>WEKY01010082.1:6878-20027 GCA_013390045.1 Picathartes gymnocephalus | reverse complement strand
AAAAATCAATCACACTTTTTAAATAACCCTTAAGATAAATGTTTGCTACATATAAGGTATCTCCCTTTTCATGGGCCCTCCTGGCAGCCAGGAGGGCCAACCCTGTCCTGGGGGGCATCAGGCACAGCATTGCCAGCCAGGCAAGGGAGGGGATTGTTCCACTCTGCTCTGCACTGGGGCGGCCTCACCTCGAGTGCTGGGGGCAGTTTTGGGCACTACAATACAAAAAAGAGATTAAACTATTAGAGAGTGTCCAAAGAAGGGTAAAAAAAGATGGTGAAGGGCCTTGAGGAGAAGCCGTGTGAGGAGTGGCTGAGGGCACTTGGTCTGTTCAGGCTGGAGGAGAGTGAGGAGAGACCTCACTGCAGTTACAACTTCCTCGTGAGGGGAAGAGGAGGGGCAGGCACTGATCTCTTCTCTGTGGTGACCAGTGACAGGACCTGAAGGAAAGGCCTGAAGCTGTGTCAGGGAAGATTTAGGTTTAGGATATCAAGATAAGGTTCTTCCCCCAGAGGGTGGCTGGGCACTGAACAGGCTCCCCAGGGAAGTGGTCACAGCCCCAAGCCCATCTGACTTAAAGAAGCATTTGGACAATGCTCTCAGGCACATGGTGTGACTGTCAGGGATGGTCCTGTGCAGAGCCAGAACTTGGAGTCAATAATTCTTGTGGGTCCCTTCCAACTCAGCATATTCCGTGATTCATTGCAAAAGTTACCATTTTTACTTGCAAACAAGACCATCTGCAACTCTAGATATAGCTAATCTTGACTTTTTTTGGCCCGTTTCATTGCCATTGGGGCAGTGAAGGAGACATGCCTACATAAACTACTAAAGCTATAAAAGGAAATCTTGGTTCATTTAGTGTGGCTTGATCCTTGCAAGTGCTCAAATAGTCTTTTGAAAAGAGAACTGATGAACTTATTATATACATAACACTTTCTGCAATCAAAAAAAAAAAAAAAAAAAACCCAAAAAAACCAGGCCTCCTAAAGTCTCATGTGGTATTCAGTAAAAAGAAGGATTAGTTTCTCAAAGTCAATACTGTTCTTAACATTCAGAAGTTCTGCTGCAATGATGGAGATATGAAGTATGGCTGAAGGCACAAAGAGTCAAACCTGTGATAGAAAAGCAAAGCTAGGCTATTCTCTTTTTCATCTAAGCAGTAGTTTAGACTGAAATGATACTCTCAATAGAAAAGGAAGTGCTAGGCAGAATTTTTAAAATCAGTATTCAGGTGGAGTTCTTCAGCATTGCAATAGTGCTCTCACACATGGCTTCTAAGTAGCTGTTACAAGTAGATTTTTGCAAGGTACCACATTTTTGTATTGCTTCCTCTGAATAACTTAAAAACCCAACTGTATCATTAATACCTCAGTCTAAAGCCTAGGATAATCTTTAACAATGAAGGGTATGAAGAAGGGAAGAAAAAAGCCTCTAAATAACAAATGTGTTGTTTAGTAATGAGCTAAATATGTGGACTTCTGGTTAATTTCTACTTGAAAATACAAGTCCCCACGGTGTGAGACTGAGCAATATTGGAGCAGAAACCATTTGTCTGTGCTACAGGAATCCCAGAGATGTAGATCATGATTGAACTCCATTATAGCTGACATTTAACAAAGCCATTAAAAGAGAGTGCTCTCATTCCTACCATTTACAGTCAGCTATTGAGTAAATCTAGTTAAGGTGAAGAGTACAAATTTGGAACGAGATGAGGACAGGAAGGTTATAGGGGCACTTGGGCTAACATGGAGCATTTTTAATGGCTAACGGAAACATGAATACATATATATGTCTGCACGTATGTGTAAATGCTATTATAGGCACACACAAGCATAAAGGCACTTGTCATGATCACTCGACAGCAAGCCATGGGATCCTCACTTATTTCATCAAGGTCAGTAAGGGACAATTGACTTTGAGCATGAAGACATTAGCACCTAAGAAGACTGTGTATCTCAAGTAGATGATAAAACAAGAGACTGAACAGATGATGAATCAAGCCGGAAGTGAGAACTGACAGAGAATGCCCGCAGACAAAAGAAAGGAGTTTTCAAGAGCCTCACTGCTATGTAGAAAAGGGTGGGATACATTTAAGAAAAGTAATTTCCAGTTTGTGCCCACTGTCTCTGGCCTTGCCACTGGCCACCACTGGAAAGAGCCTCCCTCTGTCCTCTTTTGCAGCTTCCCTTCAGGTATTTCTATACATTGATGAGATCCTCCTGAGCTTTCTCTTCTCCAGGCTGCAGAGTCTCAGCTCTGTCAGTCCTTTCTCATATGAAAAGTGTCCCAGTCTCTTATACATTTCTGTGGGCCTTCAGCCATGTGGCCACTTCAATAATTAGTGTTTCAGTTTTCCTGTACTCTTTTGCAAATACCAGGACCTTTGTCTCTATCCTTTTGAAAACTGAAGCTTTTCAGCCAGTGAAATTGCTACACTATTTTCCTGTTAGAAGATCAAGGAAAACTATCTTCAATTACAGATGTTCTGATGATTTCTGGTCTTGTGATGTACAACCACCCTTCCCAAACATATTTGAAATTGGCTAAAGAATACAATTATTCCACACTGCTCATACTTCAGAGCCTTGTCCAAAGCCTAGTGTATATATATGAGCTCCAGCACATTTGATTCCCTAGTTCTATGAGGAAGAGCTGGGGTTTACTTTTGCATCTAGAAACTAGAGCAGAAACAGCTGCTGGGAGTTGTATTTCATTTGCAGCACATTCCTGCACAATCTCTGTGTAGAATAATGCTCCATGACATTTTAAGATCAACGTGAATCTTTGAATCAGAGCAGAGCCTTCAGGAAAGGAGCTGACAGTCAGGAGACACAAAAGCCAGGCTTATTTTCTCTTTCCATAGCGATAATTTTGTATTGTCATTGCACTTTTAAAAGAAATGAAGCTGGCCTGTTTTCTTGACCTTTCAGATAATATTTTCTGGAGTCAAAACATTAGCTTGCTTCCTCTTTAAATAAAATGGGATTACTAAAAGAAATGAAAGGTTTTTAGAATTATAAAATAGTCTTCTGCTGCTCATGAATTCCTACAGTAACAGGAACTGAGGACATTTGACAGCTTTTCAGTATAATGTATTTCACTTGAGAGCAAAAAATTTAGTTATAACATCCCTTGAAATAAAGCAACTAATACTAGCCGTCAGAGTGAATCTTCACAGGGCAATAAGGAAAATTTAATGAGAATGTTATTAGTCATCCTGCACAAATACTTCAAGTGGCTCAAGGAAGAAAAACTATAAAGAAAGTGCTGTGTATATGCCATAGTTTTGAAAGGAATATTGGACCTTCATTTGCAGTGATAAAATTCCATACAAATAGAAGAAAGTATGACAACTACTGTTTTTCACCCCTCATCACTTCAGCAACTCAGAGCAGAGTTAAATTGCTCAGCAGCATTGAGCAGCACTTGAGACACAGGAATGGTCAGGCCGCCATGGCAAAACAGGCTTCATTTTGTCTGGCATTTAATTTCTGCATTGTTGGTCCTGACCCTTCAGTAAATGATGCTCTGAAATTAGTGCTGGGAGCTGCAACAAAAGGATGTGGCCATTCATCTGTTTCTTCACAAACTAGCAAAATCCTTAATGGTGCAGTCCAGAGAATTAAGTCATTATATTCAAGCACTCCATCACCCAACCAGCCAGTGTGGATTTCCACAGGCTTGAATTACATACTTTAGGTCCTTGCAAAGTAGTTGGGGCAATAAGTTAAGAATGGGACACACAGCTGGCTTGCTTTCTAATTATGATCAAGGCAGGTATGCATAAGTTGTGCCTAAGTCAGTCATATACAACATATCATTTCTTCCTGAAAGCTTAGGGTGCCCATGGGAAACAGTTTCAGAGCCTGACACACTTTAAGACATATGAAAAGATTTTAGCCACAGCAACCTGGGGCAAAATAGAAAGTATTTGTGTCAGCATCGTACGGTAATAAATTAATTCAGGATACAGGAGACATGGTCAGTTCTTTTCTCAGATTTCTCCCACTTCCTCAGCAGCTCTCTAAGCACAGCACAACTGCATAACTGTGGAAGGGTAAAGGGAGAAGTATTTTTGTCCATCCTGTTGGCAGTAAGGCACCCTGCGGCAAAAAGTTACAATATAGAAAGCTAAAAAAAGCAGCTAAAAGGCTCATGTAAGCCTCACAAATTCTTGGAGCCTGACCCTAGAAGAGCTCAGAACAGCTCAAACACCAACTGTCTCGCCCCACATGTGAAATGGTCAAGGGATGCTTTACTGCCAGCACAAGTTTTATCACAGTCATTGCACAGTTCATTCTATTGACAGCAAGGTCAATATGCTTGCAACAACACCAGCCCCTTTAAGTCCTTCACAGGTATCAGACATCTCAGAAATGAACATGCCACTTTTACCATTAATTATCAGAAATTATGCAAACAGATTACTTTCCCAATTTCGACCTGAAGTAGAGGATCATTTGGATTTGGGACTAAAAGAGCACAGATGACACCCCCATGCTGTGGCTGTGCTGTGCCGTACTTGCAGAGCACCTCTGCAAGGTTATCTCTGCTCCTCATGCTGCTCCCCACTGAGTAGGCTGGGGGTGAGGCAGGAATTTGGGAGGAGATAGATAGATCAGCTGACCCCAGCTGACCAAAGGGATATTCCATACCATATGATATTGTGATAAACAATGAAAACTTGGGCAAAGAGGAGGAGGCAGCAGGAATCAAGACACTAACAGTTATGGCTTTTGTCTTTCCAAGTAACTTAGACATGATGGGGCTCTGCTGTCCAGGAAGTGCCTGAACATCTGCCTGCTGATAGGAAGTAGTGAATTAATTCCTTATTTTGCCTTGCTTAGGTGCACAGACTGTTTCACTTATTAAATTGTCTTTATCTCAAGCCACAGATTTTCCTGGTTTTACTCTTCTGATTCCCTCCTCCATCCTGCTGCTGGGGGGGGGGGAAGAGGGGGAACAAAGTGGGCAGGCATCCGGGTGCGTGCTCAGCTGCTGGCCCTGCTCAGCCCACTGCAGCTAGGCCAGCAAGACAGCCATTTACCACCAATGGCCACGGACACTACTGAAACAGGAAAGTGTACACACCTCTCCTTCAATAGCCATTGGCTTTGATACAGTTGAGTAATTTCAGATAGCAGAGGCTGGAACTCTGGCTAAGACTGCCACCAGCCTGAAAGACAGAGCCCACAACTGGGGTAGCTGAGGACAGGGCTACAATGAAAGTAAGACCAAAAGGAAAGCCAAACCCAAATCTTCCAGGTAAGGTCTTCACCTACAGTCATACCCAATTGATATCACCATGAATCTTTCTCCAATTACTATTACTCATGTCTAAGAAGTAGATGAATTTGTCTAGGCTGTAAATCAATTAAATACCATACAGCTACATTGGATTGGCATTGTGTCCAAGCCAATAAAACTAGAGGACAAGAAGGAAAGGAAAAGAAAAATCAAAAACCTGAGCCCTTCATCATGATATAGGGACTACTTTAGAGCACCAAACCATGAAGACCAGACAAGTCAAGATTTTTTTTTTTTAATACCTATTGAAAAATTCTGAAATGCTCAACATAGTGACACTTTAGTTGCTAGATCTCCATTGTGGAAACAAGTACAATACAATAAGGATTCTTCATCAATGTCTTAGAGTAAAAATAGTGGAGAAAGCTGGAGAAAAGAAAGATTTTCCTACAGTTCGTTCATATAAATTGGAAAAGTCAGTCAAAAAGATAACAGTAAGAGGCAAACTTGTACACAAGTGGCTATGGAATGATACTAATGAATCTTTAGTTAGGCAATGAAAGAAGAGCACAGATTTTAAGAACATAGCTTTCAAAACAAACTTGCTGGCTAGGATAGCTAGGAGACAAGGATATGGTAGGTGGGGGGAGATTTTTCCAGTTACTACAGAATGATAGAAAAAACACAGGAAGAAAAAAAAGAATCCTTAAGCAGACAAAGGACAAGAATTAATGAGCTGTTCAGCAGCCTGAAACTTGAAAAAAATCAGTACATGAAATAAAAATGGGTTCAAATGACCAAGTGTAGAAGACTCACATGAGAAAGTTTAGGACAGCATGAGACACATTGTTTCTTGATAACAATCACAAAAAAAATTCAGTACATGAGAGTCAGAGGAGGAAGAACAAAAAGTGAAAGGAGAAAGAAGGCAGGAATTCTGTCTGGAAAAGGAGAGGAAAGGCAAGACCCAGCCAAACCACTGGATATTGAGATGTTTTAGAAAGTATCACATACACCACATTTGTATCTTTGAGCTTTCAGAATTCTGGAAGAGAAAAATATTCTACAGTTGGTGTGACCCACATTACAACTATCCTTGTATTCTTTATCTACTCTTCTATATTAGAACTGATGAAGATGAGGGCCCTGAAGAGAAGAAATTCCAGAAAAGATGGGAAATGTCATTATCTGCCTTTCATAGGGGTACAAAGAAAAGTCAGAAAATAAAAATCATAAAATAGCTTGAACTCAATTGCAAAGAAAAGACTAGAACATATAATCAAGCTTATTTTTAAGCAATGTGCAGACAGTGAAGATGAATGTTTAACCTGTCAAGAATAGGTCATTAAATCAGTTGCATTTTCTTCCACAGCATTTTTCTATACTTATCTTGTACACATGGTTCTATGGATAACATTTTCTTGCTATCTTAACTGAATAGCTCTTACTATTAGTGTTCCAACGTGAAGACAGGAACAAGAGTCCTATTTATCAGGGGGATGGGGAGGGAGAGGGATGGTCCATCACTTAAGTGCAGCACATCATCACATTTTGATTTGCTCTACACTATTTGCTTAACTTTCAGAAATTCTGTCACAAAACAGCCTGTTTCCATGAGTGATTTTTTTGTCACTGAAATTGATTTACAGCTTTTCAAATTTATTTTCGCCCCAATTTATCTTGGCAGTCACCAGCAGTGGATATTCAGCCTTGTTTTTCCTTCTTAAAGAGAAATCAGCAGAAGTCAGAGTTGCAATCTTTTCTTCATCTGCTCCTTGACAATACTTGAAAAAAATATGGATTTTTTTATTGAATAAACCAGTAAAATCAGGAATTAACATCAGATGGGCCAGTTCTTTCTATACTGTGAATTCAACCTCTGAAACACACAACCTTTACACCTACAAATGCTTTAAATCTCCATGAAAATACCACTGTGCTATAAATTATAATCCAACCCTCCTGCCTCCAATCTCCTTTATACTCTCACCTGTAGGGAGTAACAGAGACTACCAGAAAATCCTGAACATCAGGTTAGAAGCATAGTTCATGAAGAATTTCACAAGACATATGTTAATAAGAGATGTGGGCTCTAACGTGTGATGGTTAGCATATTTCAAGCCTGTCTTTAACAGCATAAGCATTTGGAAACATAATGCAAGATTTTACACCCCCTTGACACAGGCATTTACCTTCTAAAAAAGCATAAGAACAGGTTAGACACAGATCATCCACGCCAGACTCCACAACTGTCCTAAGCAACAAGTTCCCAAAGGTCACAGTTCTTGTTATTATAACAGTTATTCTAGAAGTTCATCCAGCCTGTGCCTCCAAGTCATGTGTTGACACCTAATCTTTCCTGTTACTCTCCCAAGAATTTTATCTGAATTGCTCTCAGGCTTCTTAAAGGCCATACACAGAGCAGCAGGATGTATTCCTGGTCAAGTCTTAAGATTTTTAAGTGGAAAAATGATTGCACAGTTCTTGCAGGTCAGCTACCCATTTATGTGTTCCCACAGATTTGTTGAGGGGTGAAAAAGACTGTAGCCACAAACTGTACTTTTTCACCTTGTAACACACAGTAATTTTCAGAGAAATTTCTAATTTTGGCTCTGTCTGGTCACATCAACCATTCCTGTCATTTCTCAGAAGTTTTAAAATTTCATTCTTTTATTCTACATTGCTTGCATTCCTCCTCAAACTTAAAGTATTTGCAGGTTTACTAAATCTACATTTCATCATCCTGGTCCAATCAAAATGTTACTATAGTATAACACCAAACACAGGGAAGATGGAAATACCCAACCTAGCACATTATTCCTGGTGTATTAATGATCAGTTAACACCTTTGAGCACAGTTCTCCAATCACCTCTGCATTTAGGCTCTAAGAGGTTTCTCAAGATTGCTTATCAGAACGCCATCAGTAACATCAAAATGCCTTTCCCTGTCCACAATGCCCATACATTTCCTAGGGTAGAAAACCGATTTCAGTAAATCTATGGCAATTATTACTTATCTTCTAGCAAGCTTCCAGGTACCTACCAATTATTCAACTACTTTTTCTTGGAAGCTGCTGGGGCTGGCTTTTTCTCACTACTACTTTCAGCTCTGTAAGTGAAAGAAACACTCGACTTGGTCTTTTTTCAGTGTAGCGACACAACATCACTGACTTACCCAGAAGAGCTGAAAGAGTCTGACATCTCCTCAGCCTTTTTTTTTGAGGGGGGTGGGCAGGTGGGGCAGGTTTTGGGCAGGCAGCAGCAGAGGAATCTTTTTGATCTTAGGACAAAGGTCAACAGGCTTAACCCAACTGAAAGTATCTTACTGAAGTACCCTCTTAATATGTTCCATCTTTATACAAAGCTAAATTTTACCTTTTCATTACTGGATGAAATCTTTCAGCCACCAGCACACAGGAGGCAGCTAACTGACTGTTTCAGTGAAGACTGGCACAACAAATATGTAATAAATCCTCTGATGGCCTTAGCAATGCATGTTGAGACCCCTGAGTCACAGAGAAGTCCTTCCCTGTTTTCTGATGTACACAGAATTATCTCTTACTGCGATTAAAGCCCTTCCCTTTCAGTTTTGTCTCAAAGATGATTCTGAGCTCCCCCTGTAGGCATTTGGTTGAGCCTGACTTACTCCCTAGTGAATTCTGAGCCCACCTGCTCAAGCAGTGCAAACGCACTTGCATTCTAAGGAACTGGCAGGTGATGACAAGTCAGTCAGCTCATCTATCTCATCCATTCCTTGTGGACCCTCAAGGACCAAGTGTGCACTGCAATGCTTCAGCACAACCCAAAAACCCCTTTGTGGTGACCTGTCAAAAAAACTTGGTTTCTCTCTCTGCAGGTGACAGCTGTTCCCTCATCCATGCAAGTGTGTTGCTCTCTGGATACCTGAATAACAAGGAAGGGATCTGGGCATAGCCAAGGCATTCCAGAGATCTGCTGCATCTTTGGGTGAAAAATAACATGTTATCAAGTTGCCATTAAGACCACTTTTATTTCAACTCATGGTATGGCAAAATATTTTTAAAAGATTAAAAAAAAAAAAAAAAAAGGAAGAAGGAAGAAGGAAGCAGAAAGACACCATCTATTACCAGTACAGATGTACAAATTATGGAAGTGATGGCATGATGACAGGCAGAGGTAGGTAAGTGACCTCCAGCATGGCTAAGACAGCATCACATCCACCTTAATATCTAAGTCTGCAGTCCTGATAAGGTCATGCCTCTTTTTTGGTAGAGCACCTTAATTCTTCAAGTTGTCTTTCTGGAGTCTTACACAGATGGAAAACCTTTCTTCAAGAACCTTACAATGTGATCACTTGCTGCTGTCCTGAGAAGGTCAGTCACTATCCTTCCCCAGATCGTCACCCCACTCCAGTCATGCTCTAAGTTCTCCCTCCTTTCCACCCCTCTAGCTGCTGTTTATTTTTGCTATTACAGTGGCAAACTGAGTGAGCTCACAAACAGATTAAGCAAGCACTACATCCTGCAGGAACATGCAGAGAGAGTCCCTTTTGGCAGCAAGCTACTAAGGCAGTTCAGCATGACTCAGTTTCATACTCGTCCTATTGCTTCCTTATCTAAGGGACAGTGTATGATTATTCTTAATACAAATAAGCACTGTTTCACTTCTGCATATATACTTTTGTATTTCACTGGTTAAAAAATTGATTCAAGAGTCAGAACTCCTTGTTTTTTATAGTTGTCACTTCTGAGAATTGTATAAATACAATTTATAGTAAACTTTATATGCTATACCAAACTATACATTTTATTAATGTCACAGAAGTGTCCACATTATGAAAATTATGCTTTATATTCCTATCTCTGGGGCAAGAGGAGACATAACAAAAGTTATTTTAATACTTTGGCACAACCATTTCCACCCTAGGAACTTTTAAAAATTAAACTTCATTGCTGTGGAAGAGGATTTTTCGTAACCAAGAACCAAGCACATGAACACAAGATGCGAACGCTGTGACTCATTACTTGCTCTTGAAAGAATAACTCTACAGCAAAGAACTAGAAATGCTTTAAGAATAGTTAAGAACTGGCTATGGCTTGCTGGGACTGGGCAACTTCAGAGAGAATCTGACAAACTCCTGAGTGGAGCACATTAGAGAGTTTTTATTTTTTCCTTCATATTGATGACTGCCACTGGAGGTGACTACAGAGCAGATCCTCTTCAGCACAGCAGGACCAAGAGCAGCTAGCTGAATCCATTACAGTATGGAGAACAGCTCTCATCCATGCAATTTAACAGTCAAGACCAACACGTAAAGTTTTATAACTGCAATGTTATAAAACTCACACAGGAGCACTACAGATTTAGGAGTACTGGCATATTTCATAAAATAATGATGCCGTATGAGCTGTGATGAAGTGTAAGGGAAATTTTAAAAAGTACATCTGTCAACTAGTAGCATAATCTTTGCAGTTAAAGAGCTCAAGATTCACAAAAGACTCACCAGGAATGGTTTTGGAAAGAGTCCAAACAATACACAGAGCAACAACAGGGCACCAGGTACAGCCAGAACATACACTTTCTTTTATCTATGAGAGGATTATGACTTAGGAGAATTCAACTACACAACCAGATTGCTTAAGTGGAGCTCCAACACTACTTGAGGATAATTTTGCAATGTTATTATATAAAATGAGTGGATTCCTCAAAGCACTTAAAGATCATTTGCCCACAGGATTGGATTAGAGACCTGAAAAAGTGTTTTAAAATATAGGCTGAGAAACAAATGGAAAATCTTCAATGGAAAAGCTTAAAAAATTGTTATTGCGAACTAGTGAGTTAAGGCCTATATTTAATTTAAATTGAATATGTAAGTCTAAATAAGGCCCTTCAGAAACACATGGAATAAAAGTAACACTATCAGCAGTGATATGCTACCTTTTTTTTTTACAAGATGAGCTCTTCAATTCAAAACATCCCGATCGTATCAGACAGCTCAGAGATGCTGCAAAGATTTTTTGAGGTACTGGCCTAAAACAGGACACTAGTATGAAAACATTTCTATTTCAGTACACTCCGTAAGACAGCAATTCACATGCGTGAAGAGCAGCCCTTCTCCACATTATTCATCCAGCCCAATGACAGATTTGCCAAATCTGAATGACGTACTTATCACTGTGTCTTTGCATGGGACCTGGGAGCCTTACTGGGAATTGTAAACACATATCCAGCAAGCCTGTCAAAACAGGGCCTGTTCACACATAGCTAAGAGGATGAGACGGAACCATCCTCACATGATTTCTGCAGTGGCACCAGAAATCTGTGGAAACAGCTGAAAGGCATTAAAACAGCTCCTTGCTCCACTGTAGGAGGATGCCAGCTTGTCAGGATGCTGATCTTGAGCTTTTTCTAAAACAAAAAATAGACACGCTTCATTGCCAGAGGAAGACAGGACTCCTGTTGGTAGGATGTGGATTTCTACTGTTACCACTTGGAACTGGTACCATTTGTCTGCTCAGCAAGCCTTGCACATCAGTGCTGGTTCCACACACATCACACGGTAGCAGTGGTTCCCCAGCATGAAAAACCCTTTGTTCAGCAGGCCAACATAGCTGGATGAGCAATGAAGGCATTTTTAGGTTGGACTATGTTAGAACACAGCTTTTTTCAATCCTGGAGGACCAATCTAGCTACCCCTGGAATGCCTCCAAGACCAGAAAAATTATTTGCTGCCAGCCAGGTGCACCACTCTCTGGTCAGACCACCACCACCACCCTTGCCTTGTGGGCACATCATGGAGCAATTGGTTATAGAAGCTGCTGCTTCTACTTCCCTTTTTGATGTCAAGAGATGTTTAAAGTCTGCAATACATCCAATTCAACAGCGGGACGAAGTTCTTCCTCAGAGCATGGTGATGAGGATTCTTTTCCAGGTGAGAAAACAAAAGGTTTTTTGATGCAAACTGAGGACGGTGTCATGATCCAGCAGTACTGGGTATGTATTGCAGCCAGCCTGCATGAAGTACATGGTTCTATCTGTACTTCAAGCACGTCCGATATTAGGCACATCTGCAGAGAAGAACATCTCTGAATATACAAGGGACCTTACCTACAGATTATCTAGAAAGTTTGGTAACCCAAACCATGAACTAAGTTTTTAAAAATACCTGGAATAAGTCTGTTCAAATTAAATGGCTCAGTTTTCAGATAAGACTTGCTCAGACTAAATTCTGCCCACATGTCTTAATCTACCTTCACTATGAACGCAGAAGAACTAAAGTGGAAGGTCTAATCATCCAGGAGCAGCACCCACTCAGCTTCTACCAAATGTTCCTCTTTGCATTCCAACATACATTATACAGGTCTTGAGATCTAACTCATCAAGAATATGATTCTATGATTTCATGAAGAGAATCACAGAATAGTTTGGATTAGAAAGGAACTTAAAGGTCATCTAGTTTAACCTCCTTTGCAATGAACAGGGACAACTCCAACTAGACCACCTGTCCACTGATGGACTAGAGAAATCTGATTCTCTGTCAGCTATGAAAGCCTCTTTATAGATCAAACCCTAGAAACCTACAGATCAGGTTTAGGTCCTGCAGAGCTGTAAGCAGCAAGCTCCTTTCTCAGCACTCAGCTGTGTTTGCATCACCTCCCAGCATTATGTCTCCCCACAATGTGAATTAGCTTAGAGTGACCTGTTAGATACCAGGCTGTCTGAAGTGTGGATCTCTGTGGTGCAAGCTTTACGTTCTGTGGATCTAGCACATGTAAGAGTCTTTTCTCTCAACCACTATCTTTTCTATGAACAATTGCTTCCTAGAGCTGTCAGACCCTTCCAGAATATTGTCAGGTACCACTTGGACAAGCTTTGAACAACGCAGGACTAAGAGTTACAGATTAAAAACAGTCACCACAA
>WEKY01010081.1:515864-531990 GCA_013390045.1 Picathartes gymnocephalus | reverse complement strand
CTGTACAGAATTTAATTCACTGGGGGCTGCAATTGCTGCGGCTGTGCCCTCAGTGCGTGTTACAGTCCTGATCCAAAGTCAGATGAAGCCAATCGATCAGGCCCTAATTGCACACTGATTAGTATCGCTGAGCTTGGCAGCATAGTAAATCTTTAAGAATTAGGAGCCACTGTGTTTTTTGGAGTAGTTCTTTTCACCATTATGTGTGACTGATAACTTGCAGTGGGATTTAAACACAAATATTGTATTATTGAGAGACAACACTATGTGTAATTGTTGCCAAGATAATAGATGAAATAGCTCAACTTCCTTTGGAAAAGTTTCAAAGGTTGAAAAGTTTCAGACAGGCATTTTTTGCAGGTATAATGAAAGGATCAGCGTGTATTTCCCACAAGGGCTTTCATTTTTCATTTTTATCCTTAAGAGAAGCCAGTGGCGCTTCCTGAGTATTGTCATTGACTAAGGCGCAAAGAAGGAGAAAAAAGAAACAATTGATAAAAAAAAAAAGAAAGAAAAAGTGAATCAAAACATGACTTCTTGTTTTCAAGAAGAAGGGCCAACTTTTACTTTATAGTAACAGCTTTGAGATCAGCAGCTGTGGGATTACATGGCAGAGGTTTGTAAAAAAAATCAATAACTGCTGCTGTTTGGAGAGAGGGAAAGAAAGGACAGCTAACTAGACCAGATTGTAACAGTTCTGCAAGCAGTCACAATGCTCACCTTACAACAGCGCAGCCCTGCAAATTATTAAATAATAAATCACAAAGTCGAACAGTCTTGGGTGGACAGAATGCGTTTGACTGTAAAGCAGACAGAGGCCTATGAATTATTCACATCTCAAGCAAAGATAAAACAAGCGGAGAAGAAATGAGAAGAATTCTTCCAAACAGGTTCTCCTGTACTGAAATATACCTTTTGATTACTGATACATATTTGGGGATTCAACCGGTCAAAGTCATGCCAGAACTAAGAAGAAGGAGACAACTGCAACCTAGGTTTAGTGCTATGGGAAAATCCTGGCATTAATAAGTAACTTCAGAAGTAATGTTCCTGTGAAATATCATTTTGCAACATTAGTATGTTAGCAATTAAGGGGGAAAAAATAGATCTCAGAAAAAAATTGTCATAGAAATGTCAAGATCTCAAGTATTTAATTTAGTGAGTTAAAATTTTTTAAGAGCTTATTTTAATCGGAACAGCAAGCTGGAAGCTGAAGATTTGCTAATGAACATGGTGGGAATTCTATATTTTGATAATTTTAAGCATCTGTCTTAGCTGAAATACAAAAAAAAAGAATTAAGCTGATCTTCAAATGTAAAGACAAGAATGAAATACAGAATTCTTCACAATGGACTGTGGTTTTTTATCCCTGGTTTATAACATTTAGGTTATTTGAACATAAGTAATGTCCATGACTTACAGAAGAAACAATGTCAATCAAACCATTCATTCTCCTTTGAAATTTTTTTTTGTTGCTGTTTTTTGTTGTGTTTTTTTTAAATTATTATTTTATGTTTTTCGTAGCAGAGTTTCCGGCTTACTGCACTGATACACCCATAGAGCAGAAGGAAATATATATGGTCAGATCCTGCTGACACTGGCTGAGGCCAGAGCATAACATTCTTGGTCTGTATTGATGACGAAGAAACATTTAGAGTTTTGCATCATGTAACTGCCTCATTATGCATTTAATGTATTTATTGAAATAAGCTTCTAGGTATTGTACTGAAATTTCAATTCCTATGGGTTACGGATTTTTGAACAACAATGGCCAATGGAAAACACAGGGTTAACCAGAAAGTAAACTGTGCTGATAGTGTCTAAATATTTCAGGTAGACAACTGTCAACTTTAGTAGCAACTTAAGTTAATTGGGATTCTATACATGGGCCACATAAATACAACATGTACTTACCAGGTTTAGATTCAGGGCCTTCCATGGCAGCAGGGACTTTCAACCTTGCTTTAAACACCTTAATTGTGTTTGCCAAGAATCAGAATCCAGACTTGGAAAATTTACATCAAAGTTGGCAAAATTGAGTTTTTTGCTTCTACAGTACTTGAGAGAAAGATGCTCCTTTTTTTTGCAGAAGTCTAAGAAAAAAGTAGTTCCTAGTAGGGCTTTGCATTTTGACCCACCAGTGATACTGGTGTATAGGTCAGGCTTGCATAGACTGGACAAGAGTAATTTAGATGAATGTTTTGCTCTGTATGTTTAGTCTTCTAGGATATAGTGTATGTAGTATTACGATTTGGACAACAGAGGTTTGTTTTACTTGTTGCTTTTTTTTTTTTTCATTAAACAATAAACCAAAAGAACTTGACCAAAGGTAATTTATGCCTCAGAATATTTAAAAAGGTTTACATCTGGTCTCTTTGCTACATATACGCGCCCTTGTTGAAGAGCATTTACTGCTGCTGTTTCCTTTTTCTCCTGGTTTAATTGTTGCCAGTTGATACTTGCTGTCTTTGGTACATTATGCAGAGAAGGTATCAGCAATGTAAGCCTTGGTTATGCTGAACAGGACCTGTCTGATAAAGAACAGATGAAACTTGTTTTAAAATGTTTCATTTTATCCTTCAGAAAAAAAAAAGTGAGCACCCTGTAATGTGCTCTGGTGAGTACTATCAATTAAAAAGTTGTGAAGTGGATATTAGATTATTTATAATTCTGTTATATAATGGCTTAGATGGACTGCACTGGAGAAATTAACATGACAGAGGGATGGAAATCATATTAGAATTTGGACGTACTTGAGAGTGGATGAAATTATATTTAAAAAATACCATTCAGAATAAACACTAATGACATGCCTTTTTATTGATGTTTAATTCAGAAAAGAAGTTAATGCATGCCTTGAAAAGCAAAGGAGGACTGCTTTATGCCTAATAATTTGCTTAAACTGAATTTCAGACAGAAAATTAATTTGTTCTTAAGAGCTAGAGGACTTTCTAGAAGGGAAAAAAGTTATAGTATTAACTTCTTTTTCTGGTTACCAGTGCTCTTCGGTATGTTTGAAATCAGAGAACTGGTTGGATGAATACAGTTTTTGGAATTGCCCCGTGGTTTTTGGACCTGTGATTTGGTTCTGACTGTCCTAGGAAGGGCAAAGGCCAGTCAAGGTATGGCCACACCCCGGTATTGAATGGTTGGCAGAGATCCCATAACACTCACATTGCACCAAACACAGTATTTGCAGTAGTCCCCAAAGCCCAGTGTTTGCCACAGTGAACTCTCCAAATATATGCAACTTAATAAATGAAAGGTTTTTAGAGTGCTAACTTAGCCAATATCTGTGATTAGATTCTGTTCCTAAATGAAGTCAAGGATTCTTTGATGATTTTTTTGGGGTTTTTTTTCACGTAAAGCTTTCCTGGCTTCCTGCTTCACTGCAAAGACCAGGGCGTTAGGTAACTGTGATAAATTCTCCAGCTTAATCTTGTAGCTGTAAGTAAAGTTGAAAGATCTAAACTAAGATATAGGAGTGAAGAATAAATAAAATAAAAGGAGAAAAACAAATAATTCTCGGCCAGCTAAGGATATCTTGTTTTTACTACTTTAAAAATAATATTATTTAATTTTGGCAGGTATGTGTATTCTTCTTGGGAATCACTGGTGCCTTGTGAACACCTCTAGTGCAGCTTTCTGTAGTGAGCAGGCTGCCCAGAGCTGCCTGAGCCTGGACACAAACCCACAGACTCCCATGACCCACAATGGGCACTGAGGGGTTCTTTCCAGAATTAAAAATGTGGTTTTTTTCATTCAAATGTATGCTAAAATGAGAACAAGTTACCTTGAAAGTGTCAGATTTTTGTTTTCAAGTGTCATCTATTTTAACATTTGTTAAATATGCTTTTTTTTCTTTATTTGCCTGTGAGATCACGCCACTCATTTCATTTTACCCACTTCATTGGGAATTTTGGCTTTTCCAAAACTTGACTGGGAAGGGCGTATGTATTAATTTTTCAAGTTGTCCATTTTTGTATGTAAGCTGTTAAAACCTAATTTCTGATATGAAAATTGCCTAACACCAAAGTATATAATACTGAGCTTTTATTAAAATAGGAAGCATTTTATGGTAATGAACCTGAAAGAGTCTCATCAGCAGGAGGATTGCCAGACAATCTCTTCCAGTTGAGACTAATGAAACAGTTTATCTTGTGGCCTATATTTAATAAGTGTGGTTGGTTTTCTGAGCACCGAGTCAATCTAGAGATCTGAAGCATTCTCCATACAAATAATTTTCCTATTTGGCTTTATCCAAAACACTGTCTTGTTGAAAGACACTTCCCATTGACTTCAGTGCTTTGGAGTAGACTCCTGATGCGATGCTAAGTGCCAGTTCCTTTTTCAAGCAGTATGTGGAGGGATAGTCTTTTTGGATTCATTGTCTTTAATTCTCAATTTGTCTTTAATTATCAAAATGAACCAAAACATAGATGCTTTCCATTCATGGCTCCTATTTGAGAGCACTGCTCAGTAATTTGACATGAAAGCAGTTATAGAAACTGGCTCACATGTTTATTTGAATCATCTGCCTTCAAGGAGCTATCAAACAAGTTCGTAGCTGTGTTACAATGAGCCTCAAGTCCTAATTAGCAAAACTAACCTGACACACGCTTCCACTTACTGGCTTTTAAGCCATTTTCTTTAGAATCTTTTGGAAATACTGGAGAGCAGGCCTGCAAGAATTAACAGTGTTGTTGCAGCGTGTCGTCCTGGAGTCATTTAAATGATGTGTGTGTTCCAACATCAACCTTTGAGGTTATTATTAAGTCCTGCCACAGCAGGAGCAAAAGTCAAGAAGCAATTATATGCATGATTAGTTTGTCAGTTTTCCAGAAGTTCTTTGGGCCACTGTTCATCCTGCCTGGCTCATTGAGATGAGGATTTAACATTAAGTTTCGGGCTGATAGTGTGTGTTGCTTCTTTTGCTGGGCTCTCCCCAGCCATCAGTGCTTGAAGAGCAAAGATAACAAAGTTGTGGAGAGCCAAATGTTCTCTCTAAGTCTCACTTGAAAAATCTGAAAGGAGATAAATGCATTATTTCTTGGAAGGTTAAATTGATCACCTGCAAGTTCTCACTCAGGAGAAGGTGTCGCACTAATTATGAAAGTAGCTCCTCTTCTGCTTTATGCAGGGCATAGAAAAAGCTTTATTCAGGTTTACCTGAGCTACATTAACCAGAGTACTTCTGGCTTTTTACTTCTGCTCACATCCTCAAAATAGGTGCTTTGTTCTGTTCTGAAAATATGAACATAATCTACAATGGCCTTGATAAAAATGCTAAAGTAGGCCACCCATCTCCTGAGCAACCTTTGCATAGGAGACAATGAAGGAAACCAATCAAACTATAAAATGTAGTATTGCTAACTCTCCCCACTCTCCCCCTGCACACATAGACTATAGGGACTACACAAGGAAATGCAGAGTCTTTCCTCTATGGCACTGTGAATTCTCTGCATGCACATTCTTTTGCTATTTTATTGATTTATTTTCTAGTGTTGGTAGAAAGCCCCATTAAAAACCATGTCATGAAACAGAATTTCTCTGGGCTCTCCCAGGCAAAAATTTTGTATAGATGACAGTGAGATGGATTGTCTGCCTGGCTCAAAAATGACCTCTTACTCTTCTGTCTAGAAGCAAGGCAGGACAAACTCAAAAGTTTTCCTCAGTTTTTGAGTTTTTTAACAACATAGGCAAACTGGGCTTCCAACACATTAAAAGATTAATATCTCAGTTTGATGCTGAAGTTCAAAACATTTCTTCAGATATCATTGCCATAATAAAGACTTAGAATACATGAATGCAAACAAACCACCAGATTAGACCCACATCTTTGTGGAGACCAGAATGGGCAGACCAAGCAGACCATCAGGGTGTTTAATTAAGTATGGGGAGCACGTCCCAGCACAAGCTATCTCCTGGGTTGCTCAGACTTTACAAGGTTTATTGACAATATTTATGGAACTGGAACTGTTCCCTGCTGAAAAGGAGGATGGTAGGTTAACAATGTGCAAGTAGATCAGTCTTTATGATGATGATAAATTATTGCTCGTAGGTTACAATGAAGGTATTGTAATGTCCATCCTAATGGTTAGTGTAATGTTACTTATAAAGAAAATCAATAGATGTGTTTTAAAAAAATCAGGACATGATTATTTTTTTAAGCCACTAAAACTGGCCAAACTTGCTGAGTTGAACCATACATCAACAAACAAATGCTTCTGATTCCAGCTATTGTTTTTATTCTTTGAAAAATAGATGGCTTTATTACAGAATTTGTTGGGTCACCTTAAAAAAAATTCCCAGTTGATCCATAACACTGCAACTGATGGATTTACAACAAAATCCATATCCGTTATTTTACGTACATTTTGTTGCTTAAAAAGAATATCTTAATATAACAGCTGATACTTTTTAAATCCACATTGAAACAACTGTTGGATTTTTATACTGTTGTAAAACTCTTTGTAGGGTATTCATAGAAAATGTTTTATTAATTGCCATATGTTTATTGATTTCTCTTTCATGTTGGTTCTTTTGTTCTTTCTTTGTAGTGGCAAAAGATCTTTCTGCATCATCATTTGCAAGTTATCTAAAATGTCAAAGGTGTTCTTTTGAAGTTTATTATAGATCACATGCTGTACAGGCCTTGACTTTGGCATATTTACAAAAAAAAGTACATACTTTGAAAGCTCAGAAAGAGATTGGGGCTATATTAGTTAAAAAAGGAAGACTATTTTCCTACTATTTTTTTTTTTAATTTAAGAAGAATGTAAACAATTGTGTTAGGAAAACTGATGTGTCAGGTAATTATTGTTTTCTTTTGCCTGTCTTACTGTATCTCACATTGCTATTGTAAAACAGATTGTAGGCAATCTAGGCTTAATCCTCCTGGCAGGTACATTACATTAACATCAGTAGGGTCCATCAGGAGACCAGAGAAACTAAGAGGGGAGAGAGAGGCAGCATTTGCTGTGGTAGGACCATTCCCTTTTTCCAGATGAGAATATAAAAAATTTGGCCCCATGTTCTAACCAAACGAATAATGGCACATGAAGTCAGTTTGTACAGCAGCAATGTCTTAATGAGGTGGTGTTTCTGAGATGGGTAAGGTTTTGCTGCATTTCCTCTCCTCTGACTGCCTACAAAGAGCTTCAAGCATTTGGATGTGGGAATGGAACAAGTGGCCCAATAAAATATAAAAAATAAAAAAGTTAATAGTGCTATTCAGTGAGTTTTAAGCTAGCTATTGATGTCTAAGTCAGCAGATCTTTTCCTTTTGAAACCAGAAAGTAAGTGGGTTTTTTTAAGCATAACCAGGAAAAACGTGTGCTTTGATCTAAAGGTGGTTCAAATGAGATCCACACAGAGTTAATGCCCAAGCATGTCAAACTTCTTTTTTTTCCTTAGGAGAGAACCAAGCTCTGCTACTTCAGTTGTCTGAAAATCTCCCTATGAAAAGCTTCTTGAGTAAACGGGCTGTGTTAAAACACGTAGAGGTGCCGTCTGCTAGCCCTGGTACCTGGGAAGAACAAGGTCCCAGAATGTGGGATATTATTTTTTTTAGTATTTTTTTCTTTTCTTATAATTGATATTTAGAAACCTAATAAGCTCTAAGTGAAGGCTGTGCAGTGTGGGGTGTCTGCAGAGCTGCCACAGGGACCCAAAGAGGAGGCTGGTTAACATGAGATGCCGATGTACAGAAACATGGGTACAGTGGCAGCAGGATTCCCACATCTTTTACATTAATTGAGATCAAAGGGATTACTCCCAATTTGCACTAACCTGAGATCAGTTAATCCATGCATGCTTAAGGAGAGAGATATTTTATAAGGTAAAAAGAGGGAGCAATGGCACCATGAGCACTTTTCTGGCTCATCTAAAGCCTCATTTTGTTGTTTTGTTATTTTCCTATGGAAAAGTTCAGTTGAGGCACTGTACTGTTTAAGCAGCAGGGAATGCTTGTATTCCAAGTTACTGCCTTCTCAAGTGAGAGGATTAGAAGAGAAAAAAATCAGAATCCTTCTTGATGGTTTTCAATCATAAAAAGAATCCAAGCCACATGGTGTTTTTAAGAGCATGTAGGATCTACAGACCCTGCTTCTGAGAAAAGTTTCTAGGGTGCTGTTTACTTTGTATTTTCTTTCTAGAAATTTTTGTAAATGTGCAGCTAACTTCCTAGGTTTCTGAATGGCATTATTTCAGCTATGGATCAGTTTTTGTATGAATAATATTTGTAAGATGATTGCATTGGAAGAACATATGTATATTTTTGAAAAGAAATTGGTGAAAATGGTGCTAAAAATCAAAGACAATTAACAGGATCATTAAGAGTGATAGATTTTATGGCAGCCTATAAAGATGAAATATTAAACAAATTTACTGGCTTTTCGAATTTAAAAAGAGATCTGGTAGGTGAAGATGAAGCAGAACTGAAACATCTGCAGCTTGCAGGTAAGGTTAGCATAATCAACACTTCATTCTCCCAATGAAACAAAAAATTACCTTTACCAGTTTTCATTCTGAGACTCCAAATCTGCAACTTTATCTCCCTGTTGAATTATTTTCTTTCCATGTGCTTTGAGGGCAGAAGATACACCCTTTAATGAAAGGTAAAAAATCAGTTGAGATAAATGGGCTTAAGGTGAATAAATGTGCTTTTACATTGAGGTACTCTCTGCAGGCTTAGGAGGCAGAATTTTCTATTGAAAATAGAACAGTGTTTCTAAAATTTGTGAGGGTGAAATTCACACCTGGAAGCAGGACAAGGCCCATGTGGGAGGTGCATCTCTTCTGATGCAGTCTGGGGGTGCTTGGATACCTGGATTTGTGCTTCCGTTTCAAGAGAGGTTGAATTGGCCTTAAGAAATGGAATATAGCTCAAATCTGTCCATATGCAGTTCTGTGTTGAGATGCTGGCACCCGAATCTCATGGATAGCAAAGTAGATTCTAGCTTTTAAAAATAGAAGCAGAATAAAAGTTTGACCTATTTAAAAAGGATTCAATGAAAATACAAACAATTGCCATGTTGTATTAAATATTATTAGAGTGTGGAATAAGGGAATTAAGTAGCTGGGGAGTTTTTCTTCTACCCAACACTGATTTTTCCCAGCCATTTTGCAAGGGGTTTCACAAGGCAGATGCAGACGGGAAGCAGGCGAGGTTCAGGGAAGATTGAAGGGGAGTGTGACTGGGAGTAACACCGTTTCTGACCTCTACAAAAGCAAGTTGTGCATGGAGAGGACAAAAACAGCAAAGGGTCCTGCAGTGCCCACCTTCCCCGGGACTGTCGTTTTGATCTGCCCGGCTGCCTCGTGCAGTGCTCATCATCTCCAGGCGCTTTATGCCTCAGCCACACTGCAAACCCCATCTGCTCCATTTAATGATTTCTGTTTGATGAATTTTTCTGTATTCATAAAGGGAGATGCTGTCACAAGGGACAGCCTCAAGCACACCCACCCCTACAATCTTTATCAAGCTCCGAGCCATAATCATTCAGGCTCAGCTCCTAATATAGCACAAGCCCTGCAGAACTGGGGGTTCTCTGGCAGCCGGCTTCTGATTCTTTCATAAACTGTAATTCTGATGCTGCAGGTTTAATTAAGTACGTGGCAGTTAATCAGCCACTGAAAACAGGGGCCTCCGCTGGGGAATTACCTGAGTGAAAACAGACCAAACATGAAGGGGCTCCCTTGAAACTCTAGTACTTGTGCTTCTATGGTGAAATGGAAAGAAAGTTATCAAATAAAATCTGTTTGCTTGTGGCTGTACTGTGACAGCTTTGTTAGTCCTAACAGATGACAAGTATTATTCAATCAATATAGATTTACCTTGAGAGTTTTGCTGTTTTCAGGCACCTCCAGGAAAATGACAGCCATTAAATATGTACAAAGGCCAGTCCAGGGCCTGTGGCCTCTAGCTTTAAGCTGCTGCCTTTTCTGAGTTATGTCAGGATCAATTTTTTCTAATAGATATCACTTATCCTACATGATAATCAGGCTATCATAGTCCATTGATTACATGACAGCCTGATTTAGGTCTGGTCTAGAAGATAAGAAACACAGGGAAATCTCTTGCCTGTATTGTTAGGGAATTAAATTCCTCTTTTGGAACTTTCCCCTGAAGTTATTTCCTATGTGCAGAAGCCAAGTGAGCTGTGCTGACCAGTTACCCTCCCTCATACACCACCCTCACTCCTTTGTGGGATTGCAGGGAACCTGAGCTGACCACTTGGATCCAGCATGTTTTTGCATCTGAATTTTGCAAAGGTAGTCTGAGACTTTTAGCACTGATTGCTGTTCCAGTACAAGGTTTTGTTTCATTTTGAAGGCTCCACTAGGCTTGAGAATCATCGTATTTAGGAAGACCCCTGTTTTGGGGTCTGGGTCAGGTGAGAACCAAGTGGGATAAAGCAGAAGTGAAAAATATCATCTTCTTTATATATTACCCCAAATATCACATTTTTGTTTCTATTAACAATGTTTTCTTGAGATACCTTGATGCTAATGCTAGTGCTACTGTGCTTATTGTGGTGCTGGGGTTGAGGTTCCCTGTTTTTCAAGGTATCCAAAAAGGCTGAAGGAAGGTATTTGTATCTGCAATGTCCAGAAAACCATTCCAGTGCTCTTTGCTGAGTGAGAACTAAGTAGCCAGAGTCACACTGGTGAAAACTGAGAAAAAATCCTGCCTTGCTTCAAGGGCTCCTTTAAACTGTCACCTAGATGCTCATATACCAGCTTTTACTTCCCATAAGGGGTGGAGTTAATCTTGTATATCTTCTTCTGTGAACAATTTTCTCTCTTTAGGTCTGTGGATCCTACTGTAAGACTTAGAGAGGAGGAAAACGGACAAAATAGACCTGCCTGCTTATATTTCAGTATACTACTGTTAAGATTTTTAACTTACTGCTTATTCAGATTCCAAGCTAAGAGTATGTTAATTATCAGAGCAAAATAAAAATTTTGTATCCAGATGTGGTGTTGGAGTAGCTACCAGATACATTTATCATTACTACTTTTTGTCATTATTGCTTTTTGCATACAGCCTGATCTTATAGTTCCTTCATCTTTCAATCTGTGTTTCTAGGCAAGAGTGTAATAATTCTCAGTCTTTACTGACAATTTTATTATGACTACAGATCAAACATATATGGGATGTTTGGGGTTTTTAAGTTGTTTGTTTTTACCACAAAACAATTAGTAAACATAGCAAAGCTCTAATTTAAAGCAAGAGGGTGAGAAACTGATTTTACTATGTTAAAGAGCATACTGGTGTTCACTGAGGAACCTCTGGTTTCTTTTTAAGGCCCAGTTAACTTTGTTTTCTGTAGCTCTTACAGTCTTTTGTTACATGTTTATTTTTAAATTTATAAAAGATCAAGGTGCTACAGATCACATCATTGTATAGGAATAGATAAAACTGTGCTACATTGAACTTTGCTAATATATAAATAGAAATACTAAAGAAAATGCTACTATATTATTCAACTATCAGACAAATCAAATCTATGTTTCATGTGAGAAAATACAATGAAGTCCAAATATTATGGGGAAAAAAAGGCATTTTTGTTTCACTAAGGTGTACATGTTGAATAATCAAAGGATTCAACATGACAATATGGTTAAAGATAGTTATCTTAAGTGCCTTCTGTGGTGAGGAACCGAAATTAAGAACTTGAACAAAACATGATACATGAAAGTGCAGGTTCTACAAACACTGGGTTGCTTATTAAAACTACTTTGATCCCTCGTTTCTTTGATATCCTAGGTCTTATAAAGAATTCACTTTCAGGGGTAAATATAGGTAGTTCAGAGAGACTTTATGACATACTGTACATACTGCTTTTTCAGAGACATTTTTTAATTACTTAAGAAAAAAAATGCAGCATGAGAAAAATGCTGATAGAGTCACTATCCACTGATGTTAGTTTTTAACTGCTGATTATTTTGGTGTAACCTATTTGAATAAATCTCTTCTCAGAAGCAGGTCAGGCTTGAGAATCTGATCATATCTGCTAATATTCCAGATTAGCAGGATGACACATGACACAGCAGATGGGGTATATGCTTGTCCCTAAAAAGATCACATATTTTCTTGCTTCTCAGATATTACCCTGGCACCTGCTGGAAAAGCTGGATTTTTTGCTGCTGTTCACTTTCTTGGTTCCCTAAGCAGGACTGCAGGGAATTCTTAGAGAAGAATCAATATTATGAACGTTTATTCTCCTTTTCTAATCACTTTGGGCCCCAGTTTTCTAGTCACTGAGGCCTGCAGGAGGCTGGAGGTAGTTCCAATGAAAATATATAATTCTGTTTTCAAGCACACTGCATCGTTTTTTACCTTTCTTCTTTAAAACTACTGTCAGCAAATCCAGGACAATGCTATAGCCCCTGCACAGACTCTTGTGTTCTAGAAATGTGGGTTTGGATCTGACTTTTGTGTTGAGGCTTTTCTGCATAATGGGCAGACGCTAAACCTGGTACTGTGATGTGGGGCTGAGTGGTGGGATGGATCAAGTTCAGGTAATAGACCATGGTCTCTTTGTAATGGGTAACTGCACTGCAGGCCAAACCTTTATTTTATAAACTTCAGTGGGATAGACTTCTAGCAGCCCAAAAGCTTCAACATACCATTTTATACCTAGGAATTTGAAAGGATGGCTTTTAATAAACCCCACTTCCCCAATTTTGAATGCTATGTAGACAAACAGGTATGGCTTGTGTCAGTAATGTAATTATTATCAGGTAACATAAAATTTGGATTTGAAATACACCAGAAATAGAACATTAATATGCCTTGGGTATTTAGGGGAAAGGGACTCTTTTGTCATTTTGGTCAAATGAGGTCAAAAATGCAAATAAAAAATATAAGACCTGAAGCTGGGTGCTGAAAACACATTGCAGTCAGACCCAATCTTTGTATCAAAGTGCAGTCATACTTTGACCTGCATATTTTTGGCTTTAAAGTATGGTTGGGATGCTCACTATTTTCTTGAGTCAAAAGAAAAATACTAACCAAATGAAAATTAGGAATCTCCTAGAATGTACTCAAGTGAAAATCCTGAACTAGTTTTATTAGATCAGTTCTGTTTCTTTCATGACTTCTCTTTTTTTTTCTTTTTTCCTTTTTGCAACAAGCAATTTAAAACAAAAAGAATGAAGCAACTTCAGATTACAGAAAAAAGCATTTGTTAATGATAAAAATGTACTCTTACTGTCAGGCAGATTGGTACTGTCAAAAAAATTGCCACATTACCAGAGGTGGTTCATTCTGAAAATGGGACTATTGCACTGCTGAATAATTTTCCCCCCACTTTCAATATAGGTACCTTATTAAACTAGTATTTATCTACCAGATTTTCCTGTTATGATTTTTTTTTTTTAAATTAAAGAAGTTAAATTAACAGATATCAAACACAGTCTGGAAGGATGTTCATGTTTCCAAAACCCAGACAGATCCCTCAGTATAGGTTCATGTGTGATTTCTTTACAGAGCTCTGTTTCCTTTGCTCTAAATACCATTTTCCAGCTTTGAGCTGACACAACTGGCAGCAGCAGAACCTGTGACACCCAAATGAGCAGCTCTAATTCAGCAGTTACACCCAGGGGCATTTGGTGAAAGTGCAAATCTCCACACAACTCTCGGCAAGCCAGGTGTCGATATCAAATATCAGAGACCGCAGCCCTCGCGAGCAAGAGCGTCTCTGCAGGCTCCTCCCTGCAGATTATCCTTAGCCTTAATCCACACTTGAAAAATAAAGTATAACTTCCCCTTCTTTCTTGGGTCTCCTTATGTTTCTATTCACTAGACCATGCTGCCTTTTATTAATTAATTACCTGTCCAATAAACTGTTGCATTTAATTGATCTATTAATCTAAAGGCTAACTATGACTTAGCTTAGTAATATTTTGAAATCCATGGTAAGATATTCGTCACAGTTTTCTGAATCTACAAAGCGCTTCTATGGTCAACCCATATTAGCTAAAGTAATTTCTCTAATAATTTAAATTTATGATTTCCATACTCAAGGTGTTGGAAACTAATTAATGAATGAACTTTTGGAGATTATTTATAGATTTATATTAGTGTTGTGTATTTTTTATGTTACAGTTCTTGGAATGCTACTATTAAACAGTTGTCTGTGTTCTCTCCTTCAATCTTCCAATGTTTTTGTCGATAGCAGATGACAGACAGCTAGAAAAAAGGAGAGTTTAAACCAAGGAGAGGATTTTTTATTTTTAAATTATAAACTCTACTTTCAGTCTTCAATATCTCATTGTGATCAAGAATTTAAGATCTCCCTTTGAAAGACTTTTATATTAATAAACCATTTCAGACATGTTTAACCACCTCACATATAATAGAATTCCTTCAGACACAGAAGACATAAAAGTAATGTAGTTTTCCTTGAGTTGTTATATCACTGTTAGAGTATGCAAGCTCCACATTAATTGAGATTCAAAAAAGCACATAATTTGTCATTTCCAGATGGAGGGGAACCAAAACAACCTGCCTATAAATGCAGTCCTGTTTGGGGTAGTCTTTCGATCGTGCTTCACTCTTTTTTCCCCTCTTTTATTCAAGTGACTTAGATCAAACATTCAAGAACCGTCTGTAACTAATATTGTTTCCTGGCCTAAACAGATAATTGCCCTTCTGGATGTATAAAATATGTCTCATGGAGAAAAGTGAAATATCATTAATAAAGGAGAATGATTTACTCACGAATTCTTCAAGAAGTAAGATTAATAAGCCATCCCCTGGTGTTAGATATAATCTTCAGATCTCTCTACACTGCATGACTTATTTTTGCAACAACTGCACTATTCAATCATTAATCATAACACTCGGTGAGCAGTTTATCTGTGCTAATGTGCATGCTGTACACAAACAACAACTCTCTCTTACACTTGAAGAACGAGGAGGAGGAAAATAGGTCCTAGAGTGGGATGTGAATGAAATAAAATGAGGCTGCCATATGATTCATATGTTTTCATTCCAAATATAGCAACTTCAGTGAGAAGGTATCTCTTTCCTAATGAAAGCAAGATTGCATTTCAATGTGGAGTAATGGTTGTAAGGGAGAAATCGTGTGTGGGCCTTAAAAATACGTCTGTTGTCTTACCTATTCTTGTGAGAGTAAAGGAGACACAGCTTTGGCTCTTACCACGGTCCCAATAAGGTAACCTTCATTCCCCAGAGCAGTTCAGCTATGAACTCCATGTGGGCTAATTTATCTTGAATTTAAAGCTACTTTTATATGGTACAAGCCTGAGCATAGACTACTCCAGAGATGAACTGGAGAGTGAATGGGAACTGCTTTATTTAGCAGTTGTTGGATGATTTTTGGAGCCTATGTCAACCCTGTGGGTGTTGGCAGTCTCCATAACGGGGGTGCATAGCTGGTCCCCCTTTGGTTTTATTAGTAACGGTGATATGGCAGTAAAGTAAGCATTTTACATACCAGAGGGTTTTGTCATAAGTAAGAGAGCTGAACTCCATTAGCAGTGAAGAATAGTGCAAACCACCCAGTCCAGTTTGGAGTTTGTCTTCCAGTAAATTTGTCTCACTTTTGCTTCATCTTTACCAAACTGACTTGCCAGACAGCTAATGAAATAGGTAGTAAAACTGTCATCAAAGAGGAGACTCCTAAGTTCGAGGTATAATATTTCTGATATACATGGACCTATAATTATAATAAAATAGTAAAGATTATTAGCTTCATACAACCTGACAGAAATGTGAAATTCATCTCTTATTTTAAAATCCAATTAGTTTTCATATACAAATATCCACTACTACTCCAGATACATAAATCAGTTTAATTTGTTTCTTCTAAGGACTAGCAATAAAGCTTTCTATTATACTTCTATTTTTCTTATTGTGGATGCTGAGAGCCACCTGACAATTCAGTTACAGCTGTGTAGCTGAATAAAGTGCTTATGATTAGGAGTTCATTGTGTTCTCTAACAAAAAAAGCAGTGGAGGGAGAATGGAGCAGGGAAGTCCCAATCCAGTCTCTAGAGTAAGTCAGCTACTTTCCAGGTAAGCCTGCATCTACAGTGAGTGGAGAGAAGTGTGGGATGAGATGAATCCTATGCAAAGAAGGCCAATAAATGA
>WEKY01010081.1:495005-515833 GCA_013390045.1 Picathartes gymnocephalus | reverse complement strand
AAAAAAAAAAAAAAAAGAGCGGAGGAAATGTCAGGTTTAGTTTGGCTCTCCTCTGCCCCTGCATAAGGTTTTTGGTGAGCAAAACTTAAAACTTCTGTAATGGAAAAAGATGGTCTAAGGGCAAGTGAAAACACATGGTTTTAAGTGATTGTTAGCATTCTAGAGAGATAGCATAAAATAGGGAGTGGGACAATTAAACATAGGAAATAGCTTTTGCATTTCCACATTACATTATTTTGAAGTAATTCAAAATGTTCCATTGATCTTGGTTTTCTTCCAGTTCAAAAACATTTTATTGAAGCCAATATCTATGTATCAGGGATCTTTCCTAATGACTGGATATTGCTTAGTAACTGGAAAGGAAATTTCATAATATTTGTTGCCCTAAAATGCCAGGCTCACCTCTCATGAAGGATCTCCAAGTGCTTTATAAATATTCATTAATACAGTAGTAGAGTAGCATTCTCATTGTGGTGTTAAAGCACCAGGCACAGTGTGTAAGTAAATCTGAACTGGCTCTGGGGAAAACCCTCTGGTACATGCTCAGGTCCCACAGATGAGGGATTTCAAGCTATTTTTTATCCATTGGCGTTTGGTGAGGGCATGCCCAGCCTCCCTTGGTTTGGAGGGCTGCTCGGTCACCTGCGAGCCCTTCAGAGCCAGCTCGTTTTCTGCACGTGAGCTCTGCTTTGTGGTGTGTCAGAAGGGCTCTGTGAGCCAAAAACCTCTGCAAAACCATCATTCAGCTGCCACCGGAGGGACAGGGCAGGAATCACAGCTTAGGTTTCTGATGTATCTTGTGTGACTGCAGTTTTGAGCTGGGAAACACCTACCTGTTTCAGCCATTATGACCTCTTCTGCTGTCTAATTAAATGAGAGAGTATCCTATCCCTCTTTCCTTGATTTCATCATTTGAGAGGTTTTTCTTTCTGGCTAAATGCCTTGGGAAACTCTAACTGAGCATGCTTAATTATTCTACAAAGACCTGACCCCAACAGCAAGGTACTGAGCAAAATGAAAAATGGTCACAGCATCTCCACTTTCAGTTGGAGTGGTGGCACTGGCTGCTTCTCCCTTCTGGTGGATGTGATTGTCACATAATTGTCTTATTATGTGTTTGTCCAGCTTCTACCAACACTCACCCAAAAAGTGTGATAATTAAATGTGCACTGCAGCTATTGAATGACTTCCCAGTTACACAGGAACGTGCCCTAGTTTGGATCAAGGGCTGCATTCAGATCTGTCAGGTTTATGGCGGGTTCCCACAGCAGTACCAAATCCCTGTTTGTCAACGAGAGAATCCTAGTTTGTTTCATATTTACAAACCACACTGTCATTACCACTGATGCAGTATCAGCTATGATAATTATCACTGTGCCTCCAGCTTCAACAGAGCAGACATTTGTCTGATCCATGTGGAGGGCTGCCAAGTTGGCTTGTGGTATACTTGCTGAAATTAGATGGCTTTTTTCAGCTTGGATTGCACCAACACCCACTCATGTTGACTGTGAAGGAATTAGTGTGGTTAAAATGACATTTCTTATGTTGTCTTATGAAATTTGAGTTCTGAATTATGAATTACAGTAATACGACTTCTGTTCCATTTAGTGACTTGGTGGAATGTAGCGTTAAGATATTTTGACCTTTTTTGGCAATTGTAACTTGGAGAAGGTGGTAGCTGTAGATAAAATTAGAGGATACTCTCATGTTAACAAAATTAAGGTTGCAAAGTTTGGTTTTACAAAGTATACTTTTGCTCTTCCAAGCTGCCTGGTGGTCTGCTCTAGTTTGTGGTTTTTTCCAATACACTACCTAAAAATCCTTTCCCTTAATTTGCCTTGACAAAACCTTTAAGAGGAATTTTTGCTGTGGATTAATTGTTATTCATTTGGAGAAAATAGAATCTATCTGTTATTCAGAAGAGCACTTTTTCCTAACAAGGTTAGTTAAAATCCACATGTGACAAGAGTGAGGTTTTTGTCTTTAGCACTGTCCTGTTTTCTTCCAAGTACAGATTCATGGGTGTTTTTACCAGCAGATTTTGTGGGAGGAGGATTAAGCCAATGCTTCTGAAAATCCCAACTGGGACATTTTTCTGTGTAATCGTCCAGGACTGAGCCACATGGAGAAATCAAGGTGCCTGTTTCCTCTGTATAATCGAGAATGCCTCTCAGGAGCCAGAGAGCCAGGTGGGAGAAAAAAATAAATCCTAGTTTTGTGAAATCTAGTGAAATAGGTTTGTTGGTCAATAATTCTGCAAAGATAACTTTATTTTTCTAAGTCAAGACAGAATATAGAAGATGTTAGGAGTCGCCTTTCCCAATCCAGTCATTGCAGGAGGTCTTACAGCTCCCTGACACTGAGTGTTGAATCTCGGGTAGAGTAAATGCACGCACTGGCTTGACCTCATGAGTTTCCTTTATGGTTCATTTTCATCACTGTCCTTTATGCTGGTCTCTGTGGGATCCTGGAGCTGACCCAGACTAAGCAGCAGAGGAAGGGCAGGGTGTCCCTTGTGGGGCTGTTACTGCTGCAGCTGAGCAAAGCCCCTTAATGATTCCAGGAGATTTGCCTGGGCTTTACAGTGGGAGAAAAATTCACCCTGCAAATAAAGAGAGATGGCCAGTGCAGCTCCCAGGGATACAGAGAGCAACTTAATTATGTTCAGCACAAGTTCAAGCAGTGTCTGTAGGTAACATATGTGACTTCAGAGCCAGAGGTTCAGAAAAGTGGGTTTTATATTTTGGTGGACTATAAACTTGCAGATGATAGCAGGCATTAATCTAGTTAACACTAAAAGCAAGTTCATCAGTTATCTCATGGAAAATACAGTTGTGTCCTATAGTTGACATCAATCACTGGAATGGATCAATGTTTTTCAATAAGAAAATGAACAGAGATATCATTTCTTGCCAAAAGGATATTTCTACTGGAAATGGTGGTTACTGGCAACCTTTTTGTTTTCATTGAAAACCCCAAGACTGAAAATTCTTGATAGCCAGCCTCTCAGTTAAAACACAAAAACTTCTATAAAAAAACTTTAGTGAAAGCATTGTTCTCATAAATCTTTTTTATGAGAACGAAAAACATTTCCTGCTCAACTTAGTGGTTTTTAAATTTAGAATTTTTACCTGCTTTGCTCCTAGGTAGGTTGTACCCTGCTGTCACTGTGACACAGGTGGCTGTTCCGGGACATGCCATGGTGACGATGCCAGATTGCCAACATGAATGTTTGGAAAGTGCAGGGGGACAAATTCAGATTCAGTTGTGTGAAACTTCTGTGGGTTAACTTCACTGTTGTTTCTCTGAATTCATGGAGTGTAACGGGCCATGAATCAGTAATTTTCATTCACAAAAGAACTTGTTGTATATATTCAGGTCCTCCTAACAGTGCTGTAAGCAGCATTGCCTATTAAGCTTTCTAAACTATTTAAACTAGGTCAGAGTGAGGGAAAACTGTACCAACATTATGATTAAAAGGCACCAGTATAACGATCCTAGATAGCATTGTTGTCTTTGTTCCCATGAGTCACTGCCTAGCAATATGTTATTTTAGCTCTGTGACTTCTTCAAAAAGAAGAGCTTTGCCCACATCTTTAAAAAAATATATATCGACTCTCTCTTACCTCTTTCCTACTAGATTATATGCTCTTGCTGGTTTGCTAGAAAATAATTGTGCACGTTTTAATTTTAGTCTGTCTCTTTTGCCCCTTATTTGAATTACTAATGTCCCTTCCATTTCCTTGTAAGGGTCTGTGTGTTGGTTGGTAAGGACTGCATCTTTACCAAATACAAAATAGTAGTTCCCTGAAATGCTGCCAGGAAAATGTTTTTTTGCACCTCTTTTTTCTGGTGGAGGAACGGAATAAATGAAGCACCCAAGATTTTATGTTTGGCCCTAATCAGTTTTCATAACAATGAAAGAGTCCCTATTGCATGAATATTAAATTTTGATGAAGCTTTTTTTTTTTTTTTTTTGGAGGCTGTAGATTTAAGACAGCTTGGTAACCAGAACTCCTCTGCTCTGTGTCAGCTCTCTGTGAGATACTGAATATTATAATTTCTATATTTCCTGCTCAGATGTCATTTAATATTAATATGCAAAATACTCATTCCCTTTAAAAATAGTGTTCTTATTGTATGATTTATTTGATGTGGATCTCAGAGTTTTGTCTTTTCTCACATAAAATAAAGCACCTTTCAGAGGGAGATGATCTGTTTCTTCCTATACGTGTGGCACAAAATGTCAACATTCTTCCTGTCATTCGCAGGCTCAGTGAACGGTGAAGCAAACATCAGGCACTGCTTGTGTTAAGAGCAGTGAGGAACTATTGAGTTTTTGTTTTCAGAAATGTGCACCATGAATCTGAAATGTTCAAGGATTTGCAGGCACTGCAAAAATTTCTTATTCGTCCTCCTGTGACTTCCGAATTCTTAAACTTTGATCTGTAATTTTTGCCCCTCAAATTTGGATCTTGTGGTGGTAGTCCTTGCACTTGTAAAACAATACAGGGTCAGATTGCTGGCATTATTCCTGCATTCAACTCATCATTTCTCACATAGTGGCTCTAGACAGAACTTGCCTTTTATATGCTTCAAATCTCTGATTTTAATCCTATAAACGCTTACATACTACACTACTTAATTTTAACCATCTATATAATACCATGATGGATTTGATGAAACTGCTTACATAAACACTGGAATGTGTATATAAATGGTAACATTACATATCACCCTGCTCTACTAACCCTAGTGCAAAAATCTCATCCTCCTCATGAAGAAACAAATTCTTGTCCAAAAACTCATATGCAATTTAAGTTTCCCTGGGAACTGATTTCATTTAGGGCACTGCTTTTCCTGTGGGATCTAACTAAAGCACACTGAAATCTGCTGAGAGCCTGGCAGGTGTGAGTAATTCTGGACTAATACTGAGTATTTGGGAAAAGTGGATTTATGAAGGAATTTGAAGGACAAGATTGTAACAAAATACAAAAGCACTGTCAATTATAAAAATTTGACTCTAGTGAAATGATGTGAATCATAGCCCTGCTAGGGGGAGCACTGGGGCTCAGAGGGTTGAGCAGCTTCCCAAAGTTTGGGATTATTTGTACAGTCCTCCCTGCCTTTTAAGTCCAGAACTTATCTGTTAACAATATTATTGACTATATATATCATATTCATGTTCATTTTGGAGGTTTTCCATGTTCTTCTTGAAGTTCGGAAACCATAACTAGACAGCTTTTCCCAATAATTCCTATCAGTGTTATGCATTGGTGCATTATTTCAAATGCACTTTCATCCTTTATTTTTGTCCTTTTATCCTTGATGCCTCTCATTGTATTTGAACCAGATCCAGCTGACCATGCAAGGAAGACTTGCAGTATTTGACTTTGTAACAATTAATGTTTTTATTCATAAAACCGTCTTTGAGATTTACAGGTTAGTTACCTGAAATTCTGGCCATTTTCCCTAATGTTGATGAATCAGGTTTTCCAAAGTGAGTTCAGGGCTTCATCAGTAGTGTGGGTGCAAACTATCTGGGTAATTGTCTAAGGTCCAATATGTCACATCAAGTTTCTGTCAGAGTCTCAGCCAGGTAAAACAGTTTCACTTTTGGTGTTTTTAATGTGATTTGCCCTATTCATGAGGCTTTATGAGAAGGCTGTGAGCTACTTAAGTAACATTCTGAAGAAGAAGATACAAGCAAGTCAATGAAGAGAAGCAAAATTGACAAGTGAAGTGAGCAATGTGATGGAGCTATCATGGGAAGTTCATGTTTCTCAGAGAGGTAGAAAGTTTGAGGCAGGAGGTAAGGAGAAATAAATGGAAAGAAGTAGAGAGGGACTGAACTGGAAGGGAAAAAGGAGAAAAGGAGAAGCAGCAAAGCAGGCCTAAAGTGGTCAAGATGAAGAGTCATTGTGCACTTGACACTGCTGTCTACAAGTGGCTGACGGAATCCAGCACAGCAGTGGTTCATTTAAACAGCAAAGTGTTGTGGCTGGGCAGCTCCTGCTGAAGGACCAGGCTTAGTCTAGCACAGATATTGGAAGACAAGCAAGGTGTTTTAGCCTTTCTTCCTCCCCCATCTCTGATTGAGACTGCTCATTGTGGCACATATTCCCACTGCATGTGGTCAGGTTGCATAGCTGGGTAACGATCCTACATTTAAAACAGCTTTGTGTCCGGTCCCATTAGCTCATAATAACTGTGAGCCTCTTCCTAGACCCAAAATACTATCTCCACCTATTATTGTAGCAGCTGCTTTGGCACTATGCCCGGGAACTGCTCTTCATCTCATGTGGGGAAATTCAGGGAAGGGAGAAAGTTGGTGGGAGCAGCACCAGGTAGAGCCCAAAGAAGGACAATAAAGCCTGTGAAGGGTTTAGAGCCAGAAGTGTTTTGAGGAACATCTGAGGTACTTGAGGTTGTTTAGGCTGGAGAAAAGGAGGCTCAGGGTGACTTTCTTGCTCTCTAGAACTACCTGAAAGCAGCTTAAAGAGGGCATCGGTCTCTCCTCACAGGTAACAAGTGACAGGATAAGAGAAAATGGCCTCAAGTTGTACCAGAGGAGGTTTAGATTGGAGATTAGGACAAAACAGCTGTCCAACATTGCAACAGGCTGCCCAGGAAAGTGGTGGAGTCATCATTCCTGGAGGAATTTAAAAGACATGTAAGTGTGGCACCTGGGGACCTGAGTTACTGGCGGACATGGCACTGCTGGGTCTTTTCCAAGCTAGATATTTCTAGAAGGAATGCCCTCTGGCTTCCTGGAGGTCCTTGCTATGGCTGACATGCCTTTTTTAATAATCATAATGTGAAAAATTTGTCTGTTAATTCCTTTTGATTACAAAAGCAATTAGAGTGAAAGGGAACATGATTCTCTGTACATGCAGTTGGGAAGCAGAGCTACAGGAGGACAAACATCTGCCCCCTCAGTGGAAATTTGTGTCAAATCCAAGAATTGAATACAAGTACTAAGTCCCCCGTTTCTGCTTTAGCCACAAGAATCATGTCATTTTACAGATAAACTCTAAACACATAGTGAGAGATGTTTATTTTAAATTCCAAAGAATCATTGAGAGACCTCATTGTCCTTGGCAAATATTTAGGGATCCTAAACACTCCTTAGGAATTTCTGGCCAAAGGGAGACTCGGTTCTGTAAATTCAGTGTCCTAATCATGTATTCCTAATTTTTTTTTTGCACATCAGAAGTCTTACAAATACATGACGGTGTGAAGCCTTTTAGATTTGTGTGTCTGATCCTGGTAGCTGAGTGCACTAGTTAGGTGTGCGTGACTGCACTCCAAAAGTGCAGACAAAATCATCTCCACTCCTTTCTCTGACCCTACAAGGAAAGCTACTAATTTTGTAACATTGTTTATTTTCCTCCAAATGACATCCATGAGATAAGGATCTGTACAAGCAAATGGCTCTACCCATGCTATACGGTGTTATAAGTCAAAAGTAATTAAAAATCACATTTTCTTGCATTTAGTAAGCCTTACCATCAAACTATAGTATGACAGAAAGGCCTAGAATTTGGATCTGAGCTTGCCTGCATAAATGGGATAAATCTGCTCTTCCTAGAGACAGATGTGTTCTGTTCATGTTCCAGTTACAGCTGAGCTGTTACCCTCCTCTGCTTGGTGTTGATGAGTCTGCACTTGGAATAGTGAGTCCATTTGCATCCCTTTTCTGTCCCCTCATCCCGTTCCTGTTCAGGAGTGATGTGGAGGAATTGTAGAAGACTATAATAATGGTCCAGGGCCTGGAATACTCGAGCTGGAAAGAACTGAGTGAGCTGGTCTTGTTTAGTTCTAGGTAGGAGGCTAAAGGGTTTCCAGTAGCAACTTGCAGTTACCTAAAGGATAACAGAGACAGTGTCTTCTCAGTGTTGGCATAAACCATACAAGGAATAACACTTGGAAATAGCAGAAAATGGGAAGTTCTGGTTGGAAATTAGGAAACAAATTTCTCTAGGAGGGTAGTACAGGAGGGGGACAGAGCTATGGCCAACTTGGTCGACTGGGAGGTTGAATTTGAGACCTCCAGAGGTCTTCACCAAAAATTCCTTTGATTGTGTTACAGAGCATGAATATTCAGTTCATTGACTGTTTTTTCTAATTTATATTCTGAGGTTTTAGCGTGATTTTGCTCAAGGCCAGATTCCACTGCATCTGTGTTAAGAAGTAATTTTAATCCCTTGTAATCAATAGGACTATTTTTGGCACAAAGTTCCAGATTGCAAAATCCACAGATATCTGTATTGCAAATCCTAAAGGGAATTGATTTCTCTTTCTTTCTTTTCTTTCTTTTCTTTCTTTTCTTTCTTTTCTTTCTCTTTCTTTCTTTCTTTTTCTTTCTTTCTTTTTCTTTCTTTCTTTCTCTCTCTCTCTCTCTCTTTCTCTCTTTCTTTCTCTCTTTCTTTCTTTCTTTCTTTCTTTCTTTCTTTCTTTCTTTCTTTCTCTTTTTTTGTCTTTTTGTAAAACACTGGACTTGCTTAATGAATAAGCAATGAATGTAGCAAATAAGAAAATTACTGAGGTTGAAGCAACTTGATGAAACTTGATTATATCTCATATTTTAAAATTCATATTCTGCTTGCTTTTCTTTGAACACATGGTATGTTCCTCTGAGAAAGTGATATTTGTGTGTATGCAATTTATCTTCTCTTAACCCATTCTTGTGACCTTTTACTTAAGTAATCTGATTGAAATCTCACTTTGTTAACTTTAATTGACATTGAAAGAAAATTTATTTTTTTCCAGAAGCTGGGCAGATCAATATGAATTTGCACTCTGCTAATTTTGCTTCCTGGACTTGTCTTGAAAACTGTAAGAACATGATGGAAAACATTGAGTCTCTGTTACTCTACATTTGCTGTGTATGTGGGTTAACCCAAAACATTTCAAAATGAACTGCAAAATGATAGTGCAGCCATTAGAGATGAAAGCAGCCCTTTAAATACTTCACTCTTTACTGAAGAGAAGTATACACTCCTCCTTTTATTCTCCTTGATGCAGAATGAGAAGTTTGGACAGTGATTATTACTTCAGACATTTTAGGCTGTCCAATAAAGTCATTGATCTAATTAAACTAGAGGGTAAATTACAGCTTTCAGCACCTAGATCTCCCAGTATATAAGGTGGTGTTAAGTGCACCTTCAAAAGCAGAAATAAATAAGTTAATAGCAAATCTAAAGGGATCGGTTCTATCATGATTTAATTAGACAGTAGAAATTATGGCCAGAAAAAGCACCATGTCCTTAAAAGTAGCAAGGTCCATTTTTTCCTGAAAGGATAACATTTGGCTAAATAGTGTGGTCTGACATTAGGTTTCTTTAGGTGTAAATGACATTGCAGAGCCTCAGGCTTTAAAGTGGCTTGAAGAGGTACAGGAAGGGTATTTTTCTTTCACCTGTCACCACTTATTTTCCTGAGCTACTGGCCAGTAGCATGGCATTTTCAGCTAATGGGAATTAAATAATACAGCTGTAATACAAATATTGTTTGTTGTTGCTTGATCTTATGTGGCAGCCATTAAAGTTTAAATAAAAATCTGGAAAGAGAGCCACATAATGGTTTAGGACCCTCAGCTAACTTTGGATTTTTATGGCCTTCTCATTATAGCTATTATGCACTAACACAACCACTAATGAAAGGCTTGGAAACTTTGCGTGGGACGAGGCTCATTTCAGGCAGAAGGAGGAAGTGAGCGTCTGCTCGGAAATAGCTCTGTGTGCCAGCCCCGGACAGACCCCGCCTGTGTGTCTGCTTACCCTTCTAAATTAATTTACAGCGGGATTCATCTCGGCTTTGTGCTGGGCTGCTGAAGAGGCCACCCTTGTTCCCAGTGGGAAGCCCAGCCAGGCCCAGGCTGCCCTCGGGACTCATCCCAGTCTTCACACATGTCCCAGCCCTCCAGGGCGCTCACCTCTCCCCTAGGGCAGGGCTTGGCCCGGGGACGGGTATTACCAGTGCCGAAGGCTTGTAGTTAAATCCTTTGTAGTTAAATCCTCTCTAGCCAGAGGTGTTGTTTTTATGGTAATGTGCTCTCAATTACATTGATATAATTTCTGCATTAGTTTTTAGTATTTCTTTCCTGCAAAAAAAAAAAAAAATTTGCACAAAAAATCTAATACCTTTTGTTTCTCATAGTTCAATTTATTCGCTCACTTTATATTAATTGTAAGAGATAACAATAGTTGCTATTCCTGGTGAGAAATTTTCTGTGCTCCCTCTAAGAAAGAAATTTCAGTTCTAGCAAGACATTGTACAACTTGTTTCTGACTGCAGCAGTAGTAAAATAAATCTCAGATGTAGGGTGGGATTTTTAGCATCTCCTTTTTTTTTTTTGCACCCCAGGATGCTCTCTGAGGCTTGCCCTGCTGCCTTCCACAGGCCTGCAAGGCGCCACACTGCTTCTTTGTGCCTCCATCTTCCCCTCTGTCAGAGAGGCATTGCAGTGCCTACCTCCTCAGTTAAGTACTTTGAAGATTATTGATGTTGCAGCAAAGCTTTTATATGAGCATTTGATTCTAATATTTTTTCCTTCCACAGTATGTTTTATTCAGGCCAAACTCCCACCCACTCTCCTTACAGCTAATGGAGCAGAGAACCTTTTATCGTGGCTGTTCCCTATTGCGGTCTGAGAGGTCTGTTTTGATATGTCAGCACAAGGAACTTTTCTTTTTATAATTACAGATTTTGTCAACCATTTTGACTACTAATCGAGCTGCAGTATGGATTATTGCCTTATTAGTAACACGAGCAGTTCTCCAAAACACACAGCCTGAGGCAGAGCCTCATTATGGAAGACTTCAGGCCAGTTTATTTAGCAAAGCTGTAAGGAACTGGAAATAAGGTCTTATACTGGGAAATGCTGAGTAACCTTAAGTGTAGACATAAAGCCCTGCTTCCCTTAGGGACACACCCTATGCATAGGTGTTTTGCTGTTCATGTAACTGGTTATGTGTTAGGAGAGAACCCGCTAGCTGGTGTTAAAGCAATGAACAAGGCAGCCCTAGGGTCAGCCAGCATGTTTAGGAAAAGGACTATGAGGTATTTCTCCTAAAACCTGCCTTCTGAGAAAGATACTTGCCTCAAGAGGAAAGAGAAAGTGGTCAGTGACATAATTTGAATGCAAAATTAAAGACTACTGCTGAACATGAAAATATTTCTTCTAGTTCCCCAAGGATTTTGCATGGAATTCACTGAGCTCGGTGTGAATGGCAGAGGGACTATATTTATACTTGGTAAATTGGCTGGATGGGCTCCTGGGATTTGAATTGTTTAACACAGAAAGCTCTTGATTTCAGGATATTTTGTAGCGTCCAGTGGCAAGATCCACCCACAACCCCTCAAGGGATGTATACAAAAGGATATGTCTAATTTTGCATCATGAGTAGCCAGAGAAGAATACAAGCCAGGCATTCAAGCTGTATGATTTAAAGAGCAATAAAAAGTATGACATATAAATTAAAATTATCAGAATGAAAGTATTTTCTTAGAAGCATACAGAATTGTACTCAGTATTTCGATTGGTACTTCCTTCTTCCCTTCCTGGAGTAATTCTGTTCAGGTCACTGAAACTTTTTTGAATTATCTTGATTTTAGTAAACATTTTCAGAGGAAAGAAAATTGAATGCCACTTCTACCCTTCCAAATGAAATATTATGATTTCTTCAGAATTACTTAATTCCATGACATTTTTTTCATTTCCATTTTAACATTATTGTTCCGTAAAATATTTTTAAAGGTACCTGTATTTTAAAAATGCAAGTATTAATTTATTACATACATAAATAAGGCAGAAAATGAAATATTTTGCTGTATCTAAAATATTTGTATATTTACTGCAAATATTTCATTTTTATTCAAATAAAGGTAGAAAGCTTTTTGATTTTTCTCTGCCTAAGAACTGGCATAACTGATACAGCTTTGACCCTGATCACTAGTGTGTCAGTTTGAGTCCCCAAATTTAGTAGTCTTCAAATTGCATCAATAACACCACAGCATAGCTATATTTCAGACTTTCTAGGCCCCAGGAGGAAGTGCGTGTACCTTTAAATATCTTACTCTGAATTTAGCCAGAAATTACTCTTATTTTTGCATATTTATTTAAGTACTTGGACAGGATTTTTTTCATGAAAATTTTGCCTGTAACTAAGGCAAAAACAAACATTAAGCCACTTTGTTGTTTGTCTACTTTAAATAAAAATGCTACATTGGTATAAACTCACTCTTGAAGTATTTTTTATCTTGTTTCCAAGCAGAAATACATCAAAAGCACATTTTCATCCACTAAAGTAAATGTTCTCAAAATGAAGGACTTTTAAATGCATATGGTAACAGGTAAAGGAAACAACAGTATTAAATGAACTAGTGAGAAATAACCCAGAAACAGTCTTGTTCTCTTAGACTCATCATTTGCTGCGAAAGTCAGCTGAGTTTTGGATGTCTGAAAATGCGAGTGGGGGTCAGCTTCAGGTGCTTTGAAGGAGACAAGGCTCAGAAAGGCTTTCTTCACACTCAGACCCATCAAGGCTGTCCCGTCGCTGACTCCTGAGCAGAGAGGCAGGTGTCACTAACAGTGGTGTGAAAACCAGGTCCAGCCTGTTCAGAGCAAGGACCCAAGGGAATGAAGAAGGGGAAGGAGAGTGGTGGAATGGTTTTACAGTCTGTGTTCTGTCTTCAGTAATTAAGGCTCCCTTTAAAAAGAGACCCTTTTTTTGCTTCTTTGCCTTCATTGCTGTCACTATTGACTTTTGGTTCGCAGTTTTATGGTCATGTTGTTGTTTCTCCTTCCATTAGGTCTTGCCAGACTGTCCAGAGCAGTATCTTATTTTCAGCCTTGTACAGCAGTCGATCCCCAGGAAGAGGCTAAGGTGTAGGACACAGACACAGCAGTGCTTCTCCTAACATGTTCTGTGGGTTTCAGATAATAGTGGTTAGTGATCATCCGCTGATGGACCTTTATCCTGCATGGATTTGTCTAATCCTACTTTGAACCTGTTAATTCTCCTGGCCTCTCCAATATCTTCAGGCAATGAGTCTTGCATGCTAATTGTGCATGGTGCAGTGTGTGAACTGTGAAGAGGTATGTGAAGTAGGTCCAGCCTGTCTTTGGGACAGTGATGGTGTGATTCATCTTTGTAACTGGAGGGCTGCAGCCTAATAAAAGAAATGCGGCATATTTTGGATTTTAACCCCGGGCAAATAATGAGGTGTAACACTAAGAAATCCTGAGTTGGAAATATATGGAGTCTCAGAGAACACATATTTTCTAACGTTGACTTTTTATGCATCAAGACAGTTCAAACACCAGACTAAGTGGGAAAATTTTAGTGATTAGTGTTGGTCTTCACAGGGGGAAATACAGGTGGGGAATACTTCATATGGTTTTTTGCTTCCATGTTTGCCAAAATGCTGGCATTGGACAGAGTAAATGTTGTGGGCTGCTTGGCTGCTCTTATAGAGAGATGATGAGGAACAAACAGCAATTTTTAACTGCTCCAGCTTTCTTTTCAATTTTACTGTTTCATGTATCATTTGTAACTTCTTCAGACTATCCCAGGGAACCAGGAAAAAGATGCCTTGTTTCATTCTGTATCTAAGCTTATGGGTATTTCTGTTTCCTGTTGCTGTTTGACCATCAACCAAGGTGCAGAGAGTGAGGGAGATTTTTTTGTTGTAATTTCAGGTACTTCTTCATAACAAAGTGAAAACAAAGTCTGGTGGCACCCAGCTCTGTTATCTAGGGAGCCTTGTTCCTTATTTGATCACAGAAGAGGTTCAGATTTGTGTTTATAGCTTTTTCATTTAGTGTCTCTCATTCCTCTCCATGAACCTGTCCAGGGCTTGTAACTCCTGCATCTGAGCACTGTTTTAGCCCAGAGTGCGGGGGACATATCAGTGCTATTCCAAGGAAAAACCCTGAATTAGGATTTCAGCACTGGTATTGAGTAGAGGCTCTCTGTACCTATATAGTTGCAGTGCAGATCTTGTAGACAGAGAAAATTTGGGTTTCCCAAGCAGAGGGAAATCCAGCTGAGGCAGAGGGATCTAAATCTTCAAGAGGGATTTATCCCCCTCTTTCCATGCTCCTATCTAAAGCCAAGAATGTGGCAGGGGGGTGGGCTGCACTGGTTACAAGCCTTAGACAGCACATACAGAGCCTTGTGCAGGTACCAGTGCCAGCTCTGAATCAGATGTTGCACTGACCAGAAGTAACAGGTTCACATTAAAAGTTGAGCAATGCAGACACACTGAGACGGTGCTACCTCTACATTTGTCATGTTGACATGATGCTGCTTTTAGTAATGCTGAGCAGGAAAGAGGATGGCTTTTTGGCCCCTAGCAGTGACTAAAATATGAGCTACTTTTGTCCCTTGGTCCTTTTAGCTATGGAGAACCTAATTTTAGCACAGTGGACATTATATATACATATATACACACACACGTATATATATATACACAAACATTCAAGCTAAAATTTTAAATCATTGAAAAACCACAAAGTCTTGAATTAGAAGAGAGGTCAGGGGAAAGTTCGTGAACCCCAGCTGGCACAACAAACACAAGCAGCAGCTGATTCACCTCTCCTGAGTTCTGTCAGCGTGGTGTGGCTCAGCAGGACCTTCAGCATAACCACAATCACAGGCTTCTCTTAATGGAGCTCATCTCACACATATCCTTGGCGTGTAGTGTCTAGGGCCAGGCACCCTAACCCTGGCAGAGATGGCATGTTTTACTCAAAAGAGTACTTTGCAATTTAAAGTATTTTAAATTGTGGCTTATTAGCAGCAGTTCCTTCCTGAGTACTGTGTAATGCAGCTGCTTTTGATGCCCTTACTGTAGCACAGCTAGAGGCACATGGCTTGACCCAGCCTGCAGGATGCCAAGGCAATTTTTTCATGGGATAAATAAGGGAGCTATGATTTTCTACATCTGTGAGTACATAAATATTTCTTAACTTTTGGCTTAGATCACTGCTCAACAGTTAGAAGATGCCCAACTCAGCATATTTATGATTCTATGATTTGTTTTACCTAGAGACAGTATCTACTTGTGCTTTTCTTTTAATGTAAATAATTCTGAGATTATTTTTATCTTGTGAATTTAAATAGACTGTGGCCTTTTAATTTAATTTTTCTTTATTCTCCTGAACTATAGTACCATTGTATGTTAAAAAAGAAGGGAAGTATTATGGCAAATACTCCTTTAGAGAGGTTACGGAGCATCGCGTTACAAAGGCCTTTTTGAAGGCCAGCATTACCAAATCATTGTAGATGTGTGGAAAGTGAGGCCCATGGAGGTGAAATGACTTCCCTAACTTTGCACCGTGCACTGCTGAAAAAGATCCAGCTGAACAAAATTCTGGGTAGATCTAAGCTTATGCCAGGGTCTGCCATTGTTGCTTCTCCTGCTGCTGTCATCTTTGCCTTTGGATGCCTCTGGTTTAGTGTTTTATAAGATCTGCTAGTGCAGGGACAGTAACAAAATCAGAGCAGAGTCAGAGAACAGGCCGAGACTGGAGCATGCTTGAGAGAAATGTTGGTAATCTTGGTCAAGCTTGAGAACAGAAGAGGTTTGAGGTGAATTCTCTGTTTCAAATCCCACATTAAATGGCTGCGTTTGTTGCCAACATGTATGTTGTAAATTTGTTCTTTCTTCTGGAGACTTGCAGAATTCCTTTAACCTGGCCCTGCTAAGATTAATATGGTATCCTTTCAAATACCTTGAACAAAACAAATGCCAATTTTCTGTTGCCTATTTTTAGGCTTCCAGCTGGGCCTAAGAATTGAAAAGTTATTAAAGAAAGCCAAGATCTGAGAAAATGTGCCTGTTATGAATTGTAATATAAGTATAGGTTTTATCATCCTAGAGTTATTTCTTAATTTAAATGTTTCATGTGCATATCTTGGAGATGGGGATGTATTTGGGTGAGGAACGCGATTATAAAAGTTATTTCTTTGTATGCCAGACTGTGATTATTCCAGATTGTAAAAATAAAAGTATTACACATCTGTGAAATACCTGACAAACTTCTTTGACAAACCAGATGTTAGGCCATCTAATACTTATTTTAAAGATACAAATACAAATGAAAAAAATACATGCAAACTTCTGTTGCAATGATAATGTTATTGCTGTAATGTTAATTTGTTTTGCTTTTCATGTCTCCTGCAGCAAGGGCAGTGTGAGTATTTGAGTCTGGTTCCCATTTATTTTGCTTGGAATGTGTAGGACTGTCGTGAATATCTTCCATCATTGTTTGGACGGTACATGTGCAATAGCTCTCTTAATGTAGGGCATGGAGACATACTGTAGGTATATAGTGTAATTAACTGCAAAGCTATTTGGGAGCAGCTGTTCCCTATTGTTGTTGCTTAATGTTGTGCAGCACAACAAAGCCTTAAGGCAGCACTTGTTAGTATTTATGGAAACCCATTAGTCAGTCTGTGAATGAGCCTGCAAAAGAAGAGGAAATTCTGATTATAATAAACACAAGTCCTTGTTAAAGCAGAACTCCAGCCATCCCTATCACTCAGTGCTGGTAAAGGCTCTTGTCCCTTTGATTTGTACCACAGACCAGATCCAAACCATTTCTCTGATCAGCAATTGAAAATTCAAACGAGTGAAGTCCTTTCCAAGGCAATGCTTTGCTCTTCCCATCCCACTGCATTTCTTAAAGGAAATCAGAAACCTTTCCTACTACAATCTAGTTTTGGTGCCAGGATGTACATAGGAAATACTATTTCCTGCTCTGTGCTGGCAAGTTCAGTTATTAAACCACTTCCTCCAAGAGCCAAACTTCTTTGAAGAAAAAATAAAGTTCAAAGCCTTTTTAAGAGACCATTTGTTCTTCTTCTGTGTCTAACCTGAATGTTACATTGTGTGCCATTTAAATAAAAAGACTTTAATCTCTTGAAGATGGACTTGCTGTTGGTCTAGGTCACCAGTTCGGGCGAAGCAAACTGCATTTCTAGGAAGGTGCTGTCTGAAATGGAAGGATTTTATTGAACTGAGCAGCCACAGAGCCGTGGAACAGTTTCTTGCAGCACAGCAGTGGCTCTGGGCTGCTGGCAGAGACAAGGAGACTTGTGCTGTCGTGTGTGTTTATTTGGACATTAGGTAGCTCAGAGTCCAAATGTAAGGCAGGTACCTCAGACTACTTTCTTCTTTCTATCAAAGTCACCTCACTCTTACTGGAATTCCAGGTTTAGGTTTTAACTGACAATACTGTGTCAAGATGAAAGGTATCCATCCTGTTAGGAGTAAAAATGATGCTGTGTGACTGGTGCTCAGTCAGACTCAACGAGGGGAACTTGGACAGTAATCATCAACCAGTCTAAGGACAAAAATTGTTCAGAAGCAAAAATGTTTCCAGAAATCATTTGCTGTCACTGCTTGTGCTCCAGCTTTGCCTTAAACAGTACAGAGACAATTAGCTGGGAAAAAAGCTTCCAGTAAAAAGTTCCACATGCTGAATCTGATAAAAACAATAAGGGAGGTTTGCCAAGTGTTGTAGGCATTTTCTAACCTTGGAGCATGTTAGCAGTAAGGTACGTTTGTAAGGAACAGCAGCAGTGAAATGTTTATTATTGTGTGCCTCCATCCTTTTTGTGAGTATTATTCTGTGAGGACGGGGCCGCTTGTTATCTGATCTGTGCTGCCAAGGCGGATAAGAGAGGTTTATGTGATGTCAGATCTGAAACCAAGGAACCTGCAGACAGGTTCTGAGCAGTGATGCCTCTGGCAACTGGTTTCAAGGCAGAGCTTATGTAGAGTGCCTGAGGTTTTAATAAGCACATAGATGTCTGAGCAGCACATAAAGAGCATGGGAGGTGACAGGCTGACCCAGTCACTTTCATTAATTGGGATCAAGTTACCTTTTTACATCTGGGCAGAACGCTGTACTGGAGATTGAGGAAGTGAACAGTAAGTTGCCATTGTCTCTGTGTACTGAGTTCTTGGTAACTGGTAAACTGGGACACGGAAAGTAAGTTCGCAGTAATAGGGGATGTTCATGGCTGAGAGAGCACCACACTGCATAAATCATGCCTGCAAAAGTGCAAGCATAAATCACTGAGATCTTTGTAACGTGGGGTTGTCAAAAGCTACTGTTCACATGTGAGTTCTGCACACACCAAATCAAATACTCTGTCATAGTTCTCAATGGATTTTGTTTTATGCTGGTCAAAGTTTAGGGCTAAATCTTCAGGTGACTTGATCAAATACTCCATGAGTGAATGACAAGTATACAGGTGTCTACAGAATTATCAACTCAATTGTAAGGATGTTGAGTTCATTTTATGAGTATTTAAAAAGAATAAATTAAATAGCAGAAAGTCCATCTCCTCGCTGCTTAATCCAGAGAAGTCAAATTAAAACCAAAAAGAATTATTTGTCTTTTGGTGTAAGGTAAAAATGTGAATCCCTTATTTCACTTCCATAACTTAGGACCTGCATCACAGGAAGGACTAAATGTGGTTTAGAACATATATCTTTCCTCAGTTTGGAAAAATCTTCTTGCAGTGTTCTCACAGTACATTTCTAGAATTGATGATGGACTGATTGATTCAAGAAGAGAAACTTAAGTTTCTTGTTTTAAAGTCTGAAAAGTTTACATTTTTAAAAACATTAGTTATTTCACTGTGGTACAAAATCAAATTGCAGATCCCTGCAAAAATATTTTGAGAAATGTTGTTCTCTGGGCAGCTTTCCATAACATTCTTAATTATGTTTTTAGTAAGGCTGAATTGATTTTAACTTACTTTTTGGCTTTTTGACTCTTTGGGATATATTTTGGTCATTTTGATGCTTTTGCATAAATGTAAGGCTAGAAGCCTAAATGAAAACAGAGTTTCTCCTCTGGTCTCAAACATGTGAGGAGTTGGGGGCTAAATAAAAGCGTTCAGTGTTGTAGGAGTTGAAACAAAATTTTGACAATTGGAAACACTGGGTCTAGTATGAGTCTTCCATCTCAGTTACAGCAAGTGGAATCAATGATCACTGGCAGAAGAGGACTTTTTCTTGTTAACATGAACTTGGTCATGCAAAGCTGAATCCAGGCAGGACAACAGCCTGAGGTCCAGGCGTGCTTGGAACTTGCTTCTGGGGTGATACAGTTCTTGGCAGAGGGGTCTGCACAGCTTGGTCAATTCAACATGAAACATATTAGCATTGTTTCTGTAAAATACATAGTGAGGTATCATTAAAGAATATATATGTGTTAGATATGTGTGTACATTCTGCCATGCATAAATTGTGGGTCAGACAGTGAGCAGCCCAACGTCAGCATGCTGCGTAGCATGAGGAAGAAATCTGCTTTCTAGCCCATTTGTCCTTGGCAGCAGTCCCTGGTACCTGTGCTGCCCTGGTGGGAGTGTTCAGGGTGTGGGAATCCTCTGACTCTGGGGCACTGAGAAGCCCCGGCTGCTGATTCTCTGCCTGGCGTCTCACAGGCCCTGTCCTGCAGTGTTCCCCAAGAATATTTGCTTCATCTGCTCTCAGCTGATTGGAAAAGCCTGTTCATTCCCTCTGCAGTGGGAATTTGAATCTTGCCAGGTTGGTGAGTGCTGCCTGGTGATGATCTGGCTGTTCATCAAGTCCCACCTCATTCAGAATTCCTAGATTAAGTATATCACCGCTGCATTATCTTACTCCTGAACAATATCTCAAACTTCCACACTAGATACAATCGGCATCTTCCCATGAAACCCTTCTTTGAAATGATAGATCAGATTAAAAGCATGATTTTTTTTTTTTCTATTATAAGAGAGAATTTGGGGGAAATTTTCATCTAGCATGCTTGTTTTCTGGAATTTCATTCGAAAATGGTCATATTTACTCATTTTATTCAAGTTAATCCAATATAGGTTAAAACTAATGAAATGCAGACTGCATTAAATTCCACTCCTATATTTTAAAGTTCAATATAAGTATACTTATCTTTTGTTGCTAGTTAGTATTTTTTTTATTGCTGCAGATCTGGGAGGCTCTGCTTGGGAATGGGAGGCCATTGTACAAGTAGCAATGAACAGACACAGAAAAAACTGTCCTTGTCCTAGAGACTTTCTGAAATTTGCACATCCCTGCATCTGAACACAGTTCGAAGTTTCTGTCCCCTCTCTCGGTACTGTACTTCACTGAAAGAAATTACCAGCTTGTACCTCTTGAGAATCTCTCTCTGTTTCAAAATGAGAATGGCTCTGTCATCTCTACTGTTCTGGTTTTTTTGTGGTTGTTTGTTTGTTTGTTTGTTTGTTTGTTTTGTTTTTTGGGGTGTTTTTAAAGGGAATAAACCTTGTACTTCAGCAACAGAAAGAGCTTCTTGCGAGAGATGGTTTCTTTTATCACTTTTATTTTGTACTGATTGAACAAAGATGTTTCATGTTTCATTTCATCTAGTACTTGCAGCAACCCATTGACAATTCGCCTGGTCACCATCTTACTGAAAACCTGTGGAAGGAATGTAAGGGGTATAACAAGCCTCTATTTTTAGCACAGGGTGTAGGGAAAGACTGCTGGATGCATGGATTTGACTGGTGATTCTTGTGCAACTTAATGGAACTAAAATGGTCTGTGGCTTTGGGTGCTCTTATTTCATCTGTCTGTGATCCTTTTTTCCAGACCACAGTTTCACTGCGCTGGTCACAGAAAAAAATACTTATGGACTGGGTGAAATCTGTATTTACACTATTATATCTGCCACAGGAAAATGCCCGACAATTGCTTCGGGAGCTCCTAGAATAAAACATACCTTGAACTCATGGTTTGGGGGGTTGTGGGGCTTATTTTTTTTTTTTTTTTTTTTTTTT
>WEKY01010081.1:403936-494990 GCA_013390045.1 Picathartes gymnocephalus | reverse complement strand
TTTTTTTTTTTTTTAATCTAGATCCTGCATTAACTTTTTCCATCTGAAAGTGTACAACACTAATCTGTCTGACCAATGTATGACACCGTCTCAGGAAGGCAAATTTAAGAGCAGATTAAATCAGTATAGAGTATCTTGTCTATTAACTGTTGTCAACTCTTAGCTCCCATGCTCGGTGCACTAAATTTGTTCTGACTGCTTTTGTTCATATATACATAACAAAAGGTGTCTCACAGTACAGTCTTGTTATAATGCAATAAAAAATGTTAAGAAGAAAACACATTGAACATTAAAATGACAATCCTATTCCAACTATCAGGGTCGGTGATTTGCACTATCTGTGCCACGTTTTGTAGCACAGAGAAATGAAGAGAAGCAGACAAGGGCTAGTACTTAAATTTACATGAGTAAAAAATGTAAATAGAAATCAACAGACTGGAGATTCTTTATTTCATTTGCATAGCTTAAAAAATGTTGCTTATCACTGGGGAAAAAAAAAGCACAAAGTTTTAAGCAGAGATGTTTGCTGGAACAGTGCATATCTTCCTTTGGCAGGCATTGATCTATTTTTGACATATAAGCTATACAGTGTATTAACTGTATATATTAGTTAGGAGAATATGAGTTCTCGAAGGAACAGATGGTTATTCCCAGCCTGGACAGCACTTTTTAAGCATTAAGAAATCTATATAGCTGTTCAAGTGAATTACTTGGTGTTTGCTACTGCCGTTTTAAAGCACAGCGTAGGCTTTAACAGTCCCTACCAGCAGCAGCCCCCCAAAAATAAGAAGTTTCCTTTCTTATGCCCTCTTCATTTGCCATGCACTTTAAAAATGACAGTTGTCATCCCGGTGAAGATTAGAAGATCCATGTTGGGTATGTCACATGCTTTGATGGTAGTATTGCCCCAGGCATTTGTCATCCAACCTACAGGGATAACAATGTGTAATGGTGGTGCTTTTTTCAGAACACTGTAAGTATACAGGTATTATTAAATTTTACAATTACCACAGGGAATGAATCAAAGCCTTCAATAAGCAAATGAACTATATATTATTGCCCTGCCTTTATAATTTTTGTTCAATTCCATCTGATTGCATTTCTGTTATCACTTAGTTGTGTCTCTGCATGTAGTTTTATCTAATTTCTCTTTATTTCAGTCACTTGCAGAGGAGATAAATGGATTACTTCAGACTAATTGCTACTTATTTAGAAACCATCAACTTTCTGTAAGAGTTTCAAATCAGTGGTTTAAGCTAGCTTTTACTATCTGTGGTATTTATCTTGAAGCCTTTTATCACTGAAGAGTCTGTTAATAAGTTGTTTTTATAAAGCCACTTTCAATTTTCCCCGACCTCGTCTGCCAAAATTTTTAACAGATTATGATAGTTAAGTAGATAATGAGATATTTACTTCTTTTAATATGTATATGGATTGAAATACCACTGATGGACCTTGCAGCTGCATGGGTCTGATTTTAAAGTGTCTGACAGAGAGAGAACTAGAATAAAAATAAATATTGCATTATCTTGATTTCCCATCCTTATGTGGTGGAGGAAGCAGTTGCATTATTTATCTAATTGAAGGAATGTTACGAGTATGTTTAATTAAATGAAGACTACTTAGTAATACTGGAAAAGTAAACAAAGGATAAATGACAAAATGAGCTCACATCAGCTAAGATGGTTTAATTTACAAGCGTTGTACCCTTTCCTATAATTATTGCAGAACGTGTTTGTACATCAGAATCAATGTATCCAATCTATATTCAACAGCATATCAGTTTCTCATCCCCATTAGCAAGCTTTCTTCTTTTCCCAATGCAATTGGATAGCAGGTTCATGGAGCCTGATTCTCACGTATCCATTTGCACAAATTTTCAGGGGGATTCATCTGTTCTTCCCTCAGTGTCAAGGTAAAATCCAGCTTCCTGTTGCCGATACACACAAAATTTTTGAAGTTGTCATGGTTTTAACACATACTCTAAGCTGAAAGCATTGAATGATTCTTGAGTGGTAAATGGGATTGTCATAGGCTACCTGAAATAAAGCTTCAGCTACTCAAAGTGCCTAATTTCATTTTCTCACTCATTCGAATAGATGCTCACAGCAACAGATGCAGCATGGTAACCTCAGATGAACACAGTCCCAGTTATTGTTGGTATCAGAGGAAAAAGCACAGCACAGGAGTTAAAAAATTTACAGGTCTTTTGCTTTCCAAGGGAGTAGTTGACATTTCACAGTTAAAATATAGTTTTCAAGGGATTCAAGCTTTTATTTGTTGAAAGCTTCCATATAAGTAGACAGAACATAAAGATTCTGCAGGATCTGGGATGTGAATTTGGATGAAAAGCATGTTCCTTGTGCAAAAGTCCTTCTCTTTGCAACCAACTACCTCAAAAGACTCCGTGAAAGCCCTAAGACATAATTAGATCATGGAGTTTGATCCCTGCCAAATTCATAATTTAAGTCAACGCTTAAGTCATATCTCTAACAACAACAACAACATAAAGGAACTGCCATTAGTGTATGGAAGTGATGCTTTCATGTGCTAATACCCTGATCACTCCAATTTTCAGTTAAAATCAGGACTCAAGAAGTTCTAACTAAATCCTCCATCTCAATGAATTCTCTTAGAGGTGGCTTTTCCTTACCTGTTTCCATATCTTAAAGATTTTTTTAAAAATCCATTAATACATATTTTACAGTCTGTTAAGTGTTTTATGCTAAAGTAAAGTTTAGGAAAAGTGTATTTTGCCTAAGGTTAAGTAATTCTTTGTTCAGAACTTACTTTAGTAGATCAAGCTTTCCAGCACATCCATTCTTCCTAGGCACTCTCTATCTTTTACAAATACAGCAAAATAAACATGAAGGAATATCATCAAGAAAAAGATATGCTGCTTGTGTAAGTAATTATGTCCCTTGTTAGTTCACTATAAAGTAATTTTATTTTTTTCTCCCTTTTCTCTCTTTACATTTCTTAGTGTGCCCTGGAAGGTATTTTTACTTAATTTTGTTTAGAAATTTGAAAAGCAAGAGAAAGTGAGGGATGATTACAGACTTTATTTAAGGTTTTGATTTTGGTTTCTCTCTGTTCTTATATCAAAGATAAAATGGAAGTGGTGGTGTCATGTTCAGGTAATGAGATTTTATATTAAAAAGAATAAATTAAGCTCATAAAGCCAATGGCAGGAGGGACATGAGGAACCATTTCTAGCTCACAAAAAGGACTTTATACATTAATGCAGTGAGCATCAAGAGTTATTAGGAGTTGAAAATCAAAGCTCAAAGGATGTCAAGTGCTTCAAAAGCAAAGGCTTATTTTGTATTGTTTATATTTAGAAATGATATGGAGCTCCCTTGAAATATTTTACCCATGATGTCAAAAATCAAAAGCATTAGGGGAAAAAGAAGAACTTGGGACATTTCCCTTGCAAACAAGAGTTTTGTCCATGACACACCAGAGGATTCCTCCGAGGTACAGATTTGTACACAGCACTACTTACCAAAAAAATACAAACATCCTCTCAGCTTAGCTGTGTGTTGTTGCTTGCCTTGAAAATTCATAGTATCCAGAAAGGTTTTACTGTAACATTCACAACTTTTTTCTTTTTTTTTTAGTAAAACCGCAAATCCTGGAGTATCAGTATGTGGTCATTTTTTAAATAGATATTTTTTTGAAAAGCTGTGTGACATTTTTCTTTAATGGCTGATTTTTTTTTAATGTCAGCTACATTTTTAAAGCATGAGGCCTGGTTGTAACTAGCCTCGGCACTGCTACTGTACATCAGACTGTACTATTTGATCATTAATTTATCACAGTTCTAGCAGTTTGTTTGACAGGTGATAGTGCTTTCATCTAATGGCTACACAGCAAGTGTGTGGTGCACTAAAGAGTGGATGCCACTGACTAGAGTTAGAAATCAGCAGACAACAGCCACTTTGCAGAGCTTTATCGATTTACCAGAATCATTTAAAGATATGAAACAACTGGAATAATGAATGCCAATTCAGCTCACTGCAGGGTTTTTCTTATTTAGTTTGGAGTATATTAATGAAGTGTTGCTGCTAGTTGTGTTTTTATTACAACTATTTGCAGTGATAAAAGAAGTACAGAAATCAAGGTGCAAGTTTGAATATTTGTACTAGAAATACAGTCTCTGTGTTCAGTGCAGCTTAGGAAACAGATGCTTGGCAGAAATATGAGACATACTGGAGTATTTCATACACTTAACCTCTAAATAAAGCCTTTCTCATCATTATATGCTGAAAATATTCTCTGAATTAGGCATACAAATATGAATGTTGCACTGATGGAGGAGAAAAATAAGGCACCTTTTGCAAGAGTGGTGGGATTCTTGGGGTTGTCCTGTGCAGGGCCAGTAGCTGGACGTGATGGACCTTGTGGGACCCTTCCAAATCAGGATATTTTATGATGCTCTTTACTTTTGTCCTCAAAGGGAAACAAAGTGTATTTAACCCATTATGTTTCATTCCCCACTTTGCCCATGGCAGCGCGAGCCGTGCTCGGTGTGGCACCATGAGACCCCGCAGTGCTGATGGAGCTGGATGTGCTCCAGCCGTGCCTCTGGAAGGGCTCCTGGTGCCAGGCAGGGCAGAAACCCATGGCCCAGCTCATCCACCTGCTGCCTGTGGGCCCTGGGGCTGAAATGTGGCTGCAGAGCTGCTCTGTGAGAGCCTGGCAGCGTCCGGGGCTGCAGCCAGACCCTTGTGTGCATGGAAAGTCTGCACCTTTGGATCCTGCCCCACAGTGTCCTTGTGTCCAGGGGCCTTGTGTTTGTGAAAGCCCACACTCCTGCATTTATCCTTGTTTGCCGAAGGCCTGTCTCACACTTGTTCTTGGTTTGGGTAAGTTGGCAGGGAAGGTGTGTTAGCATGAATCCAGTACCCTGCTTTACTGCAGCAGAACCTGATACCCATTCCAGCAAGAAACATTAACCTGTAAAATGTTAACAGCCCTTCAAACTCAGAGAGTCTCAAACCCTGAAGCGCTTGGCCACAGTAGGTCTTAGTTGAAATTAGAGGTAGAAGGGGTGCGTTGAATTTTAAAGTCAGTGCCAGCAGACTTCTGCCCCTGATGTTGACAAGTCAGCTTAGACTAAAGCACCAATGAGTCATGGATGTTAATTAATTTTCTGAGGTGCTGATTGCTCATATGTCCCACTGAAACCAATAGGGAAACTCCCAGAGGTTGTAGTGGGAGCTGGAAATTGGCCACGCTGTATTGTGGGACATCCAGAAGAAGCTGTGTTGCCTTTTGTAGTGGAGACAGTGGGAGTTGCTTACAAACATGAAGGAAACCAAAATGATGCCAAATGAAATTTTATTTTCCTCCTCCTTGGTGTTTGTTACAAAAATCACAAGTAAACACTAAATGCAAAAGTTCGTCAAATATTTTCAGTATTTATTTTAAGCACATGTGCTGCCTCATCTCCTTTCAATTGCAAGTCACAGGAACGTTGATGCCTGGGGGGTGGCTGTGTACCTAGTCCTGAGTGAAATAATGCTTATTAATATCAAGTTACTGCTAGCCCACTGTCTCTAGGTTTGTAGTAGCTCATCAGTGACAATGAATCTGTGTAAGCCTTGCTGCAGGAAGGACCCCATTCCTTGGTTTCCAATGTCAGGAGGTCCTCACCACTGAGGCTGAGCACAATGATTCCACCAGTTCTTCTCAGGAAGAGGCACCTAGTTCTTGTCAGGATGAACTAGTGACACTGCCAGGCCTGTGCTACAAGGACAGCAGCAGAATGATGGCAGAGGCTGACATGACACAGAGCCTGAGATCAGCCTTTTGCTGAAGCTACAAAAATTTGCACTGGTTCTGGGGTAGGCTGGAATATGGGGCTCTCAGTGTATAGATAAACGTGTGTGAATCAGTGGAGCTGGTACAGGGTGGATCACAAACAATTTTGCTGCAGACTTTTAAGTTCCTATGCTGTCAATCTGTCACATTTTCAACATATTAAATCTTCTTTGGTTTGTTTGAAAGAAAGTCCTCTAGTTACTTCTAAGTAAAACCTAGTTAAATGTAATTGGTATTAAAGTGAATGTGGTGTCATCTGCTCTGCTGAGGAATTAAACTGTTCTAGTAATAGTTAAAAAAAAAGCAAAAAGAGCTGTGCTTTCATCTTTCCTTCTCTTCCTCCACGATGGTGTGCTAGTTAGGAGTTACTCAAAGTCCTGTATAAGCTGCAAATCACGTTCTGCCTTTCCATTTATCTTCCTGCCTACAGAACCACAAGATAAAAATACCCTGGATGAGCAATTCCCTTCATCTTCTTGCTGCAACTTGCCAATTCGCAGTCCAGCTCCTCCTCCTTTCTCTGAGTGCCAGTTTGAGGGGCAATCTTTGCATTTTTGGCTATCATGTCCTCAGGAGGTAGGATGGATTTCTCCAAATCCAGCCTGGTTATAAATAGTTACTTGCCTGAATGAAGAATTGCATCCTTGGCTGGTGGTCTGAAAGGGCAATTGCCATGTGATGGAGCCATATCTTGTCTTATCTTCTCTCAGAAGTGCTGCCTCTGGTTCTGCAAGGTCTTTCCTGGAAGATCCTGCTCATATGATTTCAACATTAATTCCAGATGTATTTTCACTGTGATGGCAGTGGAAGTGCTATGTGAATTTTTCCATTTGCAGCTGAAGAAGGACGTTGGGCTCAGGAGAGCAGATTCTCCTCTCTGTTGCTGCTGAAAAACAGGAATAATTCAGCTGGAATGAGTGAGGTTCTTCCAGCAATAGCCCTATACCACAGAGATCAAAGTCTGCCCTCCTTCCCTCATATTCTAAGCTATACTTCAGTGAATATGCAAACTGCATTTTTACCTTCTCTTTTCCTACTCCTAATTCCCACAGTTGAAGTCCTGACTTGAGCCACAATTAATATCCCTCTTCCCTCCAACACAAATCTTGCTTCCCTCCTGTCCTTCCCACATGAAAATCCCAGGCATAGTTTGTGTTTTCAGTGTGTTTAATATGTACAACTACAACCCAAATCCTGAAGCTTCCTCCCGGGGCTGCCCATTCCCGCTCCTGCCACCACTGTCAGGGTTTGGCAGCCGGGGCAGGCAGAGGGGGCGGCCTACGTGAATGCAAATGCACGGCGGTGGGCAAGCTTGGCTTGGGACAGCCTGTTTGTTTGTTGCTGCTGCTTTTGCTGGCCTTGCTCATTAGAGCCCAAATCTCTGGAAAACATCTAGCATGATTCATGTAAACACCGAAGACAAGTGGGATCAGACTCACTGGGGGGAGGAATAAAAAGTGCAGGGGAACAAACACTTGGCGGGGGTCGGCTGCCCGCCATGGCCCAGCGAGGACTGGGAGCCAGAGGTATGCCAAACAGCTCCTTGTCTCACATGCACATTAGGATAAGTAACATTTCTCCTCACCATCTGTCTCTCTCTATGAACCTCTGCCTCGTTCCCATGTAATAAGAAGATTCATAGAAGTACCAGCTGTGACCTTACAGGGAAGCCTGAGAAACTTTGCCTTTTTCACCAGCACAGGGAGAGTGAGATTTGGCACCGATGAACACAGTTGTGTGTAATTTTTTTTGTTGTTGCTCTGTTGCCATCTCTTCCCCCAGCAGTCATGCAGTGTTCATAGAAGATGAAAGCCCCCATGGCAGTTCAGGAGAAGTTGCCTGCTGCCAAACATGAATTTCAGTGGGCTATTTTTTATACTGCTCTCCTTTATCCACAAGGTGAGGAAGCTATCAGATGCAGCAAATTCCTAATCCCTGCTTGCTGACATGGGTCAAGAGGACCAAAGGAGTAGTGACCAAGGTGAAACAAATTATATCTTCATTTTTGTTTTATTAACCTGCCAGAAGGCATAGAGAAAGGCTGCCAGCCTTAGGGCTCCCTTACAGACCTGGCGATGTGTTCCCCTGTGGGTTCAATATAAGCTGTGTCCCTGATGCCACAGGACCCATAGGATGTTTGGCAACTCAGATTGCTGGCAGCTGGCCCCGTGGGCACGAGTGTGCCTGTGCCTGTTGTTGGGGCCTGTGCAGCTCTGTTGCAGGTAAATTTACAGTGAACTTTTCCACAGAGCAGCATTCAAGTCCTTCTGTTTCACATATTCGTGGCAAAGCAAATTCAAAATTCCCTGACCCATAAATTTGTGGTGACATCTGTGTGAATGACTCACTTGTAATTCAGAATCATGCTGAAAAATTAGGGTGAAAAGGTTTCAAAGCAAGAAAAATTTGCTTGTTTGGCTAATCAAAATCTTAAGTAATATGTATGAATTCAGCTAAACCATGTAATTTAAACTCAAATTAAGGACTTCATCTTCAAACCTGGTTTTCATACTGTGAAAATAAATTTCAAACTGAAATGTTTCATTTTTTAATATCAAAAGAAGTATTTTTACTTTTGCATTAAAAAAAAAAACCACAAGTGAAAATATTATCCACCTGACTATCAAAGAATATTGCAATAGATATAAATCTACATTTTTACTGTTTAAAAAGTGTGAGATAGGAAGGTTTTCATATTATAGTTTTAAGGCAACTAAAATTCCATGGATATTTTTTTCTGGATAAAATAAAGGTAGGTTTTCTAAAATAAAAGAATTAGACTAAAAGAACTAGAAATTTCCCTCTCAAGCATCTATATTTCCTGGGAAACTCGTTGTAACTGTATAAAACCAGTTCTTCCAAACATCATGGTCATCAGTGTTGAGATATTTCAAAAGCAGATCACCCTTAAAATTATTCAAAAATTTAGAGCAAAAGTTTATTGTCTCCCCTCCCTTGCAATTGTCATGCAGGAGGAACTTGGCTTTTCACTAGGACTGTAGGAGTGTATGTTACTGAGACACGTGAAAATTGCACCCAATATCACCAGGAGCAGCAGATGGATCTGTCAGCTGTTTTGCTGAAATTGGTGAATATCTTCCCTGGAACATTCATAAGTTGCCTGAGGCAAAATTTCACAGTGGAAACAGTGAGAATTCTCTTTACATAACATTCCTAGTACTCACGAAAGTCTAGGTCCCCCGCCCGTCAGACTAAAATAGCCATGAAGCAGATGATGATGAATAGGCACAGCTGGGCTGCGAGAAGGGCATTTGCAGACACCCTCGGCCATAGCCTGACCACAGCCCATCAGAGTGGCAGCAAACAGAAAGGGAACAGCGTCTTTGGAACTTAGGTTTGTCGCTTACTTTCACATTTAAGTGGGACTGAAGTAGGCTCTGATGGTGACTTTGTGCCTCTCTCCTTCCATGGGGTCTTAGCAGTAGAACAAGCAGAGTCTGCCTCATGTGGTCACCTCCAGAGCTGTACGGAAGTGTCTAAGTCATGAGCTGGAGGTGTCCCAAGTCATGTGTCATAACACATTTACTGCCTTTGATTGATGATTTCCACATCTAAGAGGAGAGCTGATCTCAGCTCTGCAGCTGTGGGGGAATCTGCTGAGCACTTGAACATACGTAGGTCCCCAGGTAGAGCAACTTTTGGGCCTCAGGGAAAGGAGCCAGTCTTCACATTGTGGAGAGAATAATTTTAACAGTACACCTTGGCACATTTCCTATCCATTGAGAGAGTTCAAATTGTCTTACTGCAAATATTTGTGAGCCTGATCCAGGGCCCTTTGTGTTGGGCTTTGTTTCAGACAGTATGAGTAAGAGCTGATCATGTTGGTGTTCACCAGAATAAAACAGTTCCCCTGAATTTGTTCCTACGTTTTACTGTTTGCTTATAGACACAGTGCAAACCTGGCTCTACAATATTCCATTGGAAATAAAGATTGCAGGCCCAGAGCAGCCTGCATTTAACAAAGGGTTATCTATGCTTTCAAGTTAATTTGTTATTAAGGCAAGGTGTGAAATTAAAATGCAGTAGCTGTCTCTGAATGCTCTGGAATAAGAGTATCTTCTGTTCAAAAGGATGTTAAGTGGACAGATACCAAGTGAGATTTGGCCAGGTAGAGCTACTGTAATAAAAGGACCTTAGGAACTGTCTTAATTATAACTTTTTTTTTTTTAGTTTATTCTTTGTATTACTGATTTTTAAAAAGCATTACAATGTCTGTAGCTAGAAATAATGTTTGACTCTCTCTTAACTTTCACTAAATGAAGTACTTACTGTTAAAGGGAAATCAGAGGTGTTTCTGAGGTTTGTTATGGGCCTCATAAATGTTTGAAGTTGTCTGGAAAATTTGCATAAAAGCAACGTAGGATTCCAGATACTTCTCTGGATCTTACAGTTTTGATCATTCCCTTTCTGATGGCATGGGAAATTATTGTTTATGGGTTTGTGTATTGCTATTGTAGGTAAAAAAAGAGAAACTACCATGCATGCATTTAGTCCAAGGGATATTTCCATAGTTTCCAAGGTTCAGCTCCAACTTTTGTCAAATCTTATCCTTGGAAGCTTCAAATATTCAGTGGCATTGCAACCAGAAGCATTATACACCAGAATTTAGCCTTTTCTATCCATTGAGCAAAAGTTAATTAAAAAAAAATTCTAGACCCTAAGTGAAAGATTTAAGATTTTTGGCATCAGCTGTGTGAGATACAGACTCTGGGTCAAGTTTTGAACTCAAATTAATAGGGTAAGGGTTTGTGTGATTAGTCTTAATGGGACCAGACTCCTTCCTAATTGGAGAGCTGTTGAGCAAGTGCTTGCATGTGTAGGGACTGCAGTCTGGTTGCTGGTAAATCAGCCATGTCTTTTGAATGAAAGCTCTTGACTCAGGCTGCCATGAATTCCAGTTTATTTGAAATCTGATTGGAAAGTTTGTAATATGACTCAGTCCACGCAAACAAAACAACAGCAATTTCTGGTGAAATTCCTCCTAAACGGCTTGGCTATTTGCAATGTCTGTCTTCTGCTGTGGGATTGGGCTTTCTTAGGTGACTAACTCCTGAGAGGGCCCAAAGCAGGTGAGAACACCTACCAGGAAAGGCTGTGAGCAACAGCTCAGGCTGAGTAAAATAATGGGTGTTTGGGAATCTGTGAAAGCATGAAAAGTTTTAAGGCTTTCCTCTGGTGTCTTGTTTTCTCTAGGGAACCATATGGCAGGCTCTGCAAACAAAATGGATAATATTTTATGTTCAAAGCAGACATCTAATTGCATCTCCCAACCACTGGGCTACAGCATATTTATGAGTTCTGTCTTCTGTAACCCAGTGTTCCACTCTCATTTACACATGTGTGAGGCACAGTGGTGCAGCCACCACATCCCTCTGCTCTGGTGTGTTTGCAGTAGGGACTCAGATGCACAAGCCAAACTTGCTTGCAGCGTTGGCATAATAAAACAGAGGGGAAAACTCTAAACAAACTAGTTGGAGCCTGGTTTCAGCTCCATCTACACTAGCCCAACTATGAATCAAGGAAAATTTCTGTTCCTTTGGGAACCTGTCCTTCTTGCATGCATGCTAAATGCAGGCAGAAAAAAAGAGGTTAGAGGATGAAGGGAAATAAGACCAAAGGTCCTTGTTTTCCTATTTATTGTTAGGCTTTTTTTTTCAGAAAAGAAAACAAACCCTGGTCCAAACACATAAATCTGGAGAAGTTTATCCTGATTCAGATAAAAAAATGCAGAGCATAATAGTGCAAAGTAGCAAAAGAAATGACTGTTCCTGCCACTGGATGCTTAAGATATCTTCTACTGAGCCCATCTCACAGTCTTCCAGGTTCTGAACCACTCTTGGGACTGAGACAGTCACTGATGATATGGCTGCAATTTTGATCCAGACTTGCTGCTTTGTTGTGTTGTGTTGGACAGTCTAAGTCCTCATAGGTAGCTGAGGATCACCAGAGGAATCTACAATTTCTGCTTTCTCTTTGTTTCAAAAAGGTTGCATTCCTTTTTCTTCCGTAGTGAGAAAGACGGTGAAAAACTGGGAATGATCCTACTAACATCAAAACCAGCAACAATAATGTCCTGATTTACTGTGGCAGAACAGGCTACTTAATCAAATTTTTCTACCTTCCTATCTTCCTGTGGCCTGTTCAAAAGCAGGTGCTCAGAGGTTTGTTACTCCCAGCTGACAGTGTGAGCAGGTTGGAGTCCCATGTCACCAGCTGGGAGTGTGGTACCTTTGCATCCTCCTTCAGGGGTTGTTCTCTGCAGACATGGTCATGTTCCTTGCCACCGGCTTTGCTCTCTGGACTGTTCACAAGAGGGATGCACAAACTTGTGCAAATGGGTGGCAATATGAAAGTAAAGGTATGTTTTTGAGATTTATTTTCATTTTGTCAGAGTTATGGTAATAAACGTGCCATGAAAAATAGGCAAACAGCTGTAGCATTGAGAATTTTATGTTAGATTAGGAATCCAGACTCCAAATGGGATCCAAGGGAAGAGGTTTATTGTTGTGTTCATTCAGGAGGGTGGCCAGACTGTACGTAAAATCTGAGAAAAGAAATTCAGTAGCAGTTGTGAGCAAGAAAAGAGTGTTTTTTGAGTTGGACAAGGGAAAAATGTCTGATACTAACTAAGTTCAGAAAAAAAATCAGTGCATGGAAATCAAATGCATCCAGGCCAGTTAAAGGAGACATAAAGGTAGTAATTAGACAGAATGATATTGGGAGAAATGCAAAAAACATGAAAGATATGGCTTTTAGTTTTCACTTTTGAGAGGTTATAACTTCAAAAGAAACCCACTGAAACAAAATAAAATGCTTCTCCCCCATGCTGAAGTGATTTGGCCCTAGGTGCCTGTGTTCTTTTTATAATTTTGTCCTCTGGAGGTTTCAAGTCCTCCTAAAGCTCACTCCAGGCAGCCTCTCAAGCTCGTTCACCTCAATGATTAGCGGGAGGCCTGCGGTGCACTGAAATGTTATAAGGAGCCTATCAAGGAGCTCATCACCAGCCAAACAGAGTCCTGCCTTGGCAGCATTCCTCCTCCTGGCTTGTGAGATAAAAGGAGGATAGGTAAAGGTACGCATTTCAAAGCAAGCAGTTTGGGTCTTAAAATACTCGGTGAAATTATTCAAGAATAGTTCATTCATGTGGAAGTGACTTCTGTGTGTTGCTGTCCAGGTCAATGGAAGCGCCAGGTCAGTGAAAGCTGAAGTCTGATGCTGGCCAAGCAGGTGAGAACTGTCTCTGGGCTCCCTCAGCTCATACACCTGAGGACTCTGAGTTTGACACAGTGAAGTGTGTGGGGAGCAGGATCAGGAACTCACAGACTTTCTGGAGACAGCTCTGCTGTTTTAAGTAGGGCTAAATTCCCCAATGTCATCAGGAGATCACAGCATGTACCTCAGGAGTGCTGATGTGCCTCTGGGATCTCACTCTGTTCAGGCTCAGGAGCTCCTGCCTTCCCAGGTGCCCATCCTGTGCCAGAGGCTGGCCTCCCAGTTGGCCCAGACCTCTTCCCCACCACAGCAGAAACCAAATGATGGCGTGCAGGGCCACCAGTCAGCTGGTGGATGATATATTAAATATTGGCTCCTCTTTCAGTACAAAATTAATGTTCAAACATCAAAGTTTGATGGTTCATCCATTCAAAATGGCTGAGGTGTTGGGTAGTGAGGTGTGAGGAGCCTGCCAGCTCTCAGCTGTGCTGCAGTCATGACGAGCCAGGGATTTTGGCAGAAGTCTGCTGCTGTGTCTGAACACACCCAGTGCGTGTTGGGTGACAGGGCAGCTCCCTCTGGCTGGTTATTCAGGGCCGATAACATGAAGCTGAACACTTTAACAACCAGCTCCTACTTAGGGCGTGGCTAATGACCCTTCATCCTGAGCAGGCTGTGAGTGCTGGCAGGTACCAACCACATTCCTGAAGCCCATAGGGCAAAGCATGGAAATCTCTGCTGAGCATCTGTATAAGGACGAAATGCAAACATTTGTGGAGGCTTAGCAGGTCCTGCTCCTGAGCATCTGATTCTTTGTTTAAGACCTTTATACCAACTTGTCACGTGTAAGGGCTCAGGCTTCAATAGCTTGAAAAGAAGGTGCTGAGGAAAGGTTGCTAGTAAAGTTGATTTCTTCAAGTAAAGAAGAAAAGGTACAAGAGCTGGGCTTTCAGTGGAGTTGGTTGCTAATACTTTGGCAAGCGCAGGCAAGCTGAGATTGTGTTATCATTTCACACAGTGTGGTAAATGTTTTAGACTTAAATTGTAGAGATCATTATCTGCAAGCTGAAAATACCTGTTGATATGCCCTCACCGAATGGACATGTCTGCACTGAAGTACAAAACAACTCTCCTGGGATATATTATCTCCCGCTTTGAAGGTGAATGAAAAGGTGAATAATCTTTTGGACTAGCAGTACTTTTGAAACCATAATACATGTAGCTTATGGGAAATAAAAAGTGAGTTTCTTTGTGTGTAGTGACCTTGGGAAATTAGGCAATTCAGTATGAGTCATATTGTTACGGAGAATTTCTTCATTTTTTGAGGAAATCAGGTATGAACATCTGCCATCCAGTAAAGGAAGAACAGGAAAGGATATCTACTCATAACTGGTGTTAATAAGTTTCAACCACTGGTATTTCAGAAAGTCAGTTTGACAGAACTTGCAGAAGTCCAATGCAGGGTGTTTTCTGAGGCCTCTGTGAAGTTGGATCATGCACCAAGTTGGTGCTGGACCAGCATGAGCAAGCTTGCACTCAGCCCAAGAGAACAGGTGCAGAAATAGGAATCCAGGTGCCATTCCCCTCTCCATGTAGCAAAGGGACTTCTCCTTTGGTGGACTGGGGAAAAAAATTTGAGCTCCATCTTCAGTGTCAGTTAGAATCCTATCTTTGTTTCCTACCATTTTGCTGTCGGATTCTGTAGCATGCTGTGTGATTTTACTGGGCTCGTGAAATGTATACACTCCAACTTAAAAATCTGTGTGTTCCCATCTGTACCCTGAGGATATTTCAAAAGGGGGGATTCAAAAACTGGGAAAGAAAGGTTTCATGAATTTTGCAAACTTTTTCCTTTAAGTGCTTTTTTTACACTTGAGTGACGCTTACGAATTACTTACACCATCCACTATAATTTAATGCGTTACACAATAAAGAGTATCTGCTGTTCTTTGTGTATTTCAATACCAATGCTTTCCTTATCTATTTTTCCCAGCTTGCCATTTCGTGCAGTAGAGGTTCTGTCATGTGATATTACTCTGCACAGAGGGAAGTTGGAGAGCCCTGCACGCTGCTTTACTCCACTGGTAAGCAGTCAGAGGATTTGCTTTGGTCATAAATGCAGTTTCACAACGTGCATCTCTCCTCTCTCTTGCATGTTGAACATGGCATTTCAACAACTGAAAATTTAGTGGTTGTCAGCTGAATCAGGATTCGAATTAATAGCTTGTGTATTTGTTTGGAATATTTTCAGCCCCAATATTGATTTGTAGGCATTTCAAGCTACGCTCACTTGTAAATGCAGGTGTGTAATTTTTTGTTAACACCAGGGAGGACATCATTTACATGCTGAGTGAAGGGTAGATTGTATTTCTTGTCTTCTAGATTTTACTGTCTTCACACAAGCTTGGTGTAGTGTTTTTCACACTCCCAGAGACCTTTGCAAAATTAGGAACTGTTGCTGTGTAAAAATTCCTGTTTCAGACTCCCGTATATGTATTATCAAAACACCCAAATGTTGTATTTACAGACCATACCTACATATATCAGTTACCTAATGCCTACTTCTGTGGCTCTGTACCTCTTTTGCTATTCTTCTGAAATACTTTGCAAGGGGAAAGTAAAGTAAGGAATATCTCAGGGTAGGCTCAGGCTATAGAGTAGAGTCATTGTTAAGTGATAAAGAGATTTATTCTGATTTGTCCTTTATCTTTGCCTTCACTTGGCAGTTCATTCCATCTTCATATAGTTAACTAAAACAGCTTTCCATCTGTATTTGGAAAGGAGTATAGGCACACAATTTTTAAGTGGTGTAAGTCATATAAGAAAAATCCATTTCTTATGTCCCTGCAATACTTGAGCAATTAAATTTTCCTTCCACCCTCTCACCCTGTATTTTTCCAGCACCTTTAACTTCAGATATAGGTTTGGGCCCCTTTCCAGGAGCTGGACTTCTCAGTAATGGGTGTGATTTGTCTCATGTGGGAATCCTGAATAAAATTACCAATAACTTACTTACATTCAATTAAATGTTTCAACATACACATCATTTAGCCACTCAGTAGGGAAATGCTCTCTGCCACGTTCAAGGAATGGTAATCGATACATGCTCACTAGCAACATGTCTGAAAATATCAAAACACTATAAGGAGCTAGGTGATGTAGATGACTTTGTCTTAGTAAATTGTAGTCTGACAGCTTCGCTTAGCCCTAATCAATTCCCGTGCCCGCTGTTCAAAGGCAAACTGTCGAGTGCTTTAGTTGCTTCTGACTCAGTGTCAGAAATCATGAAGCACCCCTTTCTTGCGAGAGAAGCAATCTGGACACAACCAGGAAATGAGCAGGACACGTTGTCCCATTGAGCCAACATTGAGAAAAAAGTTATATTGAGAGAAAAAGAATCACGGTCAGGACCAACTAAACGTGTGTTTTCACCTCTTGAAATGTCATACACTGACACAGGCAGGGTAACACTGTAAAAACAAGCAACTCAAACAGCCTGTTCGCAGAAGGGAAGTTTCAGATTTGTGCATGCCTATCAAGGAGATGTGAAAGGTGACCTGTGATTCTGGCAAGTTGTTCTGTGCAGGAAAACACTGAGCTTTGGCTGTGGAAAAGTTGTGAGTGCCAGGGGAGCCCAGCCTTCTGCACCTACAGAGCTTCACTCGAGCCCCTGCTTCTGCAGAAGGGCAGCAGGTGGGAAAAGGGGAAAATCTCTCATCTGTGTGTGCTCACAGTCAACATGCTGAAGGTAGCACGGAGCAGTAGGCAACTAAGAGAGGTGATAGTGTCTGGCCAGAGTCTTTAACCAGTCTGACCCATTAATGCTGCAGGTAGGCATCCTTTTGGCCAGTGCTGAGAGGTAAAGAGAGGTGAAGCTTTATTGTGGTTTTCCTTTAGATTTAAAGGTCAGACTGCACTTGCATTTGAACACTGGATATATTTGAGTTGAAACAGGGGCATAGACCAACCTATGAAATACCAGATAGACACTGCCCAGTGTCTGTCATGTGAATAACTTGATTAATGCCTACTTCTTTCTGTAATAAATTAGTCTCCTATCTCTCAGTGAGCAGGTAAGGAGTGGACATAAAGTTGTTTATTATGGCTGGAATAAAATGATTAAGATGACAAATGTGGGTGAGGATCCATCAGAGTTCATAAAAGATCCAGAACCAACCAACCTGATTTCCTCAGCTGTGAATACTCAAGTCAGACAAATGTATAATGCATCCAGCTCTCTCTAACCTGTGTGTGCATCCTCCATGCTGGGACTACACTTCAGGATTTTGAAGTTTAGCCAGTAGCTGCTGTATTTCTGATTGTTTAGTACTTGCTAAAGAAGAGCACAGTAGCAACAGGAAGAATTAGAATTTTTGCCATGGGAAAGAAACAGAAAAAAAACAAACAAAAAAAATAACCAGATCAGTAGAAAGCCTTTTGGAATAAGTATTATTTTATTAAAGAAAGATCTAAAAATATCAGATATGGGTATTTTTTCTGTACAAATTGAAACGTGACCTGAGAAAGAGTGCAATTTTGTAAAAGTTTGTTAAAGTAGATGTGCATAGGAATGACTTGAAACAAATTAATGGATGGAAAACTAAGCATGTGGAGAAATCAAAAGCAGCACAAAGGTTTAACCACCCTGTATGACATACTAGTACTGCAGAATGAAGCAGATTTTGCAGATGTCTTTGGTGTTTTATAATATATCCAACTATAAAATCTTTAAGAAAATATATAATTTCTCCATCTGCCCTCCCTTCATTTTCCTCTTCTCTTTCCCTACAACTGAGTGATACTTTCTTTGGGGGAAGAGCCTGGATTTAGACACATTAATTGAGGGTTACACAGTTTGCTCCACTTTCCATTTCAGGAGGCTGCATTAACATCCCACCTGGCAGTGTTGTTTACAAGCAGTTTTGCAACCTTTCCATTCTGCTCCCTTACTTCTGTTAGGCGTAGTGTAATGATGCCTTATGACATTTTGAGTCTGAATTGATATTCTCTGCGGTATCTCCTCAGGCCTGTTATGCTTTGGGTGTTTGCATTGCCTGTTCAGACACCCACGCACACCGTGGTTATTTTCATTTGTGACTGAATGCAGGCTGTACGCCGGATGTCACAGGAATATGTTTAGAGCTTCCATTGATCTCTTAACTACAAATAATCATTATAGCTGCAAAACAAATAGTGGATCAAAACTGTGGGAACGTAGCCTAGAAGATGCTGCTCACTTTTCCTTCTGAAATGCATGATGTGCAGGCTGAAGGTATAAATGGCTGAAAGGATTTTAGCAAGAAAACAAGACAGGATACCATTAGGCAAGGACTGATTGGGAAAAAATTAGCTTCATGTCTTCTTTGGTTCTTTAAAAGAAAAGGATAAGAAAAAGTATAGGCAGCCATGGGAAGCTGGTTGGCTTCTGGGAGTCCTCAGTGTTAAGGCAGTGCTCTAAATCCCCTGCTGTAGTTTTGACGAAACACAGGGGTTTGCTTCTCAGGGCTGTTGCTTCGCAGCAATTGCACAGTTTGCCTGTTCCACCCCAGAGATGGCTGCATCCCGTGTAAAGAGTTTGAGGAGTTTATAGACATGTCCCATGTTCTGTGGGGATTACATGTAAAACTTGTTCTTAGTCAGTTGTGTTATTGCAGGTATTGGTGAGCAAGGCATGGTTTGGAAGCAGAGAAGTAAATTTTTTTAATCAAAATTATATTAGATTGCAGCATCCAGGTTGCAAAATCCTGCATCCCTGCACTCCTTGGCTTTACTTAGGAGAAAGGAAAATTTGCAAGACTTTGTCAAATATGAAGGGTATTTTTATGGAAAGAAAAGTGATCCAATGCTTCCCTGAAAATTCTGGTACACCTCTTTTCCTTGCACACCTTTCCTGGGTGTAATCCTGGGCAAGTCACAAGGGGCATGTCTGTGCCCACAGTGGGGCTGGAGCTGTCCCTTGCACTGCTCCTCAGCATGTAGTCAAGCCCTGCTGAGAGTCTGATTTCATAAAGAGCCCAAGTTGAACCCAGCCAGGCTCGTGTCTGTGGGCATGAGCTGTCACAGCTGCAGGTTGCCACAGAGGATGAGGTTAGGTCAGTGTTAGCCTGGGGAGGCTGCCCTTGTGCTGCTTCAAACAATCCACTCTGTCCTTAAAGTCTCTCTGCTTTGGTCTTTCCTCTGCAAAATAATAAATTTTGCTTCTTCCAGGAGGCCTGAATAAATGAATTGACAGATTATGTGCAGGTAGCCACTGCAGTACTGGGGAATTATTTATATATCTAAGGGTTTTAGATGTAGGTGATTGCTCACTGAAACTTGTACTTACAGAGCCAGGAACGCTTTTAGGTCCTTCCTAGCAGAAGATCTGGTGTTCCTTAGAAACTGGTGGTTTATGTGTTTTAAATAATTGCTCACAATGATTCCTGTCCAGAAGAAATAAGCGGGACATAAGTGGCCTTGTCTGGCAGCAGCGTGCAGGGGAGCTCACAGTCCCTGGCCCTGCCAGCCCTGTGCTGCTGGCCAAGCCCTTCCTGCAGCAGAGGAGTGACTGCTGATGGTGACAGTGCTGTGTCAGTAGCACCGCTCTGTCTTTGAAAAGTGGGGTAAAAGTTGGTTCTGGAGCTCATTCCATCATATCATAATTGGTTTGGGATAATTATTGAAATTGCACAAGAGCAGCCTTTTTTTTTTTTTTCCCACTGCAAATGAACTGTGGTTGGTGTTGCGCTATTTTGGTTTTGTTTTCTGCTTAACATTCCACTGTAAGTGCAGCTCCTCTGAGGCTTAAAGTGAGACAAAACTGAACCAAAGTGACTTTCTTTTCTCTGTGTACAAGGATGGACACTGAGTGATAATGACATATTTTGCGTGTGAGCAGCAGGTGCGAGACCAAGTGTCTACTGCGGATTAAAGTAAATATGGGGTTTTTTTCTATATTTAACTGATATGTGACAAAGAAACAATGTTTAAATGTCACTTTCCATGGGTTTTTTGTGTGTCTGTAATTATACATTCTAATGTGCCAAGTAGCTACTCACTGAAGTTCAAATTTACATAGTAAAGTTGTGCATAACAAGGCAAACAAGATACAGTCTAGCATTCATCTCCATGCATCTGGGCTGCCTCCACCCAGCAGTTACACTACCAACAACTGAATGTTTTCTGCTTTTTTGAGTTCACATAAATAACTGTAAATTCCTATAATTAACTATGATAAGTCACTCCCCACTATTAAAACAAAGACGTGTTTGTTTATCGGTCGTACTTGCATCCACCTCTCTTAACATTACAGTGTCGACTGATGTTTCTTCAGTGTGTTAAACAAAGCAGAAATATTCCTGTTGGGCAATGCCAGAGTCCCAGGAGCAGCCTCAAAAGCACGAGCACCGGGCTGTTGCCTGCTGAATGCTCCATTTCTCTGCTGAAGGCTGTTTCTTTTCCTTGCCCCTTTCTGCTCCAAAGACAGGAGTGTTTAGGTGGGGAGTTGAGGCTTTGGGGAGCAAGGCATGGCTTGGAAACAGGGAATTAAAGGCAACTGAGATATTGAGTTAGTGCTTATGAGGCCTAAAAGTAAAGCAGTTCCTAAGAATATCTGATTTTCCATGTATCGAGCCTACATTTAGTCGTAGCTGCTGTTTGTAGCAGAGCTGCTCCTCTTTGCTGACTAAAAGAGGAGCATTTTCTAATATTCAACTAGATTGTGATATATCACAACTAGGTAGTGATATATAAAGTGCTTGTGACACTTTTCCTCTGAAACCTGAACTGGGTTTTGGGTGGGGCTTTGAGGGTGGTTTTGTGGGCTTTTTTTGTTTGGGGTATGTTGGGATTTTTGAGGCTAGGGGCACCATTTTTTGCCCCAGAAACTCAACTTTCTTCCCAATTCTAATTTTGCTTTTTAAGCCTACTCTCAGGGCCTAGTGGAAACTCTGTTTCACTTAATTTTTATATACATAAGAATATCTGCTGTATTTTGGGGCTGTGCTCAGGTTGCCTCTACTATGACAGGACTTTTTTTTCACAGCTTTCAATGTCTCAGAAGTAATACATTGTAAGAGATGCTGACCACAGAATCAAATTAGGCACCCAAATTACAACTTCCATGAAATACTGAAAAAGCAGAGGTAAGACAGTAGGAAATATAACAGTGGCAGTTTTGTTTTGTCTAAATTTTCCATGAAGAAGTGTTTCATAAGTTATGTCAAATTGGAAAGCTGGTCATAGATCTCTCTCTGCATGGAAACAACATCTTCTGTGGGCCACAGACTACACGGGAGAGGATGTGCAGTAGTGGCAGGATGGTGGTAGTTAGAAGTTGAGGTCATTCTGAACTCTGGTGTCTCCATACCATCTTCTTCCCAGCATGTGGGCCTGTAAGTTGCATTAGGAATACAGGAAAAGATTTGCTCTCTAAAGACAACAGCTGTAACTCAGGACTTTGTATCTGCTGGCTGGAAGAGATTAATAGTTGACAATCCGAGATAGGAAAGTGCCTTGTGAAATTTGGGGCCACTGATGGTTTAGTGGTTGCTAATCATGAAAAAAGTATGGAACAATTTTCTTTTTAGCTGGTTTCTTTGGATAGTAAAATAAGTCCTTCCCTTCATATTTTAAAGCAGACTATGTAGCTGCTTCCTTTCTTATGGATTTTGTTATACATAATTACCATGCGTGAACAGCACAGCACATGGATTATACAGCAAATTCTGTTTTAGCCATGCAAACTCCCTGTGACACTGTGGGCTCTAACAGCTGGGAAGATGTGATTACAGACTTTCATGTTAATATTGGGTGCCTTAAAGACTGCTGAAGCTTGTTCCCAGGTCAGCAGAACTAGTACAGACTAGCTAAGGCTTCACTAAAACAAAGAAATAGTGTAGAGGATTTTCAGTGAAAAATAGAGAAAAATAAACCCATCAGCTTTATTATAATGCTGAAAGAGTTAATTGTTAAATCTTCACTCAAAACCAAGCACAAGTCACTCCTAGATTCCCAGACTGTCCTTACTGCTTGGCCTCTTGTGAAAAGTTATTACTATCATGTTTACACTGATATTTACAGACTCCAGAACTAGTTCTGGCCTCATTGTGTTTATAAAGTGCTGTGTATAACATGTGGCAAGAGAACATAACATGTTGTAGCATTTTAAATAAAGACAAAACAGTAGAAGATGAAGCCATGATTCCTCATTTCAGATTGAGAAACTGAGGCACAGGGAGATGTGGTGACTTGCCCCAGAAAGGCTTCATTCACCAGGGACTGCTGCTCCTCGTGCTGGAAGGGTGTCTGGGGTGCAACTGCTTGCTGCTGAGCTTTCACATCCTGTAATGGGCAGAGTCACTGTATGGAGCTCAGCCTCGAGCTGCGTACTTTGTTTTTAAATAGAGCTTATCTTCCTGAAATAAGTGCAGTCGCCTCTCTCACTCTTCTCTAAGCAACATATTGATAGATCAATGGAATTTTTTCAGCTCCAAACTCTGTCTTTGGATAAAAGCAGTCAAAGGGGTTGTTTAGAATTTCTGGGTTGTTTAGATTTTTTTATTTTAAATCCTGGTTTCATATTTTTTCCAGGAGGGAGGATAGAAACACAACAGTTTGGGAACATGAGCTTTTTCTCCTCGCAACTCTAGGTTTGCCCTGGAACCAACCTATTTTGCATGAGCTCAGTACAGCTGTAAAAGGAAAAACTAAGAGAAAGGCCAACAAACAATAGAGTATAGCAAAAACCCACTTAAAATCTTACAACTCAGAATACCACAGAGCCTCATGTCTCTGTAATTCTGCTCTGTTTAATGGAACCGCTTGCATCCAATTCTCCTTGTATTTTTATTAATCTTTGTGATTTTCCCTAATGATCTTGTTATAAAGACATCACATCACATGGCACAAGGACAATGCACATAAAAAGTTAAGAATGCATTTAACTACCAGCCATTGATTAGCGTTCTTGATGAGCTTAAATACTACCTGGGAAAGGCTTTCTATCAAATGCAATTGGCTGAAAATGCATTAAGCTTAATGAAAGTCAGGATTTGGGTATATATGGATATTTTTCCTAAGAGGAAGTGCCCTTTCCATGAGAATATGAGCACTTGCTATCCAGCCTCCTGCCCTAGTGGGAAGGGGTGGCAAATGGCAATGTGTGTGACCCCCCCAGAGCTCAGCCCCAATTCTCATTCCACTTAGTTTGCTATAAATAAGGAGAAATATCACTGGTGTCAGTGAAATTGAACAGGTCCTGATAGTTCTGGTGATCTGCTGATGCAGAGGAGATGAAAGATATCTGTTGGGAATATGTCAATCTGAGGGATCCAGCAGCAGATTTTGGGGAGGGAGAGCAGCCTGGTACTCTCCAGATCATGGAATTCAGCAGCAGAATCAGGAACAGATGCTAAAGGGTAGTAAAAGGCTTCTCCAGACCTGCCCAGGAGCTCAGGTGGGATGTGTGGAGGGTCAGATGCTCCATGTTAAGCACAGAGAGCACTGTGTGCTGAGAGAAGGATTTTGTCCTTCCCATGACCACTCTGTTATGACAGTGAGACAAACTACATCCTGCTGACTAAGAGTGCATACGAAACGTTAGTGCAGAGTAGGAACGTGCTGCAAACCCAGATATTGGCCTGCCATGAGCAGGTACCCAGTGCACAGAGCCAAGCCCCTACTTGCAGTTTGGCCACAAAAGCCTGTTCCTTCCCTGTGTCTTTAGAGACACAATTCCACAAGGACTCCAGAAGATGCAACATGTGAATCCACTGTTACCTCTTCCTGGACTGCAGTGATGTCTTCAGCTTCCAAATTTGTTCTTTTCTGCTCTCCAGACTTATTTAATTTATGGTAGTTTGAATACTGGTTACCACGCATATTTTGTTTGGCACAATTTTTTCCTAAACCTTTCCATGAAACTAAAAATACAACACGCTGAATAAACCACTCCATTATCCAAAGAGAAGAACTTATTACTGAAACTCAGGAAAGTATATTGAGAGGTATTAATTTTAACTTCAGCTTCTGTCATAAAATTCTGAAAAACAAAAAAATCTGGAACATGCAATTAAAATAATTGTAGGTGTGTGGATCCCTTCCTCCAAGCAAAGAATTTAATAATACATTAAAACCCTTATTTTTGATTCTAGCAAAATATACAATTATAGCCATACAAGCTGCCATTGCATCACTTCTTGGCTTCATGGAGGAAACTTCACCTACTGCTATTTCTACTACATGCCAAGATATTATTACAATTCTTACTTAATTTAACAGAGCAGTGTACTCTCCAGTACGCTGAACTGAAAATGACACACACTTCCTTAGTAAGATGGTATTTACTATTGATTTATCTTGCCCTAGAGAGTTCTGGTTAGCATTCCAGTGATAATTGACCCTGCTTTATTTAACTCTTTCTGAAGTGCATCTTTATTTCCAGCAGTGCCTTGATACTAGAAGGCATTGAAATGCTAGTTCAGGCAATAAACTTGCAAATGACTGATTCACACTATATTCCTCATTTTTAAGATTTATAAGAAAAAAGAGAAGTCTCAGGATAAGATGTGATTAATTAACTCATTAAAGTAACAGAGAATTTTCAGATCTAGATTAGGGAGGAATTGTCATATAAGCTTTCTTCGTACCACCTTTGTTATACTGCAAACTTACAATTAATGAGCTTTTCAAACTAATACTCTTCCAGAAATATGCTAAAAGGCATTTTTCAAACTATATGTCTTCCAGTATAAACAGTTACCACTGCCTACACCAGAAGAGGCATAGTTTCATCATATTCCTACAGATACAGTGCAAATTAAGAGTCTTGTACTATTCTCATCCATGAAAGGTTCTTCTGCCATTTCACCAAGGTCCCTGTTGTGCCCTAAAGGTTTTTAGATTGTATCAGACAGGGCAATGAAAGGCAGAACCTCTACCTACAAATTATGCTTTGCCAGGAAGACTTGAATCCCTTAAAATACAATTTGAAATATTCCCATTTCAAAAACATGAGTTGAAAAGATCTTCCAAAACAGTTAAGTCTTGTGATGGTAACTCAGTATGCTTGGCCTCTATGTGGTAGAACTACCACTGGTTTGGGGCACTTACTACAGAGGTGGGACAACATTCATCCCCTGCTGTTACCTAAAGGGTGTTAGGAAGATGAAATAGAAAATACAGCATTTACTTGTGGCATCAAAAAACCTTTATTGTTGAATTATTTTGGGGGTATGACCGTTCTTAGTGTTCTTTCTCTGATCTTCCTTTTTACAAGAACTGTGTAGCTATTTCTGAACATTTGAGTGACCTTGAGGCATGCCACAAGTGAAGTTGCGCCCTCAGGGCCTCTATCTATAATTTTGTCATTGTAAGTGGACATGTGTAGGGTTCAGAGCAGCCCTGAGTCTTTTTTAGTTGACTTAGTCTGGAGAGAAGGAGTAATATAGGGCTCGATCTGTAAACGTGTGTGAATACAGTTGTGCACACCTTCACCTCTGTGTGAACACCCCCATCTGTGTGGGGGTTAGTAACTCAGAAAGCTCTTCCCCTGGACTTGGGGCTGAGGAGTGCACCAGAGCCCAGCTGAGTGCTCAGATCAGGTACCAGTACCCGGCCTCTGGGAGTGCCCATCCCTGGGGTGCAGCTCCTGTGCTCTGCCCCAACCACGCTCCCCACCTTTCCTCAAAATACTTTGGTATCTCCTGCTTCTGGCATACAATAATCACATCCACATCCTTCTTTAAGTTGTCCCATTGCCACTTATCCTCGATAAGTTTTGGAAATGCTGACTTCTGAATTAAATTATTGATTCCTTTAGAAATGGCCCTGGTAAGGGGTGATATTTCTGCCAAAATTGCCTCTGTTTTGTATGCTGGCAGATACAGGGGTGAGTGTGATTCTATTCCTGTTCTACCTTTCCACACCTGGAACCACATCTGGATGAGTTTGAAACAGCTGCACTGAAAACTTAGAGGACTTTACTCTTTATATGACTATGTTGGCCCCAGGCCCTTAAACACTCTAGAAGTCTAGGTCTTGGCTTCCAACAGAAGGATTAGAGATATGACTTCTTTTGAATGTAGAATATTTATACATAGGCCTACTTTTTTCAAAGGCCTAGTAACATCTCTTTCTTTGGAGACTGTGGAGCATTGACCCTGCTTGAGTGAAATCTAAAAATTGCAGATGTCTCAGCCAAGTTATTTTCTGCTCAGTGCGGTTGACATACAGAACTGCAAAGTGTTGCTTTGCCAGAGAGGCACAGGAGGTGGATGACACCTGGAAGACACTTGTGATTATCCTATGGCTCTGCTGTTGCCCCAAGGAACATGATTCCACTTCCCTCAGCAATGCCCTTCTTCATCATACCGTGCTTACTTGGCTAATCCCAGAAGTGGCAGACATAAATACCTGTAATTAACACTGACAGTTAATGCTTGTGATGTGACAAATGATTCCTCCTGCCTCCCTCTTGAAGCAATCCAGTAATTATCCTGATCCCTATTGTGTGTAATTGCAGTATGTGCCACTCATTTGCCCTCCTAACCAGCAGTAACCTTCAGCAGTGGTAGTGCACACAGGGCTGCATCCGTGCTCGGATCAGCCAGCTGCCAACACACAACTTCTGTGTGGTAGCACTGTGGTGCTGGTGTTTAAAACACAAAACCATGGTCTGAGAGATGGGACAAAGCAAGGGCAGAGCCTCCAAGCAGGCTTGCTGCTGTCCTTAGCAGACACAGCACTGTAACATCACTGGGCCAGGTAACTGCCATGAGGGGTCTCTAGCCCACTGGGCTGCTCCTTCCCATTCATTCCCACCCCAGTTTCCTGACTCATTGCCATCAGTGTGCCCACACTGCAGCCTCCATCATCAAAATGGTGCTGCTTGATAATTGCCCTTGTTTGAAGAGGAGGGAGCAGGAACAGCAGGCACTGGCTCTGCCACTGAACCTGGCACATCTTGCAGCTACACGCAAAGTTCTGCCTCTCTCATCCTCACCTTAACTTTCAGGAGGAGGCAGGTCAGGCAGTGAAGGGTTAATGTGGAAAAGCAAAAAGCATCATTGCTCCCAGGAGCTCACCAGAGGTGACAGGGTAGCTTGCTGTACTTCCTTCAAATATTGGCAAGATGGACTTTTTAAATGCAGGTTATGTAATGTGTTTGGGGACTATTTAAAGTAAATGTTATTGACAGCCATTACATCTGGTAGTATTAGTCAGTATTTAGGGAATTTTTTTAAAGGTGAAGTATTGACAGGAAAGGCTGTAACAGCTACTTCTGGGCCATTACAATTTATCTTGTAAATCAGTCTGGGTTTATGGTTCACTGACATGTTTCACCCTATTACCTACTAAAGGGTGGTTAATGACAATGTGTGGCTACACATGATACTAGAGCACGTGTGACACAGCACGTCTAGGATGCAAAGGCCTTGCAGGGAAGTGCTCCTCTGAGGGAAGCTGTTCACAGCAGAGCTTTGCAAGGCTGCATCTTAATAGCTACATAATAGAATAGAAAGTTGAATTTGACCCCTCACAGTGGTGTCTTAACTTGCAAATGGGTCAAATTATGATTAATCTTGTGTGTAGGACAAACCTGGTCATTACAAACTTCCATACAGTACATGGAGAGCAAGAGCTGCAGTGGCCGTGAGTGGCCTGGCCATCCTGACTGGGGGGAAGCACAGGCTGGCACTGCCTGTTGTGAGATGCTGAGGTTTTTCTCAAGGGCAGTCCTTTCAATTCAGCCCTAGATTAGTCATAAATAGAGGTCATTTCAGGGTTGAGTATGTGGGTAAAAGCAGTTGGTTACAAACAGTGAAGTCCCAAATAGCATTCACCTGGACAGGGGGTCCTTATGCACAGTCTTGTTGGAAATGTTTTTGGAAGCAAGAGAAAATAAGGACACAGCACTGCCCAAAATAACTTTGGTTTGTAAATAATCTAAGCTTGGTGTCTTGATTCTTGCTGGTCATATTCTGCTCATCAGTACTATTCTGAGATATTTGTTCCTTTTGCATTATTTGTTATTGAAATTAAAAGCAATTAATATACACCTGCATTCATCTATTTTCTGCTGAAAGGAATTTTCTTCTTCTTTATCCATACAGTTGTTTAGAACTGGGATTTCCTTCTGCCTTCTCAAATCCAAACATCTCCTGAAGCAAAAAAGATGTGGACTCACTTGCCCATAGAGAAGCCCCACCTTTCCAACATGAACAGCATAGACTTTTTCCACACATAGAGTGGTTGGCCCAGGTGTTTACAACAGTGAGGTTTCGCCATGAAAACATTTCATTCCCAAGGTACAGATCTGCCTTGCCATCTCTTTTAACTTCTGACCCCCAATTCTAGAGACCTTTTCTGGAGGTCAGCAACAAAGAGGCCAAGTTGTGTCTAGTCCTGTCCCTTGTTCCTTCAGCACCGAGCTACTTTTTCACAGACATCTTTTAAATTACCAGATGCCTCCCATTAATCCTGCTCTTGCCTTCTATTCCTGTAGCATGGTGGAGTTGTTTTGCACTGGAAGCCAGCCTGCTGTTGGGAGGCAGGGCTGCTTTGGGCAGCGAGGCCGTTTCCTCCTCCTTCTGTTTGCCCTCGGTTTTCCGCAGCGCAGCGAGAGCCGTGCAGTCCTTCAGTTAACATTTACACTGCAGTCAGCATCCTGTGCCCTGGTCTATTTTCTGCAGACATGTAAATAGAAACCTTTTGTAAACTTCGTTTAATGATAGTGCTGTATTATGGGTTGTCTAAGACAGTGTCAAGGGATCCTGTTTTCTTTTAACTTCACCGTTTGGGTAAGGTATAATCTACAGTACATCAACACAACACATCTCTCTATTGAGTGTTGAGGTGAGATACAAAGCTTTCAAAGCAGGCAGATTCTTTTACTGTTTCTTGGTTTCCTCAAGCACTTTGTACATGAAAGATTGTTTCCTTATCTCTTGGAAAAGCTTTTGGATGAAATTAACCCCAGTGTAGAGGGTCAGCCTAACGGCCTCTATACTACTTAAGTCCTACTTAGACCATATTCTCAGAGCTTAAATTGGATTTGTGTGGTGCACAAGGTGCATTTCCCTCTGTGAATAGGCAAAAATGAAAGATAAAATAATTTATAGTTAGTAATGATTTCATTTCTTGTCTGAATCTATTTCACACAGCTTTGTGTTGGAGGAATTTTTAAGAAGCAAGTCACTAACTATATACAGCTTCCAGAAGCTCCCCAGGAAGCCTGGGGAAATTGGGCCTTCCTGAAGAGGAGCTGGTCACCCCTGTGCTGCTGCTGTGCTTGGTGCCATGGAAGCACTCGTGTTATCACAGGTGCTGATAGCAAACAGAGCAGCAGCAAGAGGACGTGCCACCGAGGGCACTGATCCCATGGAGTTTGTCTAGGGCAGTGCAGCCTTCACCCCTCATGCCTCACTTGGCTTCCTTGGGGGTAACACACCCTGGGGCAGTTGACAAAATCCTCAATCTCTGGTAAAACTCGGGGAAGCAACTGCAGCTAATGTCTGAACACTTCTCAAAGAGAAATGTTGGTGACTTCTTACATTGCCTTTTCCCTTTCCACCTCTGCTATTGAATTACTCTGCTCTGTGTCCAACTAGAAGAAATTTTGAAGAAATCTTTTGGGAACAATCACAATCTGCAATAAATGTGTTTGATACTGCAGGAATAGTCCCAAACTATACTCTCTTATTTTCCTTCTTGACAAGTCTAGGTAGGGTTATTCACTGTTTGAATATCAGGGAAAAATAAATCCAAAATGCTACCCTGAAGTGAGTCTGTGGACATCACTGCTAGGCACAGGTATATAGGGGAGAATCATGCCCCAAATGAGCACCAGAGGGACTTAATAAGGCATTTCTCCATCTTGGCTTTGTCCACTCAGTGCTGCGGTCGGTTGGGGCAGGTTGCCTGACAGCTGCCCGTGCTGTCTGTACGTTTCAGCTAAGAATATGGTCCTTCTGTTACCAATTAGGTCAGCCTGGCACTGGTCAAGTCAAGCACTTGTCTAAATTCAGGTTGTCATTTTGGACATTTATAAATGGAAACAAAGCTGTGTTTCTCCATCATGCATCTAAATAAGTTCAAAACCAATGCTAAGTCCATTTTAAGCATTGAGTCCACCCAGTAATCTTATTTCCCTTTTTGTTAAATTATCTTTCTGTTATAATGTGTGACCTCAGAGGCTTCAATGACAGTAAATCACATTCTCTCCCACCTTAGGATCTGTGAAGCTACACCTGGCTTGACCATCTAGTTCAGGAAGTTCATCTGAATGTACTCTTATGGTAGAGGCTGGGTGAGTTCCATTGTGAGCAGTGTGAGTTGTCTCAATATATCTGGGCTTCAGTTCAAGTGTGAGCTATGGAATTAGGCGCCTCACCTCTGAAAGGATGCATGGGCATCCTCAAATCATGATGCTATGGGCCTTCTCAAATTATCTGTCTCGGTGTGGTGAAGAATTTGTAAGACCAAATTCCAATACTAATTTTTTGGCACTGGCAAATCCCTTTCTAAGCATTCAGAGTCCAAGGCTGAGTGCTTTATAGGTCCCAAACAAAATTATAGAGATGGGCAGCTAGCACATCTGGGAAGGTACTCAGCTCTTTGAAGGATCTGGTTCTTGGAGTGTCCTTCTGATTGTATCTAGTCTTCTGAGTCTCCTGCACTCCAGGTAATACACAAAAGCTCAGCTCATAGGAGCAAGCAGAAGTATTTCCAGAAGCAGCATCTGGCACTGGTAAAATACAGAGCCAGGTTAGTGACTGTTGGCTTTCTTTCTGTAATTCAGGTATTTGGATGTCATTTCTGTCTCATCCACTCAGCTTATGAATGACACATAAGGGGTCTCTTTCCAGTAAATCACAGCAGCAGTTGCAATATGTACAAGCCTGCTCAGAAACTAGTGGGAACCAAGCCATGGAGAAATGGAGATCCACACTGACTAATTTGCTGGGAGTGAGCCCCACCCTCAGCTGGAATCCCTGTTAATGTAATAATCATCCAGAACTGGGAGTGTTAATGGCAAAAAAAAAAGCCCTGGGAGAACAAGCACTACAGGAGGAGGTGAAAGATGTGGGCAGATTAAAAAATAGAGCGCCAAATTCTTGGCTAGAGTAAATAAATAAAGCTCTTTTGAAGCTACTGGCGAGACACCAGGTAACCTGACCCAAAATTTGTACAGGTGGGTGAGCCCTTGCAGGACAAACTTCCATATGTTTGTCATTACTTTTAGATATCTCTCAGCTGCTCAAGCCCTGCTCTTCCAGAACCTTCCTCCTCTGTTGTGCAGAAAAGGGAGCAGAGTGCAGAAGGCTTCTCCTCTGAGATGGTGGTGTTGGTTGGGTGAGGAAGGTCCCGTGTCGTTTTCCTTGCAGGCTTTCCTAAGGCAGCCCGGGTCACTGGCACACAGCAAACCCCACAGAGGGTGGTGCTGGCGTGGCCAAGGAGCTGCTGTGTGCATGGGCAGAGAGAGGACTCTGCTCCCTGCCCCTGCAGCTGCACAGGCAGGAGGAGCCCGTGCACAAGGCACTGCAGGAAGGGGTGTTTGAAAGTTGGCCTGACATGCAGAGAATTTACTTTCAGTGCATCTACCTACCTTGCAGCAGTCCTTAAAGCTCCTAAAAAGACTGTCCTCCAGTAATAAATAAGAAAACAAGTGAACCACAAATAAATGCAATATTTGACTTGGCTTTGGGAGCTATTCCTCTGAAAATGTTTAGGGTTATTATGAGTAATGTGGTGTTTAGCTTTCTGCTAATGTAACAGCTGAAGAAAAATGCATTTTGCTCTCTAACTTGCTTATTAGTCAATGGAAACTATAACCACAAACAGTACAACTCCATTTAACCACTGTATTAAATATTAAACCTGAAACTGTCATTACCAATTATTTTCAATAGGGCATAATGGTTTGAGGGTTAAGTAATATGGACCAGGAGCCAATGGATCAGTCTAATCAAATAAAAGTATTCCTCATGGGATAGTGCTGTATGGGAAGACGCAGTGATGCTGAACCTTGGTTTCTAACACTGGGATGATTTGATGTCAAGCACTTTCCTGCTTTTTTTTCATTCATGGCTAACTTACTCTAATGCTGTTGATAACGAAAGTGATTTGGGGAGGCAGAGAGACCAAAAGCCTCTAAACTTCTAGATTTAGCATGTATATCTTCTGGCAGAGCTGAAGGCCAGCATATCAACCCTTTCACTCTGTAAAATGCTTGAGCAAGATTAGAATTTCTCTACCTAAAGAGACATAATCAGATTGAAACAAACCCCGCGGTGCCTGTACTTAAGAGGAAAAGGCTGAATGCCCTCTCTGAAGGTTGTAGATAATAAGATGCTATTAATAGTTAGAGGTGCTCTTTTACAACAATTTATATTGATAAATATTTGTGAAAAGAAACTTATATATTTAATAAAATCCTACCCAGATTAGAATAATCCATTGCTGGTGGTCAGACAGAAGGCTGAACTTTTATGGTCACTTTAGCAATCTGCTAGGGAAAGTTTTCAAGTGTTCTGTATGTACAAGTGTAATTAAAAACATTTAGTGTCCAACCCCACCCATGGCAGCAGGAGGCCATGCAGAGACCTGCATTCTGCTGCAAACCCTGTGGCTCTGGGCCTGCTCCTGTGTCCTACAAAACTCCTTGGCGTGAGCTGAAGTTCTCTTTCAATTCAGACAGAAATTAGCTACATCTTGGGCCTGCCCTGGCTTTGTCTGTAGGCTGCTGGACCCTGGGCACGTGGGTGCCTTGGTCATTCCATGAGAGCTGCCAGGGGCTGGGCAGGGAGGGCCCCGCCAGGCTGGCCAGAGCAACCAGAGCCTGCTGGGGATTGTCTGGAGCTCTGCATGCAGCAAATGTCTGTGAAACACCTTAGATTCTCATCTGCCTCTTCTAGTGAAACCAGGTTTTGTCAGAAGGTTCCTGACCAGGGCCAGCCTTATTGTTCTCATGGTTCAGCTGAGGTCAGTGATGTATGTAATCTGTACCGGGGTGTGGATGCATCTGGCAAGTAATGGCAATACCCCAGCCTGTGAAGACTTCCCTCTGAATGACAGTGCTATAATTAAATCTCCAAATTCAGGACTCTGAGCCAGAATTGAAGTTTGAGAACTTCACAGAGGTAGGGGCCAGCTGTGAAGCTCATCTGGGGACGTGGATTGCAATTTCCCAAAGCCCTGGGGCAGTTTGGTTCTGGGGGAAGATGCTCCGGAGCTGTATAAAGAGATTGAGCAAAGATAACGAGTTCTTTTTCACAGCACTAGTCTGAGTAAACAGGTTTGCAATAATCAGCTGTTGACAGATGGCAGCAAAACACCTGTGAGTGACTAAACTTTTCAGCCACTTAGTCAGAGCTCCTGGAAAACTTGGTGCCAATTCTCAGAAATGAGAAGCATATCTTTTAATATGTTCTGTATCTCTTGCAACTTTCTTCTTTAGCCACAATAAAATGCCTATGGATGAAGCTCATGAAAGTTCATCAAATTCATTTGGCACTGGTTTATGCCTACTTTTAAAATATGTCAGATGTAACACTAATCCTGGTGCAACCGCACTGTAATTAGTGTTTGGCTCACCCCACTTTAGTAAATGCACCTGACTCAGCTATTTCATAGTTAGATATCATTATGCTTTGAAGCTGTATTTACCATCTGCAGCTGAAATATTTGCCTAAAAGTATCCCTTAGACAATAAGGCATTGGCCCCATTGTGTTGCTTGTGCTTTGTTTATGTAATGACCCAGATGCATACCCAAAAGACGAACATTTGCTTACAAGTATTAGAGCCTCACACATTGTGGGATATCTTTCTTGACTTTCTGAAGGGATAGTTTCACAGGACAATAAAGAGGAGTTCTTAATTGGATCCTTTGATAAATTACAGGCTCCATTACAGAGCCATTTTAAAATCAGTATAGTGGGAGGGTTTTTCTCAATCGCATGGGCACAAGATGAAGGTAGGGTAGACAAAATAACCACGATATGCTTCACAAAGGGATCTGTGTCAAAGCTTGGCTGACCTCCAGACTAGACCCTCTGGGCTAGTGCTGCTAGTCACGTGGAGATGTAAAGTTCAGACTGGTACTTTTGGTGGTGCACACAAACCCCAGCATAAAGGGGACGTCAGGTCTGCTCCCCAAAGGACATCACAGGGCTTCACACCTGGTCTCTGCCACAGGCTGCCAGAAACCGCCGCACAGTCAGCACGGTGTCATCAGCCTTCAAGTGTTCATCTCTAGTCTTGTATTATTTGCTTAAAGTTCTAGCTTGTGGATTCCAATGGTGAGAAAAGTATCTCAATTTTTATGTAGAAAGAGAAGTTTTCATTCTTATGCTTATGGAGAAGAGCCTCAAAAAGGCACTTTAAAGGCTCAGCCCCCAGAAGGCATTTGGGTGTGATTTATGTGACTCCTGTTTTATGGTTTTTCAATGCTGAGGGTTAGCAATACAGCCAGCTTTGTTTCATGAGGTAAAGCAGAGCTGGAGCACTGCAGATTATGGAAAGTCCCTGGTAACACCGATACAGCTGGTTTCTGCCTGTCTCCCTGCTGCAGCTCTTTGCAGAAGGGTTTTTACCTGGGGCACAGCCTCGGGCATGCCCCAGTCCAGCCTGGAGCTGGAGTGCCTGTGGGCAGTGCAGTGTCTGTGCATAAAAACCCTTTGGAAGTGGGGCTGGAAGCATCCCAGGGGTGGCACCAAAGCCTGGACCTGGCAGAGGTGAGGGGGGCCATGGGCAGACCTTGCCTGCGGGCCCGGGTGGTTGGCACACAGCAGCTTGGGGTGCCTGTACTTGTGTTGCCTGCACACCACGGTGTCTGGCCCTGGAGAGTCTGCTGATCACATGTGGATGACTGTATGGAGAAAATAATAAAATCATGCCTTTTCTACAGAGGTCAGGTATTCTGACTGGACATCGTTTATCCCCTAATTTGTGGATCTGGGCTGCAGGCTGGGTAAATGGTTTGCTCACTGGCAGAGCCCTCTGCAGATGTGTCTACTCATCAGCTGGAGTTTACAAGAAAATATGACCCTTGTGCATGGATCCCTAGTCTGAGTGGAGTAGAATTTCATTCATTACGTGCACAGAGGTGATGGGCACGTGATTTTTAGGGCTAAATTAACCCTTCAGCATTGATTTTTGTCTTGTTGCATGTCCTTGACACATATTTGGAGGGTAAACTGTGGATCAGCTTTTCCTTTATTATGATTTCAAGAGCCTGAAGAACCTGTTCACATGTTCCTACTGAAAGCTGATTTTTTTGTCTGTGATTTTTTCCTGCCACTCTCTCAGCACTTCTGTGTGTTTATTAGCATCAGGAGGCAGGTACAGTGCACATGAAACCAGCTTTGAGTGGTCCATCTTTTCTACCCTGGGTGCTCAACTTCATTCCTAGTCCACACTCAGGTGCATATGTCTGCTTCAGGGACATGGCACAACTGGAGCAGAAAACCTGGCCCTACAGCCTTAAAATGTGCTTTAAAAGATGTAACTAGATGCTTAATTCTTGCAAATAAGGCTGAGATTACAACTATTAAAATAAGCTTAATTAAGAGTATACTCAAATATACATAGGGTTTGATTTTTTGTGTAGAAGAGTTAAGCCAAATTGCAACATCTTTGCAGTCATATCAATAACAGCATAGGTATAAAACTCAAGAGAATAATATCTTTAATATCTACTTTCATGTGGCAAAAAAAAAAAAGAGATAAATTTATTTGAATTGGTACATTTGGTTTATTTGAAACTGTAAGTTTATCACACTTCCAGGAAATTCTATAGTAGCATTTTACTGGGCTTTCTCTTTTAAACCACCAGGGAGACCATCTCTTACTAACTTAGTAAAACAAGAATTCTTTTTTATTATTATTTGTTTCAATACCAACCATCGCTATGACATCTGTGAAAGGAGCTTCTATGTTGTTAAACTTCTTAATAAAAATGTAGCTCCCTCTTCTGCTGACCCAGATAATTAGTTGTTGCTTTTTCAAGGAATAGGATTTACAAATATGTGTTCAGAACTGCAGCTGATTTATTTTCATTTTTCTGTCAATGAATGAATTTGTGAATATCTGACCAAAGCTCCTTATATGTTTCAGTGCTCAGAATTAGAGCTAACAGCATTAACTGGGTGAGCATTTCATAAACATGAAGGGGTTGCATTTTCTAAGCATACAAATATTATGTTCCAAAATAAAAATGTGCTCTAATTAAGATGCTGCAATAAATGCATGGCATTATTAAGTAAGCATTTATGTCTAAATTATATTCATTCCGCTAGACAGGGAGAGTGTAGCCACTTCTTTTCTCAGGCTTCAGAGCAATAGTCCAAGCATCATTCAAAGGTGTTAATATATCTTGCAGTGTAGCTTTGGAAATGGTCCTTCTCTTTAAATTCCTCAGTCTTACCAGAGTCATTAGCGAGTTCAGAGTAAGAAATCTAAAGCCACTCTGTTACAAAGTCCCTAAGCCTCCCTTATTACATTATATTTTAAATTATTCAAGACACCAAAAAAAGGGGAATCCCCCCACTAATTACCATCAATAAACAGTCTTGGTTGTAAACTTCATATTTCAGGTAAATTGGCACGCTTTCACTGGTTCAGAATCTGTCTTCATTACAAGCCTCGTTATAAAATGAGCATACTACAGTCTCTGAAGAAATCACTGTAATAAATGAGCTTTGCATTCACAAGATGAGTTCCCACATGTGTGAAAATGTTAATATTCCCGTGACTGAATCAATGACATAATGAATCTACAGTGGAAAATCAGTCTGCATCAAGCAAAGACAGGCATAGCTGTGCTGGGCTGTTCTTGGCAGACAGGATATTTTGTGTCTCAAGTTAGGAAAGGCAAATAATTACAGCTGAGAAGCCAATGTGTGCTAACTGGGCATTAAGGGCTAGATCCTAGGGCTATTTTATTCTGCTTGTTGCTACACCTGATTAAAAAGTGTTGCTTGAGAGTAAACAGAATGAGAAACCTACTTGAAAAGGACTCAGATCCAGGATCAATACCCTTTTAACCTTGAGTCACATCAGGTGTGTTTATAAGATCTTTTGTAACCAGATGTGAACAAACTCCTTCCATTCTTGCTGCCTTTGGGTCTGAAACCAGCTGGAAGATAAAGACAATGCAGTGGCAGTGTGATCTCATGTCTCTGTTCACAGTGGAACTATTACCCCATGGAGCAGAGACAGAATTGTTGCTTTCATGTGTTTCAGGTAAAAGTGAATCCCTAATACTATGAAGGTGATGAGAAAATTGAGTGAAAGTTTGTCCTGACTTTCTGAGAGTTGCAAGTGTAAGAATTGCGTTGGACACCATGTTAGAAAAAATTGGTTTGTGCATTTAGAAGCAAAGGAGAAGCTGTGAAGCTGTTAGTACTAAATCTTGAGTGCTGTTCCATTTGAGAGTATGATCAGTTAGCTATAAATTCACAACAGACTTATTGTCTCTTAGGTGTAGGACTTGCCAAACTGATTCAAAACCTGAATGACAACGGCCTTATAATATATGAGTGCAATTGTAATTCTTTAGTGAAAGGGCTAGAGGAGAAGTTGGTCCGAAATAAGAGAGGTTTGTCATCCATAGGCATATTTTCATCTAATTCAAGACAGTAAGGAAGGGAATTACCAAATGCTGAATTTAAGAAAGCAAAAAAATACACAATCCAGTGCAACTTTTTAAGAGGTGGAGTCCCCTGCTGCTCTAAAGAATGTATCCAGGATAAGTTTGGGAGATTTAGTTCAGTTCAGTTTGGGGATCTAGGCCACAACTCCTTCAGTTCAGGAGAATTAGACTGATCGAAACTTACAGGAAAAGAAATCTAAGAACTTGATACAACTCCTGTGAGCATTTCAATATTATTGTATATAATGCTTGAGAATACTAACCCTGCAAAATATATGGTATGCTGAAAGAATGCTTTGATTGTTTGTGAGTCAAGTAGTTCAGTGCTTTGGCATTTAATTTTGTTGTTGGTCCTTTAAGTCCAACAAGTATGTGTGTTTTGAAGTTCTGAATGTGCATTGCAGGAGCATGTTCCTTAGCTTTCAAGTTTTGTGCTGGTACTTCTCAGGAATTGGTTGATGAACTTTCTTACAGAATTAATCACATACCTTCTTATGGGTCACCCATCAGCTTCAAATCTAAGTTTTAAAATGTGCACCAGTCATACTCCTGCTTGATGTAAAGAAGTAAGTAGCCTGTTCTTTTGCAGTAGAGGAAAATAAAATAAATATCTTGTCAGTAGCTTCATCATTTGGTACCTTGGCTGCCAGGAGAAATGTTTTGGACCTGTTGTGGCTGTCAGGTGGGAGATGTGTCATGTTTTGACAAGCAGCAGTCATGGATGAGTAGATCTAGAGTTCCTGATTCTTGGCTCATCTTTGTTGCCCCTTCCTCTCAGCTGCCAATTATTCTGAGAAAGAACCCTTTTCCCTCCATCTCTGTCTGAAGAAGTGTGGGGTGAGCTAGGGGCACCCAGTGGGGGTGATGGCTGGGTAGCATGCAGAGCAGTGGTCTCAAATGCTGAGCACCTGAACTGAGATACACCGAGCCTTCTTGATGTATTGATGCAATGCATTCATGTTTCACATGACCTACTTAAAAAAAAAAGAAAAAAAAATGCAGCTACTCTGAGCCACAAAAATGTCAGAGTCTAATCATGAAGGGGGCTGAACAAGCTATCATAAGATAAAAGCAAGTGAAAAGATGTCTCACAAATTCTTGAAACCTCCTGTGAAAACAAGATCTGGAGCCTGAGCCAAGTTGTCTCTGAAGCAGTGCTGTGTGTCAAGAGGACATCGAAATCCATTGGCTTCCTGCTGCTTTCACTTGGTCTTAGGGGCATGGACATTTGTTATGACAAATCAGGACCTGGATAAGCCAGGAGAGGTAAACCTGGAGCTGAGAGATTGTGCCAGCATGTGAGGAAAGTTCCTGGCATTTCTTATAGAAGATGGCACGGGATGATATATAACTGCAAAAGCACAATGCTTTGAAGTGCAAATGTGAATAGCATATTACACTCAAGGATCCAAACGTTCCTATCACATTGGCCACAGTGATCCTCTTTGTGACATTTCACAAGGGGATGAAATAGGAGAGGGAAACTTCAGAGGGTAAAACTGAAGCATGTTCAGGAAGAAATATGGGCTCAAAACAAAGCAGCAGTGCTAGAGAGAGCTCTAATTGTGTTCAGGTAACTATTTGGTTAAAATAAACACACCATCTACTGGCACACAACTTTGGTGCAGCTTGTTCATAGCTGAATAGAGCTGGTCAAGTTGTTGGTCTGCCCAAGACCTTCTGTTTGCACCTTGTAACAGCTGGTATGTGTTAGTTGTTACAGCTGAGATCACTTAAAAGTGTACTTGTTTTTATTCCTGAATGTTCTGTTTTTATCATTCTACTTCTCCTCTTTGGTTTACTCTCACTGACTCTGCCATAAATCCAGAACTATTCATTTTGATCAGGTTTGCTGCAATTCTGAAACAGCCTGCTTTGCTGCAACTTCTGTTGTGTTAGATGTCAGTCCAGCATGGAGCTCAGGAGAGGGTGAGGTGCTCTTTGTGTCCACAGACACCTCTGTGCAGGAGGAGATGCAGCTTCTTGCTGCAGGATTTCCCAAGAGAATCTGTGAAATTAGTGTCCCATTTTCTGCATCTCTTAATGGGCCCAGTTCACTCAGGTGCATTGACCACTCGCAGCCCTTCAGAGAGATCTGCCCACTATTTTGCATCTTCCATTTCTGCTTTGCTTGGATTTCTGAGATTGAGATGGACTCATGGAGAGCTTTTGATGAGACAGTTTCCTCAAAGAAGATGACTGGCAGTGGGCCACCACTGTTACCTGCTTCATTCTCACGGGTTGAGCTGTGGGAGGGGTGGAGACACGTGGAAAGGCAGCTCTCGGGGAGCTGGGCTACAAATGCCATGTGCAGCTGGACCAGCCATTTCCTACTCCCATCCTGTAGCAAAAGGCACCATCTTCGCCTTTCAGAGCCAGCTGAAAGCTTTTCAGGTAACAGACAGAATGGACAGAAAAGTTTAGAGAGGGAAGGTCCCCCTTGCTGCAGCCCACGGCCCATGGCAAGAGGCAGGGCAGTGGCACCCAGCTGTGCTCTGCTGGAACACCAATCCCCCTGTGCTGGGAACTGCTGCTGCCACCTCTCACTTCCCAGATATTGCCGAGTTATAATGGCTTTTCTCCTGCAGCCAAGCATCTCATGGGGTGTTCCAGCTTCTCCTTTTTGTTCAGTGCTATCTTTGCTCTTTGAGGTCTCCTATGAGTAGTGCTTTACTGTCCTCTACAGAGCAGAGCTTCTTTCTCTTTGCTTTCCCCCTCTTTTACTGAATTTAGCAATCCCTTCTTTGCAGCCCATTTGAGTCCCTGGAAGCTTCTCTTAGTCATTGACTTCTGTATTCATGTCTTTTTGAGTTACACCCTCTCACCAGTAATTTTGTGACTTTATTGGATTCCTTCAACCTCATTCAGGACATTTCATCAGCCACCCAGACAGAGAGGCATGCTCTGGATTCAAGATTTTATTCACTAAGGTATGGATGATCCAGTTATACCAGGCTATTTACTTCTTTGTAAATTTTAAGCAGGTCTCTGGCAGCCTGGTCAGCAATCTCACCATTTCTGATGCTGCTTTAACACAACCCGTTCTTGGGTCGAAGGAATATGAAATGTTTCTGGGCCCAGCCCTCAGTGACAAAGGCTGCCTGTACCCTGGCTTGCACAAAGTTTGTCATGCAGGTCATCTGTTCTGTATTTTGTAGGCCGTGCAAACCTCCATCTATCAGCTTTACGTGCTGGGTCAGATAACATCTTCCACATTCCCACTGCATTGAGCTGGACTGAATGCATCCTGAAACAATCCATATTACAGAGATAATTGCTTTTTTATATAAATATTATATCCATCAGGCATCTCCCTATCCTTGCAAAGGAAGGGAAGTTAGCAAGACTCGGGGCTACTGGAGCCATTAATTAGTCCATTCTGGTTCCTTCCCCTTTTGAAATGGAGCAGGATGGTTAAGGGTCATTTATCAGCCTGTCCCAGTCTGTACTCGTGTGACTGGATTTCTAGGCACTCCCATGATGCCAATAATATTAACTTTAACTGGTGTTAAACCTCTGGTCAATTATTGGCTCTGTTGTCTATATGTTTAAATCTCTAACTCTCTCTCAAATGTTTATGGACTCACTGTTGCCCTTGCTGAGCAGTATACTGTGCGTGTGAGAACCACTTTGTATACCTTGGGCAAACATGAGAAAACTGTTTTAAGTACTATGTGCAAATCCATATGTTGTCTGGAATCCTGCTTTGCTTTTCATGCAGAAAGAGAACAGAAGAAACAGCATATATTTATTAGCCATATTTCTTCAGATAGCTTAACCTCTGTTTTATAAATTGTATTTAACATCAGTATCATATTCTGTCTTAATCTACTGTTGCATTTTAAAGTCTGTTCCCATGTCAGTCTGAAGTGGTCCATGCAAATCAGTCCAGTGGAGAGAAAACAGGATAGTATTATGTAGTGTCTCTTTAGTGTTATATCCAATTTTATGCTTTGTTGAGAGCAGAAGTCACACTATAGCAATCCCTCAAAGGCTCAAAGCTAAAGGAACATTAATCATCAGCAAGAGTAAGTGACTAAATACAATGTCCATGTTGGAGGGAAGGAGTTTGTATCTGGTTCCATGCACTCCATCTGATGCCCGGGACTTTTATCAACTAAGACTGAGGGGGAATCTTTAAAAAGAAATATTTGAGTAAGAATGATTTATCATGTGACTGAGATGAGTCCACTGGGAAAGGTGACTGGCCAAGTCCATGTTGACTAAGTAGATCAAGAAGGAGTGCCACAGATATGTCTCAGTTTTAAATGCCTGTTGGCTGTTCTCATTAATCTGCTAAATTACCCAGCTCAAATTGCTTATGTGTAAGTGTTACATCAAGGTACACTATTTTGTATTAGCTGCCGTATAAAAAGGAAACAGCCACCGAAGGTAGGACAGAGTGAGGGTGAGTTATTGGCTGTTAAATAATCCAGCAACAAAGTACTTACTGATGGGGAACAAAAATTGCCGAGAAATATTCACAGGGGTATCTGATAATGTCTAATTTGTTCCCAGAATCACACATCATTGTTTCTGCATACTCCAGAGAGGCAAAAACAGCACAGGAGAGAAACAAATATACACAGAGACACACAAGTAATTAACAGGCATGGGATCATAGAGTCCAGTATTAGATCTAGAATACAGTGAAGACACAGCATAAGAAATGTTTATTATGAGCAAAGATGAAAAAACTTGACATTAGGGCTGGCTGATTGCAGTTATGAATAACAATTCTTAAATCATCCATGGCAAACTCTTCTTACAAAGGAAATGAATTGTTGCAACACAATACATCCTTGTTGTATCGATATGATTATCTAGTTATCCATAACATGTTGTAATTTGTTTTGATTTTTAAGTGTTCTTTAGCTGCAAATCCTTAATGAGGCTTCTCTAAATTGATTAGGAACTGCGAGATACAGCATGGTTCACAGATTATTTCAGAGAGCTGTCAACATCCTGTGACTTTCATTTCATTGGATTTAATGATCGTTGGAAAAGGTGTGCATTACAGCCAGATACAATCACATTTGTCAGCATGATCCTTTTAAGTGCAATTCAATTAAAGTGTTATTCTCTAATTTTATTATTGCTCAAGCTGAGTGCTAATGCTAGCTACCAATAAAACTACAGGTAGATAATGGTATACAATTTAATTTAACTAATTGGAGTTTAGTGATCTAACATGCTTTTCATATCTTAATTCTTTGAATAATCTTTGATTTTTGCATCTGGTACAATTCTTTTAATGGAAAAGGGCAACTGAAAACATCAGTTACATTTGAAATTAAATTATCTAGTAACATCTGCCTTTAACAGTGTATCAGTATGCATGCGAATTTTCCTCTACTACCTGCCACTTGCATCCATTTTCCATTGTCAGTGTGCTTGACCTTGAAATTAATTTATCTAACTGTGCTTACATTCCTTATTAAGTTAACTGCAGACTTGGAGTGCCAGAAACATTCTCACCAAGGGGAAGCTGGCTAGATGACAAATTAAAGGGTCAGAAGCAGAGATAAACCAGTCCCTTGAACTAGACAATGCCTATACTTTTTCCTGATTGTGAAGAGTTACAGATAAATAAAGCACAGATGCATGAGCACATAAATACACTGGGATAAGATTATTTGAATTACTTGTAAACTCCTTACTGCTGCCTGTCTATACCAGTGGTTTTTAGTTGGTTTCTTGTATTTGCTTTATTTTGGGACATGGCTATTAACACTTGTAAACTAGGGTAGGTTGTTATCTTCCCTGCAAATTTATAACAGGAAAATCTATGATTGCTGAGCCTCAAGCTCTCTCAGCCAGTTCAGGTGTTTTACTGTCAATTGAATGAACTTAAAATATTTAATCAAGGCACAACAAGAATTGATCTCCAGGGTGGTGGTTCTGCCCTTGATGTGACTGCAACGTTTTGGATTAGGCAAACTTTTCTGTATTTTTCTATTTAAAAAATGCAAGAAATTTAGGCCACATCCCCTTGTGCAGCAGCATGGCTTTATTTTGGACTTTCTCTGCTTTCTCTTTCCCACAGAGCCCTGATATTAGTGCAGAGAAAGGTTTCAACAATGTTCTCACTTTCTGACAGTGACAAAGCCATTAAGTCACTCTTTGTCCTAGAGTCACTGTAAGTGACTGCAGTGGCAGAATGTCCACGGAGCACTGAATTTCTCTAATGACCTCTCTCAGGTACTTGCAGCAAATCCATTGCTCCAATAAACAGGTCCATGTCTATCTTTAAAGGATTTGTGACATCCCTGTGACAAAGCAAAGTGCTATCATTCTCAAGATATAGATGGCAGTAAAGGCACAGGGGAGCACAAGGAGTTGCCTAAGGCTGTGCACAAAACTTGTGTGCAGGTTGTGCTGTAACAACAGAAGAGTAATGGCACAGGAAAGTAATCCAACAACCCAGGTCTCCTTCTAATGGTCCCATCACCAGGCTTTTCCTGCAGCAGTGTCAGCTATACCCAGAAAGTGAATTCTTCTTTTTCTGCTCTACTGTGTATGCATTCATGTTCTTTCCTTGAAGCAGCTTTTAAAAAGAAATCAAAAGTACCTATAAGGCCCGTTTCTGGATGTCATGGACCATTTTTTACCAAGTGCAAAGGGATTCCACTGAAAAAAAAAAGCATCATCTCTTTCTCCTCCATGTTCTTCTGCTATTATATTTCCAGAAAGAATGAGCACGAAGACCTTTTCCATATGTCCCTACTCAACTCTGTCCTCAGTTTCTAGCTACTCTTGGTTATGGCACACTTTCAAATATACATAATCCGATATCTAGCATCAGTCATTTCCTTAAAACCGTAGTTGATCAGATAGTTGGGAAATCACAGTGTCCTTCCTGGTGTGAGTCATTGCCTGCACTTGACATGATCTTTCACACTGTAGATGAATTGAGTCCAGATTTCAACAGCTGGCTTCTACTTAAAAAAAAAAAAGGCATAATATGTAAGAAAAGTAGCATTGATGTCAGAGGCAGGATGAAGGGCTTGCTCTGCATGTACATATTGGCCTTTGTTTGGTTTATATCTGGGAGCAGGAATACTGGCTGCCATCAGGGACTTGGCATTGGGATAAGCATGAGAAAAGGCTTGAATGTAACTGAGGCTGCTGATTGTTGATGCTGAAAATTCACTGATTGTTGTCAAATGTATTTAAAGAGTCTTGACAAGAGATTCATTTTGTTCCTACCATCTTCCAAAGTCATGACACCGCTGATGTGACATCACTGCTCACAGGTATACAATTAGCTGACTTAATTATCATAATGCATTATTTAAATTTTCTTGCTTTTCCTGCTGTGATTGTAGAATAGACTTTGAATTACCAGGGCAACAAAAACTGTCCATTTTTTCACTTGTACAATGTGACTGCTGTGTGTGATGTTAGTTATTTGATTGAACAATTTTTAAACTATGCATACTTACTGGCAAAATTTCATAACTAGCTTAGCAGCAGATCATTTGGTGATGCTGAACTGAGCTGGTACTATCCCTCAACCATATTCTTAAAAATAAAATGAATCAAGATATATGTTCCCTTAAAAAGACCAAGCTGAGCTCTGTATTTACAATATTTTAATGACAACAAATTCAAATAGAAGGGTTGATGAGCCTTTACTAGCTGTGAACTTAGCCTAGAAACTAAGAACTATGCTGGGCTCTTTCTGGGGTGTGTTAACCTGGAAATAAAGATCCTACTGATCAGATTCACTTCTCCTTCATCCAGCACCAACTGTATCCATGGAGAGACACTTTTAAAATTAAATGAGCCATTTAACTACCCCCGTGCTGGATGCGTTGGTGTTTTCTACAAAACCTGAAGAGAAAGATATGCCATTAAAATGATGCACCTTCTTCCTGTTTCCTTTGACAATGAGGATTGCATAAGGATCCTGCAGAAAGACTTGAACTTTGAGTTAAGAAACTGATAATTTTGCTTTTTGTCATACTCAGGATTTCTGTTCAGGCCACTTGAACTGTGGGTAATGCTGAAATATTTCAACAGATAATAATATATAACTATATATAATTACAACCATAACTGTTTCTTGAATTGAGATGTATCTTACTGAAATATTTTTCTTTATTTTATGTAACAGTCCAGGTTCATGTTCAGAGAAACTCTTGAGAGGAAAGAAGATACACGTTTTGTAAACTAAACAGTGATATATTCATTCTCACTAAAAAAGCTCTATTTAGATTTTCCACCAGGGATAAATAGGGGAAATGATTTAGATCTAAGTACTTTGTCATGATGCAGTGTAGTCTGTACACCAGACCTAGCAAACTGTTAAATGATGCCATGGGTGCAGTGCTAGTGGAATTTCAGATGAGGTTTTATTTCATGTATATTAGTTTTTTGTTTCTTCTCTATTTTTCAGAAATGTTTTATTGCTTCTATCAATTGCAAGAGTACATAAAACATTAATGATGAAGCAGTAAAAGAAATTATCTCCAAATATTACTGTGGATCCCTTGATAGATTTCTGTGCACTCTGCAACCTTTGTCTGAGCTAATTAAATAACTGGCAGAATAATTCCAGGGTTCCTTACAGATAGCACTGCTGTGATGCTATTTCCAGAATGGATTTTTTTTTCCTTAAACCTCCTTGTCTGGGAAGCAACCCCAGAGCCATTTAACAGGGAGATACCAGGCCTAAAACTGCCTACAATGATTAACATAGTAACGAGAACACAAATGGATGTGAAGGCAAAAAATAATCAACAATGTAGCAAGCCATCATTAAAGCTGAGTATAAATGAATAGAAGTGAAATGAAATGTTTGGTGCATTCTGGAACATCTGCTTTTATAAATCATCGTTAATATGATAAAGGAAGTCTATTTTTCTATTCAATGGGTTATGTATATTGTCTTGTACAACTTGTGGTTGGGGAAGTTTCTGTTTTCCATCTGAGTCTTAAATATGCTATTCAACAGCTTTACTCTTAGTGCCTGACTAAACTCTGCAGTCTGAAAAACATGTGTTTTCAGAACCCAGTACTTTTTGTTTCTACTCTGACTGGGTTGTGTTACATTAGTACAGCAAGGTCCCAAATGGATTTGGTGCTTGGTTGAACTGAGCTCCAGTGCAGAGTAGAAGAGTCTTTGCCCTGAAAAGTGTAACATTAAAGGGAGAAAAAATTAATTTAATAGTGCTTAAAAAAAGAGGAAACAGAGGCAACTGATAAAATGACTGCCCACTATTTCACTATCAGCCAAACATCTTCTGAGCAGAAAATAAGTTCCAGAATTCTTGCCGCCCAGTGTATCCTGTATATCCATGCAGTGGTTCTCCAACAAAATGGAGCTTTGCTGTCTTTGCTGCCCTATCAGGAAAAAAAGACCATTATACACAGACTTATTTGAGTCTTGTTACCATTTTAAATACTCCAAGGATAGGTACGACATTCCTGAGGTGGAGGTTTAGCTGATGTGAAATGTGAATGTGTTTCCAGCTATGATCTGATAGCACATCCACAACTCTGGCAGAGCATTTTCAAGCCCCTGATAGTATTTTAGCTATTTAAAGAAGTAAATACCAAATTCTTGCAGGAATTAATTAAGAAGACTATGCAATCTGTAAGGGAACTTTAACAGCCACATCAGAGACAGAAGGTCAAAGCCCCATTAAATGGTCCAGATGATCCTGGGAAAGGTGCTTAATTTCTCAGACGGTTTGGCTGAGAGCAAAGGCCAGGCAATCTGCAGTGAGCAAAGCGCTCTCGAGCCTTTGCGCGCTGTCCTTCTGCCCCCGGGTTGCTGTCGTGCGCTGTTAACAGCAGTGCCGTGCCTCGTCGCAGGGATGCAGGCACTGATCTCAGCTATCGAGCAGATCAGACTCTCAGAGAGCCAGGAGGACCTGGAGGGGTTTGCAGATGAAAGCCACTGGGTTGAATTGCATTCAGAAGCAAACGGCCCCATGCTGGGCTCGGGTGTTACCTGCTTGGCCTGTCTTGTAGCTGTGCTCGATACAAACCGCTTCCTCCGGGAGGCTGGAACCGCTGTTTGCTGTGCGGTGGGAGAAGACCTGGGTCACCTGCGCTGGTGGGAGCACAAAATGTGCTTTGGGGAAACGTGAGTGTAGGCAGGTTGTCTCAGCTCTGGACTCTCTCTCTGGGTCCCGGCAGTCCCAATGGCTTGAGCTGCCTCAGGTCGTGCTAAGTTATTCCAGTGGGCTCTCTTTACATAGATCTACAGAGCTTGAAGGACTCAATCTTGTGTGCATGCTCTGTAGAGTAGGAACTTGGCCAGGACTCAGCCTTGTGTTCCTCTGTGCGCACAGGCTGAAGCAAGACAACATTTGGCTTATTACAGTGAGCATTAATTCTCTGTATTAACTCTCAGTAGAATTACATGAGCAATTTGTTTCATTCTTGGAACATATTAGGATGTTCTTGAAGTAGAGCCCCTATGTACTAATGTAGTACTCAGTGCAGACTGTTATTTCAAGGAAATTTTTCCACTATGATTGGTGTTTATTTTAATGCTGAGGTTTTACCACAGCAAGGTAAGAAAAGATACAAACACTTTCTGCATTAAAGTATTTGCTTCAGCTGAGACACTGAAGTTTTTCTGCAGCCAAAACAACTTCTGTCCTGCTCTGGTGATGACACAGTCTTGCAAAGCTTCCCAGAAGCACACACCTCTCCCTCTGAAATGCAGTAATTCCTGGAATGGTGATGTTTTAAAGTGGTTTCTGGAGGTATCCAGAGTGATGCAGGTGTATTTTAGGGCACTTGTGAGCTGCCTTATTTCTGAATTGTGGTGTTGTATAATTTTGTTTCTATTTTTAATCACTGTTCTGGACTGCAGAGAAGTTTTTCATAATGTCAATGTCTACTGCAACACATGCTGCATGAATCATTCAGCAGAGCCAGTATTGTTTTTGAAAGCTGTGCCAAGTCTGGGTATAATGTCAAATTATGAGCAGTAGGGACCAGAAAAGAGCTGCACCCTTGATACCGTTTCCATTTGATTTGGTCCCCTCAGCTTTTTAATTTACTGCTTAGATTAGGAATTTCCCAATAACCCCTGAAGAATTCAGATTCTCTCCTTTCCCCTGATGCTGAGGCAGCTGGGAGCCAGCCCTGGGCAGAGTTTGGAGTAATCTCAGGGCTGTTGTAGCTGGTGCTTTCAGGGAAGGTTCCGGAGGGGTTGCTTTTTTGGTCTTAGGATGCCAGAACATCGGAAGCTTGTGTGTATACCCTGACATCCCCTGCTGCCAGGGGCTGGGGAGGCTCACCACTGCACGGGCTCTAGTGCATGGAGCAACGCTGCCAGCAGAGCAGGAATTCCAGATCCCCTGCTGGCAACAACCTGGAGCACCTCTGCGTGCTGACTCAGCCGTGCCTCCTGCCAGCTGGGCTCTCTCTGAAGTCCCTCTGCCACACTGCGGAACACGAAGGAGTTTGAAGAGAATTGTCTTCTTTCTTTCTTTCTTCCCCAGGTCATTAGCATAAAATTCAAATAGGTTAAAATATTATTCGTCTCTAACACTGTGAGGGGACAGAGGCCTGGCTAGCCCAGGTAATCATAGTAGAATTCAAAGCCCATGGTTGTGCTTTCAAGCAGCAATAGGTTACTCATTACTGCAGCTTTGAAGAGCTTCCCTGTGGGTTGTGTGCGTCTCTGCCACCAGCACTACTGGCACCAATCAATTAGTGTCACAAGCAGTTTCAGAAAGGGCCAAGCAGGGAACGTGTGTGGAGCTATTCTCCCACCTGCTGTTCTTACTGGTGAAGCTGGAGGGATCAGGCCTGCCGTCATGGTATCTCTTTGGGAGCTAATTAGTTTGGAAGATTACAGAAAGCAGGATATATAAGCTGCCTGATCAATCTCCTCCGCAGCCCTGTAAAGGGAATAGGTAAATGTCATTTTCATAACACCGGCATAAAAATTGGGGAGTAGACACCAGATGTGTTCCCTGCCACAGTTCACAGCTGTCAGCTCCAGGAGCATGGAGATTGGAGCAGATTCCTCTCTGGGAATGTCTGGAGTTGGGGAAACTGCTCCTTTTGGAGGGAATCTGGAGGAAGCACAAGCGGCAGGTGACCGTGGTGAACAGAGGAGGAGAGCCTGTACATGGTGTGTTTTGAGCCCACTGGAGCCAGTGTTGTCCCGAGGGGCCCCACCATGAGTCCCCTGTGCTCTCTCCCTACCCTCGTGCTCACCCCTCACTTTTCCAAACCCTTCTGTCCCGTTCTGCGTTCCCTGGGCTGCTGGAGGGGAGCTCAGCGTGCTTTGTGCAGCACCTCTCGCCGGTCGGGAGGCAGGGGGTTCGTGCTCCTGCCTCATTACTCAGGTCAGTGGAAATAATGACAAGGTTTTTCTTACATGTGCATTCAGAGAAGTCTGCAGTTAAGATTCTATCAAAAATGAAAAACAGTGTGCAGCAAAATAATTATTTTTGTAAGGCTTTTCATATTTTACCAATGATGAGGGAAACAGCGGGAGTTCGCAAAGGGAATATATTTTATTGATGCCAAGGAATTATTGCATCAGTATTAGAACTTCAGGGGCATGTAAATGTTCAGGACAGTGAAACATTGCATTATTATGGAAAAATTGTGCCTTTGAATAAGACAGAAAAAAGCATCCAAGTGTTGTAAGAGAGTTATTTCTATGACTGTATGGGTGATTTGGAAACATGCTGTTGCTGAAGTGGGTTGTGGACAATTCTTCTTGTCATTCCTCTTACGTCATTCAACTATAGCTCTGGGATAGCTCCTTAAAAATAGATAATTTTTCACCTGCAATTAAAAAATCCAACAAGAGTCAGTGACTATTGAATAATGAGTGTTTAAAGATGAGATTTACTTGAAGTTGCTGTTTGGAATTTGTGGTGTTCTAAAATATTCCAAAGGTTTTTATTTCAAAGAAGAAAGAAGAATTCTTTCTTTTCCTTTGCCAGTGTCCCATTTCAATGTTCCAGTCTAATAAGCAAAAGCCAAATTTTGTTTCCTGATGAATCAAAGAGAGAATGCCCAGAGCAAGCCTATGTGAAGTACACAAACCCAGTGCCTTGCTTTGCAACCAGCAGCACAAACGCTTCCCTGGAGCACAGCGTTGGACAGTGCAGGTCTGTGCAGGGACCCCAGCACAGGAACCAGAAGCAGCTGCTGTCTGCACAGGGAATTCCTGACTCAGGTACCTGTGTAGTAGCTGCTGTGCTGTGCAGGTACCAGGGCTGCTGCAAGGGCAGTCAGAGCCATCTCTGAGGTACCTTTCACATCCCCAGCTGCCCTCTGCAGGTGCACTTCTCTTTTTTCTCTTTCTCTCTGAGCATTTGAAATGCACATCTTGTTCACTTAAATTTGCTGTTCATCTCTGGAAATGCAAGCTGGGTTCTCTCTGGGGGAGAATTGGACAGTTAAAAGTTTAGTTCCACTTTTTCTTCTTTCTTAAAGCCTTTTTTCTCCATACTGGTAAGATGATGCCAGTTATAAATATGTTTTCTGTTTTGGTTTTAACGCGATCTCAATGCTGGCCAAAACCTTGTTAGTCAAAAGTCTAATTGCAATTATCCTCACATAACTTGCTTAATTAGAGGACCATTGTATACTCTACCACCAAACATATTTTTGGGAGATGAAAATTGCTAGAACAAATTTTGCTGGAATAGTTACAGTAGCAGAGCCTTTTCAACACCAGCCCCAGCCTTGCCAGGACCTTGCAGCTGCTGAAGAAATCCAGTACCCTCAGGAACAGTCCTTGAAGAGTACATTCATTCATTGCCTCTCAGCTGAGCATTGCTCTTGAGTTTGGAGCTTTGAACCTGCTAGGAAGTTAAGTGAAAAAGGCCCTGGAAGCACTTTGGAAGTGGAGTTGAAGAGGATGTGTTTTACAGCCTCTCCTGCCCAGCTCAGTCCTGTCATTGCATTCATCTTTTAAAGAGATCCCGTGCTCCCACATTTACATGCCTGCCTTCCCCCCTTCAACAATGCATGACTCCTTGACCTACTATTCTTAACCTTAACTGACAAAAAGATTGTAATATAAATAGGACATTTATAACCAGCATTGGAAATCTCTTCTGTTGTGTGATTATCTACAAAGTGTTACTACCCCCTTTTTGCACAGGAAAATACGCCTAGATTCTCATTGATCCACCTTGAATCAATGCTTTTAAAAATCTTAGACACATTTTACTTAAGAGCAAAAGCATGCATTTTATGTTTTGACATGGTATTATTGATTGGAAAGGAGAGAGCAGTGCTCTCCACCTGACTGTCTCCTCAGTTTCCTAGTCTGGCAGTGTCTGGTAGCACAACATCCTTAATGGCTTTGCTCCTGTTTTCTCTGCTTGTTGCCTCTCCTCTTTATCCTCCCAGTCCTCAGCACGGTGCCTTTCTCAGTTTTTTAAAGTAATCAATATTGTGCTCAAGCCTCCCGCTGTTCGCTGTCACTCATATTTGGCACAGCCATAAATTATGTATGGGTCTTTCTCGGCCTATATAAAATTTCTATTGCATTTGTCAATTGCTAATCAATAGTTCACTTTTCTTATTCTCAAAGACACACATGTTCTGAAGTTTTAACTCAAGCAGACCTCCCCCCTTACATGTAGATGAAGAGAGCAGCAAGATTTCAGCTAGTAAGTGAGAAGCTGCAGAGGTACAAATCTAGACCTGCTGGTCTATTTGAGAAGACATTAATATAAATCTTCTATCTTCAGGGTTTGATTTCTGCATTTCACTATGGAGCTACATGTTTCACAGCCATGGTAGGCAGGGTTTTAGCATGGCTTTGCTTACCTGTGACCCTTTCAACCTCCACTGCACAAGATGCTCACAGTGGTAGACTGTTTGAACTTCCAGAGCTAATGGCATCTGACATTTAAGTCAACCTTAAAGAAATCTCGGCAAACCCAGTCACTTAAGCTAATATGTCAGTGTCTCTTTAAGGAGGCATATTGACAGTCTTTGTAAAATGTCATGTTATGTTGATGTCCCAATCAAGTGCATGATTCTCCCTCCCCCTACCCAAGTTTTCACAGGCTTTGAAATTGGGTTGTAAACCAAACAAAGGAACAAATAATTCCTTTGTATAAAAAGTGCATTTTAAAAAAGTTGGATTGCTGACTATCTGAAATAAGTGAGCGAGCCCTGTAGCATCAACTTCTGCTGCAGCATCTTTAATGCATACACAAGTGCTGTTAGCTGAGGCAAGGAGAAAGTACCAGTGGAGTGAGACTGCTTGAAACCATATTTTGCTTTAGGCAAAACAGTGTGCTAAAGGAGCTGAAAACAAGAAAAGCTGCCTACTGCTATCCCTGCAACATTAAACATCAAAACTCAAGCCATTTGCTGCTGAAGGTTGGTCGCATGAATAAACGCTTGAGATTTGAGAAGCTCCTGGTCACGATGGGGAGAAAAGAGAGCTTATTCCTTCAAAAACCTGACACCTCTCATCACTGCAGAAGACCAGTTGCTGCCTAAGTAAATCCTCAATTAAGGCTGTTGGCTGCAGATCCTGGAGCGGTGCTTGACGGAGGGATTTGCTAGAGCACTCTCCATTTACAACTACGTGTGCCACAGCACTTTCTGATTCGGAGTCCAGCAGGGTTTGACCTTCAGGCCATGCTGCAAAGGTCTCTTCGCTTTGGAACAGATGGTGCCACTTTTACTCACACTGAGTAGTGTTTTCCTCCTTAAGGGGGCTGACATCTCAGCTAAATTACACTAAAGTAGGTCCAGCTGTCTTTCTTTTCCAAGCTACACTGATTGGAGATGGGGTTCTCAAACAGGCATCGTTCTCCAAAATGCAAAGTGCTCAGGGGCACTTGGGTGACTACTCGGTGTCCAGGCTTTTGCCTGCGAACTGGGGAGTTGTGAGCCAGGTGTCACGCAGCAGGGAGAGACCAAAACGACAAAAGCTTGTCCAAAGGGGTGTGCTGCTCATCTGGACTACAGCAAATTTTTTTATCATAAGGGAATACAGAGGTAGATGATAGATTGGTAATATAAGCAGTAACAAAATTTTATTATTAATGGAATAAGAAATTGTTTCATAGAAAGTTGATTCCCTTGCATGGGTTAAACCTCTTTCTCTGAGAAAGCTGAGGGTTTTGGAGTGGTTAAGCAAGAAGAGTTTGGATGACTGGATGGTGAATCCAGATCATGGAAATCTAGAGATGGAGATATGGATCATGGATGTCTAGAGGTGGAAATTATAGAGATCTCAGCCTAAATCATGGAAACCTAGAGAAACTGCACTGGTCTTGGCTATTCCAGGTTCATACAGCTGTAACCAAGAATATGATGCAGAAGGTGACCTTTCAGCCAGCCCAGAGGTTCCAACTGCCTGAATATAACAGGAGTCCCTTCCCTGGGAATACCCATTCCTGAACCAAGAGGGAGGACTGATAGCCAGAAGGGGTAAAGGAAAGACTTGTCCAGTGCCATAATGCATCTGAGAGACAGGCTTGGGTGGCAGGATCACCTCTGCTGCCTTCCTTCTGAAGCTTCTGCTAATTAGCAGAGCTCCAATAAGTACTTAATAAATTAATCTGGGAGGGACTCCAGATGCCCCACGCCCTGTGGTGATTAGCAGCATCACTTCCAGATGATCTGCATGTTGCTGGGTGCAGAAGCCCTGTGCCTGTGTGCCTCTCATTGTAGTTCTGGCAGGGTTTTATCCAGTCACTTCTTATTACAGTATATTAGATTTTTTGACTGAACTTTTAGATGGGAAAAAGAGAAAACATGGGGAAATATGAATTCAGAGTGTAAGTGAAACTTCTTTGCAATGAGAGAAATGGGTTGTGCATGTACCTGATAGCAAATACTCAGGTATGATCTGTTCTGTTTGGCTTCAGTAGCCTCTCCTCTGCCAAAGGCTGAGCTATATGACAAGTCAGGCAATTTGGGAAGAGTGCAGGCATTCAGTTCAGAGTCATAGCAAAACACTTCAGTAAAGGAACCCTTTGGGCTTACCAGGCTTACCTAAGAATCCAAAAATGCTTTTAAGTTTTGCAACTTTTAACTCATTTTCTGATTCTGGAGAACTACTTATTTTGGCATGTGGGATGCTGAATTGTAAGGGACATCAGACAGTAGCCCTTTATTTTTTGTGTTCTTTCTTTCTGGTCTCTGGCAAATGGGGACAGATTAGCTGAGGTTGAGTGATGAGGTCACTGCCCTCAGCTATCTGCAGTGTCCCCACTGCATGGTCAACTGAGCCATTTGTGAATTAGCTGCTGAGCCACTGATTCCTACAGCACAGAGCTTTAAAGTGGGCTGAAATTGTTTATGGTTAACCTGCACATTAGTTCAGAAGCTGAACCACAATGCAGAAATGGTTTGCATGCTGCTATATCAAGGGTGAGACAGTATGGGACAGTTCAGCTTCCTTACCTATCAAGCAGAGCTGGTACTTGGTGTCTTTATTTGTGTAGTCTGAGGCAATGATTAAGGCTCTTGTTATAATTTGTATTTGTCTCTACAAAACCTATATTCTCTCCCTTCCCTGAGAGAGGAAGCCATTTGATTCACTGCTTTCCCCTAGTGATGGGACGGTTTCTGTGTGAGCACAGGACCCACTAAAGTCAGCAGAGAAACTGAGAGTGAGAGATTTGACCATGCAGAGAAAGTTGCAGGATGAATTAATTTTTTTTCCACTTTAAATTTCCAAGGTGATATTTTTCCTGGTTCTATGGGAGCTTAAATCGTCCCAGGGGCACTTCTTTGTTAATATCAAGTCCATATAATTATTTTTGAAGATTCTTGAGAAAAGAAAGGCATACTTTCCTTGGATGCACTGGTCAGCTCAGTGTCTGCCCACTGGCAGTATCCAGGAGGTGCTGTTTTGACAGACATACCAACCAACTTCCATGCATCTTTCAGCCTTCATTGTTTCTGTTTGTAGGGCACCTTTTTATACTTGGAAGTCAGGAAAGAAGGATGAGTTTATCCACTGCAGACCTTGTATATTTTGCTTTTCTAGAGTTAGTACTTTGCCCTAATATTGAACAAGTCCATTTTAGAGCAGGTGGTTAGAAAGTTAGCAGGAGAAGAACAACTATTCTTGCTGAGACCCTAAGAACTTGTTCAAACTCTTTTCCCCTGTCTGTGCTGGCCAGGCCGTGCTCTCACAGTGCTGCAGAGGGCTCAGTGCCCAGCAGCACAATTCCCTGGAAAACCAGATTGCTGGCCACTGTATGGTGCAAAACAATTTCACCAGTGGAAATCTCCCATGGACTCTCAGAACTCTGGCGAGCCAACGAGCAAGAGCAGAAGTGCTGCTTATTTCCTATGGGCTCTAATTCTCATGGGGCCAATGGGAGCTGCTCATCCCTTTGGGAAAGAATGGGAAACAGGAGGCCAGGAGCCCTGCTGCCGCCCGCTGCCAAAAGTCTGCAGAGGGGCTGGGTTCGTAGGATTGTAAATCATCTGGAGCAAGAGAGCTACGTTAGTTAATCCCAGATGAGGATCAGATCACCTGCCTTGCAGCCCAGACCATTTCCCCAGGACCACTGCACTGGCTCAGATCCTGTTGGCTCTAATTCCACCCTTTGTTCTATTTTTGTACAGTGGGTTTTTTAATTAGTAATTCTGCTGAATTTATAACACGTTGTGACTGCACGTCCCCTGAGCATAAATAGAGCACAGAGAAGAAAGGGGGCAGTGATTTAATGCCAGATCATCGTGGGCCCAATTCATAAAAACGTTATACTTTTTATGTAGGAGAAGGAGCATCCGTGTAGCATATTTGGAATTCATTGAGTCTTCTTTCTTATGCATAAAAGTTGCCAACTGCTCATTACTCACTGAAGGGATTCATAACTCAAAAGAGGGCAGAAGCAGAAGAAAAATGAGCATGCCCTACTTAATGTGTAAAATTCAAATATTAAAAAAAAGAAAGAAAATCTGGCAGGGATACAGGGTAAGTAAATCATCTCTTTAAAAAAGAAACTTCTAATAATTACCTAAGTACAAGATTCATGGCTGATAACTAGTCAGAGCAAAGATATGCGCATAACCTTGCTTCAGCTTTTAAATAGCATTCGTGATTATTTTTGCTCTAAACAATGGCAAGTCTGTTTTCCTAGCATACTGTATAGTTCAAACAAAACTTTAATACATTTATTGGGGGAGCCATATGCAGGAAATAGATTATTAGGGGAGATGTTCTTCCATTTACGGTGATCCTAGAGCAGAGAATACAGAGAAAACACATTAAGAAGCACTTCACATTTTTCCTTTGCTGTAACCCAACCCAGACTTGTGCCCAGAAGAGACAGCCTCCTTTGATCATTGCAGATCCATATTGACATGTCCCATGCCATCCTTCACTCTCTAATCTCTCAGCACTGTGCACATTGAACACATTGCTGTACACACACTCATTACCGTTCTGAACAAGAAACCACATATACTGAACCAGAAACCACAACTAGACAAAAGTCATTGGTCAAAGAACATTTACATTCCTTTTTAGTTGCTTCTCCCTCCAGAGAAGCTCTGATTTATCAGGAGATTTGTGCAGTAGTTTTTTCCCAGCACAGTGCTTCTTTACACTTGGGTGGAGACAGGAGAGACAAGGGGAGATGCAGCAGCTTTACTTTGCTGCTGCCTTTTCAGTTCCCTGACTTCCCAGCTCTCTTTCATATCGAGTGTGAGAAACTTCTCTCTGCTGTCTCTTCTCACCTGTCTTGGCACCTCTTTGGGAGGAGGAAGAAGGTGGAAGGAGAGCTGGTGGCACAGGTGTTGTAACTCCAAGTACAAAGCCCTTGCAGCAGACAGAGGTGTAGCTGTGCCCCAGGGAAGGCAGAGCTGCCGTGTGCTGAGAGCCAGGGCAGTACCAGCTCAGTGCGCTACCTCCGCAGTGGGGTGAGCCTTGCAGGTCAGAACACTTGGATGGGGAATAGTGTTGATTTCAGACAGTGGGTGTGAAAAGAAAAGATGTTGCTCTGAAAGCAGTGACAGCGTCAGGAGATGGCCTGGCAGCCCAACCTAGTGCTTTTGCAATGCAGGGTTTCAGCTGGAGAGCAGCACCATTTTTGCAGCGGCAGCACTGCTCTGGTGCGAGCTGGGCAGCCCGTGGGTCTGTTTGTGGTGGCTCATGGGGCACCAGGTCCCTTTTCACCCCTTCCCCAGGAGAGGGAAAGAGCATGCACATCTCCTTGGTCTCTCCTATTTACTGATAGCAGCTTGGGACACTCCCTGAAGCTACATCTGTGCTTGCAGAGACCTCAGCCCTCCCCAGAATACATCAAGAATTCTGGTGAAAGTGGCAGACAGAGAAACAGTCAAGCATTTTTTGACTTTCAAGACTGACTAGTACACAGATATCCCATAGTAAACTATAGAAATCATTGGCATCGGTTTCAGTGGGAGCACGATATAGCCTTTAATGAAGTCAGCTATAAGGACAGGGATTTGACATCAGAAGCAATTCCTGACATGCTTGTTATCTGCTCTTGGAGGACCCTGGCTTGCTTTCACAGCCAGCAATATACCAAATCCAACGCTTTTTCTGGAGTTCTCTTTGGTTTTTTACTAATAGGCAAGATTCACAGACAGCCATAAATATTAGGAGATGGGGTCTAAGGAGTCTCTGCACTCATTTCATACTGGAGATCTTAAGAGAACTGCAGGCAGCTCTACCCACACCTCTGATGTTTTAAGGGGTTGATGGTTTCGGTTGGCAGGAGTCGCTGAGCTCCAGTGGGTTGTTGGTGATGCATTTTGAAAGCATGTAGCAATCAGGTGCCATAGCCCATCCTAAGTCAGGCATGGCCAATTTCTTCCTCCCAGATAGTCTTTTCCCTGTACTTCCAAATGGATGTAACATTTTCCTGCACTGCCATTTCCAGCTAGCATATACTGGTTTTGCAGCTAGTCAAGAGCTGCTGAGTAGCATCACAGAAATAACCACATCTGAATGGACCCCCAAGCAATTCCTGTCCACGTAAAGTTCCTTAAAAAAATGCCTGGGATAAGAGCAGCCGTGTGAACATAAGATGCTTCATTATTTTATTGGGCATCTGATTGGTATCTCACTTGCACAATTTTTTCACTGGATTGACCTTATTGCGCTCATTGAAGTTTACTAATAATTTATACAGATCAGAATCAGTCCATATAATTATATATCATAATTATCAGCTGCTATAAATTGGGGTTGGTCCACTGAAGTCTAATTACACCACCTAAGGAGCTGATTCATTTGTTATGACTCTGTTATACAATAGACTGAAGCTAATTACACTGTATGTGTATGTGTGCATCTTGGTGTGTATTTTCTGCCTCTCTTTATCCTCTTTCATTCCCCATTGATTCTCCAGTGTTTCCAATTACATTAGTTATTTTGCTCCCTGTGGAAATAGTTTCCAAGAGACACTTTTAGGAGCCTGGAATTAACTGACAGTCTGGAAGCTCAGTTTTCTGGCCTTGTGTTTGCTGTGATCTAGAGGTGTCAAATTGCCTACATTTTTACAAATCTAACCTTTCAACATGTTTCAGAGTCAAATTTATAGCTATGTATATGCTTGCTGTTGTAACATCCCAAGCAGAGAGTATTTCCCCTTCTATTAGAAAATGAGCCTTTGATGAGAAATGCAAGGAAATGGCATTTTTGTTAGTGCTGTTGCAATGGTGAGAATCAGAAACCTTTGATAACACTTTTTTTTTTGGTAAGGTAGTGGAGAAACAACTATGGCCTGTGTTCTTCCCAGCACTCTCTGAGTCTGAAGTGACCTTACACGTACATGGGGCTGTTCAGGAGTGGGCAGTGCTGTTTACAGGTCCCCAGTCCCTTTCAGTGGGATCTGGGGAATGCCCTGCAGGCCCCATGCATCCCTGAACACGTTCCAGACAGCTCTGAGCCATACTCTGCCATATGATCCAAACGAACTCGTCTGATGACTGGTAACAAGTTTCAACTGTTACTAAATCAACTGGGGAAAGCTTCCAGAGATGGCGCTGGGTATGTGAGATGGAAGTGTCCAGATAAGGACAGCATGCAATGGGTATATCCAGAGCTACCAGGAGTTTCAGGAAACAGCTGACATACAGCTCGTTCAAGTCTCTGGAGGCTGGGAAATATAAACAGAGTGCATTTAGATGTATTAAATATAGCAAACATTTTTCTTTTGCTTAAGTGTGCTGCAACCAGAGTGCCATCTTTTTTTACCTCCTTCTACATTTTAGTGCCTGCAGTCATTTTATTCACTGATTTGTTCTGTATTAATTGTAGTGGTGTGGCTTGCTGAGTAACAGGTGCCAGAGCGTGCCAGCGCTGCTGTTGCTGTGGGATAGTGCTGACCTGACAGGTTAGCAGGGATCAGCACTCAGCTGCTGTGTCCCTGTGGGGTGAGACAACGGCGTTTCCATGGGACAGGTCCCTGCACACCGCGGGCCACGCAAAGGGAGGGGACACCTGACTGTCGATGGCACAGCCGTGGTGCAGGGTGAAATACATCGATGCAGGGGAGGCAAAAACAGTGTTAAAAAGTAATCTCATGTTTCATGGAGTTCTGCATGGAATGCTGTGTTTTTACTGAGCAAATAGTCCATTGTGGTCACCTTCTCCATCCTTTCCATCCAGGCGAATGTCATGCAACTTCTGTTGCAGCATGGAGACATAAGGGTCAGGAACAAAAACTTAAATCAAACCTACTGTGTTGAAAAACCTGTAGGACAGAAGAATGCCCACTCTTAACCGCTGCTCACACCTTGACCTGCCAACAGGACAAAAGAGCAAAATGCCTTGGCTCGTGCCATAGCTGTTGCTCATCCATTTCCATAAGTGCTGTGGGAAGACAAAAACCTCAAACTCCCCAAAAGAAAAGTTAACTTTTTACTTTTTTCATCTGTGCAACACCTTTCTAGTAAATCACCTTTCTGCTTAGGGTCAGGGCATTTCTGTTTCCTTGCTGCCCCTGTGACTTGCTGTATTCAAGCTCTGGTTTTGTGAGGTGAACTTGTGGTATTAAAAAGAGAGACCTTCTGTCAGACACTTCTATTTAGGTGATGATAAACAGATTAAAGTCAAACCTGTAAAGGAAAGTAGACTAGCAATTAAACCATCAACAATCACCTACTGCAGATTTTGTTAAATCCCCTGGGTTTTAACTAGGTGTAACCCAATCACTTTAAGAAAGCTGATGAGGTTGTGGTTTTACGGGTGCAGCAATTGCAAGGTTCCACCCTCTGCAAAATGTTTACAGGCTCTACCTCTGCTTCTTCTCTAGTTTCAGCTGCTTATACTCATTGTGTGAATTTATTAGTCACTTGTAATTTCTTCATTGATTTTTGTTAAACTGTTCCCTGGCTCATGATCTTGGCAACCTATTTCTGTTGGTTAAACAAGCTTGCTTGTCAAGCAGGTTTTCCCAATGTCACAGTTCCAGTATTAACTCTCTTTATTGAGTAATGCTACTTCTTATCCAGGATGAGATCAGACTTCATAACAAGTGGATCAAAGCCATCCAGTTTAGATCCAAAATTGGAGCTGAATTCAAGTATTCTTGAAATTTGAGGATGTTTAAGTTGAGTTCTGGTTTGACCCTGCCGTGGGGAAAGGTTCAAGCAGTAAAGTTCAGAGTTGGATTTGTATCATCTCATGAATTAAAGGAGTTTTTAGTCACGCGTTTTGAAGCTTGGTCCATCTTTTATGACCAATGGTCGAAAGTGATGAGCTCCTAAACTGTCCAACAAGGAGGTTTACCACCTGCTGAGATGGGCAGCAGGAGATTTCCCCATAAATGCTCTGTTGTACTTAAACAATGTAACTTGTGCTGGCAGCTGGAGAAACCTGGTCAGTTAATAGATGGAAACCTAAGAAGCAGAAAAGGGCCAAACTGTTTTTTTATCAAAGTACTTTGATTCATATTAAATGCTACACATTTCTGAACACTCTACTTGGGTTTCTACCCAAATACCAAAGGGCCGTTACAGACGTATCCGTAACAAAGGCAAATTACTGAAACCTCATGTGAGAAACGCTGCTCTTAACATTTCCTTCGGCTGAGTTTTGCAAATGAACTACTGCTGATTTGTTCAGATATGGCCCAAATGTTCACATTGATTTTGTGGGCTGTTCACCCAAACATCTCAACTGTGGCAAAGGTTTGACCCATCACCCCCCCGACGCCTAGACCAAGATGTTATAGTGTGCAGTGATGCCAAAAATACTGCATTTCCCAGGAGCTTTTAAAGCTGCAGTGTGATGAAGACACATCATGATACGAGTTTCAAATAAAAAAATTTATATGTTATATCAGTATTTCAAAAGAAATTCCTAAGAATAGTTTTTAGTAGTGTAAACTCAGAATCTTACATTTCAATTGTAAGCAAAGAATTGTACCATTATAAGAAGTTAGTTTCTTTTCTTTTCTTTCTTTTTTTTTTCCTATTTAATAATGAGAGTAGCTGTTTTTCTAGATAAACACACTTTTGTACCGGCAAATATTTAATATGTTTCAGCCAAAAAGAAACAAAGTGTAATAACTGTGTAACTAGGATCATTTTGGAAAGAGCCATGAGTTGTGTAATTGTGGCTTTGTAATTTATATAATCTGGGAAACCTGATATAAACCTTTGAAGTATTCTGAAGTTAGTGCTATGCCAGAGTTTAAATGAACTTTTTTCCTGTTCTCCATGCTCAGTTGCTGGTGAAAAAGGAACATCAATAGTCTCTTCATGAAGTATTTTTAAAATATTTGTCTAACATGAACATTTTTGAATTAAAATGCTTTTGCAAACTAGTAATGTCCTTGTTTCTGTCTGCAAATTACATTAAAAGCAACTATATACATCATTCCTCCTCTAATACAGAATTGTTATGGGGATCAATGATCCTTTATGGGCCCATACTGCATTAACCTCATGAACCCATCACTACTTCTTTATAATTTCTTTATTATGAGGGTTTTGTACTGAAAAACTTTGACAATGTTGATTGAAATGAAAGGGGGGTTAGGAAATAAATATGGCTTGCTAATAATGCAGCTAGCGTTTTTAGAGGCTTCTAGCTTTCACATTGACACATCTGGTCATTATAGTTTGAGTTTTATATTTGAAGGGACATGAAAAGGAAAATCAGTGCTGTGTATTTACCAATTAATTGACTTTTAGCCTTAAATGAAAAGGGAATTTTCTAGCATGTGCATTTGGTTACCTCTAGCATGTAACTTGTCTGTGTCTCTTAAACTTTTTTCTTGTCTGTAACTGGATCCAGTGACACTTATCTATTGTAGAGAGATATCATGAAGATCCATTTCATGTTGTAAAGATGTTCCATCAAAAGGTAATTTCCAGGGCTCGATACCATCAATACCTCCTATTGATTTCAGTGGGATATGCAGTGAAAGTAATCCAATAATAAAAGCATTCAATAATAATGTGAGGTGCAAATGTCAAATTTAGCAGAAATATTCCTGGGCTTCCATGTCCATTGGGTTAGTTTCACCTTTATCAACCTGTAATAATGATTTGACTTCATTCACAATGAGCCATGCCAAACACAAGTAAGGTGAGCATCAGGTGTAGGAATTTTCCACTCTTTCCTGTTTTCCTGGATACTTTTAAAATTATTTTAATGTGTTCACCATTGCTAGTGCCACTTAAAATAACAAAAATATCTAATGTGCACCATTTAGCTAATTTCCCATCTCCATGCAGGGCTGTAAATTCCAGCAACTACAGCTACATATAAGGGTGATTTGGAATCTATCTGTATCTTTTGTACTGAGGCCTCTGCAGAGGTATTAGAAGTAAATGTGAATGCAATAAAATGGACATTTTTATTTTACTGTGTCTCCAAANATTTTTTTTTTTTTGGTTACCTAAAAAAAAAAAAAAAAAAAAAAAAAAAAATTGGATTAGCAATGAAGAGCCCTTTAATCTGTAAGTATGTACCATGTGATTCTAGGATGGTTTATGGCCTCACCGTATGTTCTGTGGAATAATCTCTGGATCCCTGAACTTTCACAGGATAGCTTTGCAATGGCATGTCCAAAAGGATTGGGTGAGTTTCACAGAAGGTGATGGAGATATTGTCCTTGAAGCCTTTGTACAAAAGACCTGACACCTTTCAGTGCCAATGGGAGAAGCTGTCTCTGTTTTCCCAGCGTGTTGTAACAACTCTCACTCTGCTGAGCCCCGCTCTGGCTGCAGCAGGAAGTTCTAAACAAAACGTTCAAACGTGTGTTTGTGCTCAGTGCCAGATTTCAAGCACAGGAGAGAATCCCAGTGCCAATTTATTACTAATTGTCCCTCCTGGCATTGTGTGTTCAACTTCTTGGAACTGCCAACCCTACAGATCACTGTAAATACTAATCTTCTTATACTTGAGGTATCAGGTTTTCTTTGATGTTACCAAACATGTTGACTCTTATCTTGGTTGAATGCACAATCCAGACACAGTTATCATTAATAATGTTGTGTCTGCTGCTTCATTATAAAGAAAATAGCAAGATGCTTCCTTTCAAAATGATAGCTTTTCAGCACTTCAATAATGATCAAGCCTATTTGATTTACGCCCTATTTAATGCTCAAAATGAAGACACATTTACATCTCTGAATTTAAAAAGGAAGCTATGCCCTCATCCTGGTAATGTGTATGCTCAACACTCACAAGCCCCTTCCAGTAAACAATATACCTAAATAAATATGTGCAGGACTGAGGTCCTGTGCTCTATTTGCTTGCGTGGCTGTCCTGAAGGCAAGGATTTTTCTAATATATATAGTCAGCTTTCAACTCACAAAGGATCTGAATCTGTTAGCTTTAACTGGCACAGGCAGATCCATTTTATTCTCTATTCATGTGATATTTTGCCAAGTCATTAGCTTAAGTGGAACAATTCATGCAAGCAAAGGCTTTTAGGCAGAATCCGAAGAGTTAAAAAAATTACATGTACTAAATTTCATTATATAGAAGATTAAAAGTCATTCACTAAATTCCACACTCTTGTAAACATAAGGCCCGATCTTCACCTGCAGTAAATTGGCATAGAGCTATTGACTTCACTGGTGCCACTGCAATTAATATCAGCTGAGCACAAGTCAGTTTTCTATACAGTGACATTTTAGTCTCTTCATGACTCATTAACTTGACCACATACTCCCTGTGAACCTGATCTAAAACCTGTATCTCAATTACTTGATCATCCTAAAGAATGGCTAATTAACAATGGCAGGCTTTAAAAGAAATGGAAAAAAGAAGGGTAGATATATTTTTATGTTTTCCATTTGGCAGAATATTATGCTATGAATAATATAATATGCATTTCAAGATCATGTTAATTTTGATGTGATAATGAATGGGAATTCCTAGTGGAATTTTTTGTCCAGAAATATGAATGGTATTAGCTCAACAGTTATGTGATTAAGCAATAAGACCTGCTGAGGCAGGCACTACTTGAGGATGATTGACTGCTTTAATTGATTGACATCCAGAGGTAAAGCCAAGGGCACCAATTTACAGATCAGGTCAATTATCTCCTGGTAATGCCCACTTGGTATGTCTTATTGCTATGCTAATATTAACTGTTATTGAAACATTTTAATGAGTTTTTAATTTAAAAGTGGTAAATTTAAAAAGGGTGAGCATTAAATTATTCAACTTGAAATAATGGGAACAGAAATATTCCGCTTTGCTAATGGTGATGTAAAAGTTTTGTTGTGCATACCAATACCTCTAGAGATCATTTTAGTTCGTCTCCCAGGGAAGGCAAATTCTGTTTGGCATTTAATAAAAACCCGCAATGTGGCAGCACATAAAATACCCAGAAATCACCTGAGCAGCTCCCAGAGCCTGGGAAATAAGCACGGGCTGCCACATCTGAATATTAGGTGGAAAGGCACCCCAGGGAGAGGATGCTTCCTGTGACAGCTAAAGGCCTTCTTATGGAGGCAATGGAAGGCACTCGGTGGGACCCCAAACAGACACCTCTAAAAGGGAGAGAGCTGAGCACAGCATTGAGCACGTGTCCCAGAGAGCAGGGGGTGTCCCTGGGAAAGGGGCACACCCGGCCCTGCCACTGCCCACCTACCCGGCCCCCTGCTTTCTCCAGGTGCTTTAGAAGCACAGGCACAAAGTCCTGCAGGGGAACCCGGCTCTTGTCAAGATCCCACTCCTGTAATTTAGCCCAACCTCTGTTAAGGAAGATTTAATTTCGGAGAGCCCTGTGTTTTTTACAGAGCAAGGGGTGTGGGTCCCCTGGCTCACTTCCCCACAGGCTGCGAGCCCCAGGGGCTTGTGGCTGCTGCAGATTGCCAGGCGAGCCAGCAAGGGGGAGCACGTGTCGGCAGGAGCATGGCATGTGTTGGGTCTCCAGGATGTGCACAGCTGCTCTCGGGGCCAGGTTAGACAAAGTGACAGCCCTGTTAAATTACCAGGGGGAACATAATCTGGATGCAGTTGCCATGTGAGCTTGCAATGACAATCAGGAAGATGCAGGATATAAGGTTCTACATAAGCAAACAGTTAACACCTCTAGAGCACAGGCTCTTTTAGAAACAGAGAACTAAGACACTTAGCCAGTCACTGGAAAATAAATGAAGCAAATGGTTTAGGGAGGTACTGAAAGATGCTATAATTTTTCTGTGTGTAGGACATGGAATAGAATAGGTACATGGGTACATGGATACATGCCAAAGGACAGGAACTGTCTTTCCTTCGTGTAGCCTCAAAGGAAAATTTCAGGAAGGTAAATATCAGTGTGGTCATGAAATCTTGCCCAATGAAAAAGCCAAACAGATCTAGGAGATCCTTCAAGAGCAGTATTAAGAGCACAAGTGGAAAGAGTTCCTGTGCAAACAAAAGAGAGGAAAGTTAGTGAAAATCCAGCTTAGCTAAATCACAAATGTTTCACTTCAAACACTGGGAAAAGGAGGGGAAAAAGCCTTAAGATCAAAAATTTATGATTTGTAAGTGGAATGGGATGCAGTTAGACAGACCAATGCAGAATATGTGATGCAATTGGAACATCAGTGGGCTAACAAATTTCTCTGTAGTTCCTGTAAGAAACTAGACACAGGGCTTCTGGGAATGAAGATCATGTCACTGGGCTGCAGCATAGCAAATATGGTGTCTTTCTCAAGAGGACTAGGCCTAAAGTGTTTTAGGAAGGCTTTGGACATCATCCCGCATGCTATTTGCATCTGAGACCTAGGAAATTGGTTTTAAAATGTTGAAAAGCTATAGTTGCTAGCAAAAAATACCTAGTGGGTGTTTGTGGAAGCCTGCTGCAGGCCCTGTACTTCTCAGTATTTTCATTAGCTGCATGGATCATGTAGGCTGCAGTATCTCCAACACTGAGGGTGTTTAAAACCATGTGAGACAAATCTGCCACGTGGGACACAACAGTTGATCCAGCCTACAGGCAGAAGCATGAACTAGGTGACCTCCACAGTCCTTCCACTCCCATCCTGCTTTGCCTTGCGTCAAATATTTTAACTAATATGCCAGAATTTCAACTGGAATGGACAAGATAGAGGAATATATTCTTTTCTGCCAACCCTGGTTTGTAGGCTAGAACCTTCAGCAGAAGTGGGGGGAGAGCAAGGGATGTAGTAACATCTTAAATCACCACTGTAAGACTCAACAGAGCTCATATGTCAGCAAGTCTTGACAGGAGACTCCTGAAAAAGAATCCCAAACAGGACTATCAGGTCTGCAGACTAGGTGGGTCCTTTCTTGTCTTCCCCCCCCCCCCCCCCCCACTTCTCCCTCCATTTACTCTCTCTATCAGTCTCTATTTAAGGGAAGACAAACTCAGTTATGCTCTAGTTCAAATGAAAGTTTCCAACTTAGAAAGTTTCATTGAGTACCAAATGATGCCAAGCCAGCTTGCCTGTCTCTGGCTGATGTAACAGTGTGTGACTCCAGTCCCTGGGAGCAGCACAAACACCAGTTATCAATCTCCCAGGCAAGGGAAAGTTAAATGAAAGATTGAGGGGAATGTGCATGATGACAGACAAGCTTTGCTCACCCCTGTTGGGTGTTGCAGGTTGCTCAGTCACACTAAAGGTGTAGACGTAACACAAGATGTAAATAGTTCTACGTTATCAGTGTTTGGGGTCAGTACCTCAGACTGTCCATAAAAAGAATGGTTTTGTAGATGTGGTGTGGGAGTCAGGGGACTTGGTTTCCCAATCACCTTTCTGTTCTTTGGTTTCATGACTGAGGTGGTGAACATTTCCCTGCCCTTGTGAGTGCTGTGAGCCGAACAGATGGAAAGAATTGTTGAGAGCTAAGGATTTAATGCTACAAGGGTTAAAAAATGCTACTGGTAGTCTTTTCAAGGCTTGACATATATCTTTATACAATGTACAAAAAGGATCCATAGTTACAAAAGAGCTGAATTAAGCATCTAGCACTATGCTGAGTGTGGATTTTATAAATAAAAGCTCCAAATAGTTTCAATTCTTGATGTGTATTTTCAAAATACCCTTCCTTAATGCTCTCAAATTTGGAATAACTTTTATGGGTGAGGGACCAACAGTGATGTGAAGATGAATTTTATGCCCCTCTTAATCCATGCCATGAAGTTATTCAAAAGTCAGTGAAAGATCAGTTCCAGTTCAAGCCACACTGATGCCCTAATCTGCATGCTGTCATCAGGCAATAGTGAGTTTGGAACTTGCCATATGGGAGCCTGGCAGATGTTGCACAAACAGCCTTTTCCTTCCTGCTTCCTGGATTTGCATGACTTATAGGCTCTGTCACAGAAGTATGCAGGAACAGGATCGCATCAACCCCACAGCAATTGCTCTGACTTTGCTCCATTTTACCCATTGCATGCTCATGGGTCTCTGCCATGTTTGTTATTTTCCATAATTCAGCCACAAACCAGAAATTACATTGCAGTATTGTCCCTGTTGCTTCTGGTTTTAGTGGCAAGAATTCACTGACAACAGCTATTGCCAGTGGCTTTGGGAACAGGTAATTTTTCACAACCTACAAAATCCCACCTGGTGTTCCTTCTGGGGCTGGTTAAAATAGGATTCATCAAACCATACAGTATTTTGCCTTTTTAGACTGGTGGTTGAAGGGAGAATGACTGGATGGTTCCAGGATCCCATGACCAAGCCAGCCAGATGCCACAGCACTGTGCAGAAAGCCATGGTCAGCATAAAATTGAGCATGAGCTCATAAATCCTGCCTAGACTATTTTGCATTAGCATGGCTACAGAGTGTTTACATTAGATGGGGTGGCATGAAGATGAGCAGAACAGATACATATCCACCTGGAGAGAAACACACAGACTTGACTGAAATCTCCCTGTTTCTTTCATTGCCAAGGATGTACTGTTTCCTTGAGGTCCAACTTCTTTCCAAAGTCAATTTCTTTTGCTCACTAAACTTACAGCTTTTGTGTTTCATGTCCTGAATGGCAATAGACTTTCCATTTTGCCATGCCTCTAAGTTAGGATGTCATCTTTGTTGCTGCTTTTTCTTTATATACAAACAGGCTTCAAATAGCATAAATGCAGCCACTAATGGTGTATAACAGATCCCCAAAATACAGCACATTGTGAGAACCAGGAAAGAGCTGCTGGATTATTTACTTTCCAATTTGCAAATGCAGGAGATGTTATTAGGTGCAAATCTGTACTGAAAGGCATAGATATCCTGAGCTGGGTATGTTCTTTTAACAGTTATAAATAAAGTAACAAATAAAATAAATCCATGATGAAACAGAACTTTACTTAAACCCTTAAAATTTCTCTAACCTAAGTATTTTGGACTGTTTGGGGCTTTGATCCTGTGATAGTTGCTTCCTGATGTCGACTGAACTCCTCTCTGGGTGGATTGTGTTACAATATTAGGTGTTTCTGCAGAACAAATAATGGTCTGTTAAAGCAACAAACAGACCTGTGTGATGGTACATCCCATTTCAAAGTATTTATTTTCTAGATATGAAGAAATGCAGAAAAGCATCCTTTTGATGTGTGTATTAGAAATGGAATAATGTAGTACAGCATTCATGAAATACATATACATATCAAAATCATGTCAATCAGATAAACAGGGGGTCATGTCACTTCCTTTTAAAGAGCAGAACAGTGTGTCCTACAAGAAAACATGCACTGATGATTTGTGCTAAATCTCATCCTGTTGTAATGAACGGATTTATTTCATTTTCCTTGATCATTGAGAAGTTTGCCTTTCAAACCACTAGAGCTGTGAGAAAATACACATCACACACGTATAGGCAATTTGTGCCAAACTATTCCACAGCAATATAGGTTGTCAGCAAACAGGGCTATTTGCTGTGTGCTGGTATCTGCTATATGTCGCATATTATCTGTAACAACTCTGCAATTCATTCTTTCACTTGTGTTCTCTCTCTTTCATCACATTAGATTATGTAGAGGCACTTCAAGGTAAATTTTTAAAACTGTGTGAGAGATGCATGTTGGAGAAAAGCTAAGAAGCAAATATCTTGAATGTTTTTTAGCACAACTCCATCTGTCACCTGTTTTGACAACTTACCTGCGCATGTCACCTCTGTCTCATGCTGCTGTGTTGAGTTATATTGTGTTATCTCAGAACAACATATTTTGGAGCCAGGGCTGCCTTAAAAATGCCATATGCTTAGTAATTATAAGATAGGCTTCTGTGCTTAAAGAATATATAGGAAGGATTATTTCTGTTCAGCCACGTCCCAGCCTGCTGCGTGTGTGGTGTTACACTGTCACGAACCCGCTCGGTGACACCGCACACTTGGGGAAGCTCAAGGTCAAGAGACTCATTTGCATCATGAGTGCAACACCTCTTGCTGAAGTGCTGTTCCACATTGTCCCCACTGATCTGTCTTATTGCCAAACTACTCCTTCCAGATTGTGCAAGATAACAAGTCAGCCAAGAATGCTCAGAGATGACAGTCGTATAAAATATTAATATTGCCTTATAGAAAACAATCTATAGGCTCTTACAGCACCTGTGATTTTGTTTTGCAGTTTACTGTATTAAAAGAGCACAGTCAACTTGCAATCCAGCCACTTACAAAAACATGTTATCTGTAGGTTTCCTGATCATTTACAGTCACAAATTATTCTTTAAGGCTTTTCTGTCACTTTGTATATGGGAGGAGCAGGAGAGAAAGAAGTACTAGAACCAAAGTGAAGGCAGACTGAAAGTACAGAATGAACCTGCCAGCTACACAAAATAACCCACCAGAAGGAAATCTTCCCTCCTGTTCTCTTGTCCTTAATGGCTACTACGTAGTGCTTACACAAAGAGGTGCACTTCTCTCATGAGAAATGGAAGGCAGAGTGTGGCCCTTTGGAAGCTCAGTGGAGGAGGGAGAGCCTGAAGGGCTGGTTGATAGCTCCCTGTCCCAGCCACCAGGTAGCTCCACCCGGTCTGGGGACGGGGGTTTGCTGTGGGAGAACATCGGTGAGTACAGGGGAGCTTCAGTAATTCACCAGGATGAGATGCACACTTGGTGGTGTTTTAGAGAATGAATTAGTCACCGAGGGTGATGAATGCTAATGCTGGCGGGGGTGCTCTCTGCAAAGATGGCATTAAATCTGTGCTGCACCGGCTCCCATTCTGCTACTGGTCGTAATGAAGAGAAGGAGTCTCTCTGACTCCACTCAGCTGTTGGTCAGGCCGTACACATGTCCAAATGCCAGAGCTGTCTGGCCAACTTTCCTGCTCACATTCTTGAGGGAAGTGTGATACGCGAGACTTGTCGTGGAATTTGGAGCCCGAGCGCTTGTGAAGTGCGGGAGCGCCGGCCGTGCTGCACACCTCCCTGCTGTTCAGAGCACTGGGGACTCTGACACCGCAGTGCTTTGAAGCTGTGCAGAGAGCAAATGCAGGTCCTGGAAAATGGTAGAAAAGGGGAAGTTTAGGGGTTTTGATCAGCAGTCATCCCTGTCATAAAATGCATAGACCTCCTGAGGGTTACTCCCAGAGATGATGAAACTACTTTAACTAGGTCTCAGCATAGGTGGGCAAGGAGGAAGGGAGTGCTGGAGGACTGAGCTTTCTATTTAGGCCTGTAACACAAAAGCCCAGGCATTCCTGGCATTTAGGGATTTCCCCATCCTCCGGAGGCCTGGTGGACCTGGGAACAGGCTGTACAGTGCAAAGGCGTCGTGTAACTCTTGCAGTTAGCAACCTCTGCAGGAGGCGTAGGCTGAGCCTGGCACACATTGTGAGATTAGCTGGTGTCAGCAGTCTTTTGGCAAAACAAAATATAAGCATCAGAGCACATTTATTTATCCAGCTTGTACCTGTCCTGCCAAGCTTGTGTGAGCTGCTAATAGATTTGGGGACAGCAAGTGGCAGTGGAAATACACTGACTTATTATCCACTGATTAGCTGTGCAGAGACAAAACAGGTTTGCTTTAAACCAGCTCTGTACTTCCGTAAGATCATTTTGGAAATTCAATGTATACACATTTCTGGGTGGCTTCTGCTATGTTAGTTTAGGTGGATTTTTCTGGACTAGATATTGCCTGAAAGCTGTGGGACACAGTACATGCTGTAAGAGGCAGCTCCTGAGCTAAAGAACATCAGGCATGTGAGACAGCACACAGGCCTTTGAGTAATGAGCTAAGGAGACAATTATCTATTGTGAACGGTACATCTGATTATTTGGGGAAGATTCCTCCACTTCACAGTGAGAACTGAAATCCTTGAGAGAGGAGTTGCAAAAAAAGCAATTGAACATGTGGCTTCCACCCCATTTCCCTAGCATGTCCCCCTCTTTCTGTAGGATGGTACTGAAGAGATATTGCCTGGTGGAACTTGGGAGTTGGAACAGTACTTATGTAGCTCACTAGCAGATCATTGGCCTAGGAGGGTGAAGTCAGCCTGAAGCAGATAAGATTTAAGATTTATTAATTTATTCATTTACTTATTTATTCATTCATTTATTCCATCTAAGATTTATTCATTATGGCAGATTTTTGTTTGTACATGGGCTTTGGATGGCAGAAAGTGGTACAGAAGCTGCTACTGTCAATTTTTTTCTCTTTAAATATTGGTGTAGTTCCAGTACACCTGAGCCACAGGTACAGAGTGGTCTCCCAAGTTTTGGGTTTTTTCCCACAGGCTCTCTAGACTTTCCTACACAGCTGAAGTTTTTGTTTCCATGCCTAGGCCTTGTGAACCATGCATAATTGGAGTCCGTAAAGTAGAGTCCCATGAAATGTGGCTTCAGCTCCAGGCAAGAAGGATACACTGTCATTTCTTCCCTGGAGTTTAAAGCGCACCAGGTCAGACATGGTGGGATGTGTGGCCGCACCCCAGAAGGAGACACCTCGGTTGCAGCAGCCGTCACAGCTCAGTCCCACCAGCCCCTGTGCATCCTGGCACAACCTGCCCTGCTGCTGAAGGCTGGGCACTGGGACTATGGTGGGTGCAGGTCAGCCCTCCTTCTCCCTGAGACCTGGACCACCCCCACGTGAGAAAACCCTCCCTGTCTTCTCCTGACAGCACTAGAAGAGTTGAAGGGTGGATTCTGCCCAAAGTTTGTCTTGGGATCAAACACCAGATGTTCTAAAGGTCATTAATGTTTTCCGAGTAACGTTCTGTTTGCTTCTCAAAGCCTCTGCCAAGTTTCTTAGAGGTGTGTTCATAATATGCCCTGCATGTCTCATACAATCTAAAAGGTAGCAGATTTCTAAACCAATTTGTGATACATCAGTAGCATCTCAGAATATGTTCTTATTACTTGGAGTTGTTCAGGTCAGCTTCCTCAGCAACTGAATGCTTACACTTGGAATAAAAAAAAAAAAAAAAAAGTCCATATTGTTTGTATTTTAGCAGTTTTTCAGATTTAAGAGTGTTATGTTAACCAAAACATGGCTCAGCTGTTAATTTAGGTTTCACAATCTATCCCCACTGAATGCTATTTTCATGATATAGCGATCTTATGCCGTGTAGCCCTCTCGGCTGGTGTTCTGCTGGCATTCAGTTCAACCAATTTAGAAATTCAGAGGAAGATGCAGGATTACTTGCAGGATGGATGCACTGAAAGACATTGTTCCAGTAACAGTTCATCATATAAGAAAAACACGTCAGTTAGGAATGGCAAAGATACTGTTTTGTTTCATTTTAAGATAGGTACCCATGCTTGATACGTTTTCCAAATTACCATATGTAAACAGTCTTATGAGTGTTCAGTGACCCATATATTCTCTCTTTTTCATTTCTGCTCTGCTAAGGACAATGGGAGCTCTTTGTTTACATACCCAAAGCTATATATCTCTTTGTTTCTAATCAGTGTGTGCACACATGGTCGTTGGCTGCTGTCCTGCGTGTGTTCCCTCACTCCCTCCCCAAGTTCTTGTCACCTCTAACATTTTGTCTTCTGCCTTGACCTCTTTCAGTTGGAGGAAGGCAGGTTACTTTAACAGTGCCAATACTAGATCCTTATTAATGTGGTTCCTTGTGGCTGAAATGAGGTGAGGAGCAATTATGTGAGCAGCTGAGCAAGCAGATGAGAAGAGATAGCAACTTGCAGCAGAGGGAAGTGGTGAGCAGATGGAGGATGGGGCGAGCACCTTTTCAGGTAGGGTACCTGTAAGCAGACAGGCTTGATGAACACATCCTAATTGTTAGCTACTTCCTGTCAACAGGGAAAAGAGGGAGGGCATTAGATGTTCAAGGGATGGCATTTTTCTATCCACACGGAAGATCTTGGGAGTTCACTTTTCAATTTAGTTAATTATTACTGCAATTGAATCTGCTTATGCTAAATATTTATTTATGTACAGCCTAGTTGCCTGCAGTATTATTTTTTGAGCTGCTTTAAAATTATTCCTTCCTCTCTTATGTTGAGATTTCAGAAGTGAGTACTGTGTCCTTTGGGAACACTCCTGCCAGTGGAGCATGCAGGGAGGGCTTCAACGAGCTCCAGGTTTAAATAAAGCTCCAGGTTGCATTAGACTTCCATCATTCTAGTGTTGCAAACCATTCTAATTAATGACTTGCTATCATATTATCAGAACTAACCTACTGAATTTCAACAGCAAATTACTTCTTTCTGTGTGTTTTCTAAAAAAAGAACCAAGGACCATGTTCTGTAGTAGCAGTCTTAGGGACCTTATTTGTCCATGTCAATCAACTCTGCAAGATGTATTTTTCAATAAGAGCATCTGTCTTTAGAGAAAAAAAAAAAAAACCCAAAACCAGTAGGATCCAAGCCTAAATAATTAAGGCCAGAGCCCTAGCTAGTGTGAACAGGAATATAGAAATCATGGGATACACAGCAGATGTTACCAGCTCAACATCAGCTTTTTTCATATTACAGCTGTGATGGAAACACTGACCGTATGTTACAAGTAACAATTAGACTTTTCATATATTGTAGTTGGCTTACTCTTTCTTACTTTTTTTTTTTTTTTCCCCTTTTATACCCCTTTTCCCCTTTTCTTTTCTTACTCTGTTGAATTATTTTATTAGAGTTCAAGATCTGGACAAGTCAGGCATTCCTGATAAACCTCTGTTACCAGCAGAGCACTTAGTCATAAAACTTCAAAACAAAGGGAATGTAAAACATATTTCACAATATTTATTTCCTGCAAGTCGTAGAATAGACCAATATTCTTCTTAAAGTTCTTTGCAAGCATTCAGGTATAATTTGGGTGAGTTAAGTATAGAGACGAAAGGGTATGTTTCAGCTACATGAAAGAGGTTTATATTATCATTTCAAAATGGAAAGTAGAGTATGCATAAAAAATATGTCTTGCAATTTAAAGACTGTGTTTTGGCTAAACCATTACAGTACTGCTCAAAATATTGGCTGACAGCACAGAGAAGAAAGGAGGTGACTTCAGCAAATGCAAAGTCTCTCTTACATGATATCTAAAATGAAATATAATAGGTACCTTTCAGTACATAATAAGTCTCTCAGGTTAAAGTTCTGCTCAGTTTCCACTTAACCTTTCAACCCTATCAAGGAAAAGTTAGGTTGAAGTAGTAGATTCATTTCTTTGAGTGACAAGTTTTGTCCTTAAACTGGGAGACTGAGTTTAGGGCAATGACCAGGAGATAAATCTGAGTCAGTGCCACATTTTTGGGGAGTTGGCTCCCAGGATGTTGGCAGAGGCTGTGCTTACTGTGCCCACTTCCCCAGAGCTGCAAAGGGATGCCCACAGGAGGACAGCACACCCTCCATGGACATACTTGAAGAGCTTCCATGCTGGGGTATTTTCTGTGTGCAGAGACAAACTGGAATGACAGACAAAGCACACGTCAAAGGGGAAACTTGGCTGAATAAATGAGAGATGAGATTGAACTGGAGCAGTCATAGGAAGGAGCATCTTTTCCAGACACAGAAATGAATGATAAAGCTTTAATATTGGACTCCTTGCAATTGGCTTGAGCTCAGTATGGAAAATAGATTTAGTCAGTTAAAGAAAAATGGAGATATGGTATGTTCAGAAGAAGAAATATAGCCAATTTTTGACATAAGGCCCCTTTACCTTTAATTCCCAGTGCACAGAATTGGGCTCCACGCAGTGTATGAGGGACCTGCTTGATCAGTTTAGCTGCTCTGCAGGGGCAAAGCTACAAGAGAAATCTGAGCGTGGCCATCTGTGCAAGGCACTGCTTTCAGCCTTTCTTGCTCTGGAAGTTACTGTAAAAGTAAAGATGATGAGACAAAGGTGAGGTAAAGAGACTTGCTCAGAACAGCAGTGTGCTGTGCATGCACTCTGAGCAGTAAATCAGAGGGGTTTGGTCTTCCTGTGACAGGACTTGTGCGGATGCTATCCCAGGTATGTAGTGAGGAGAAGACTCCGTGACTGATTTGATAGTGTTGCATGAAAATAAATTCAGGGGCTGTGGACTGAGCTGGAGTGCTCTAACCCACAGTATTCAGTGGTTATTCTTGCAGCTGCAAGGTCAAGTGCCTCCTGAGCACTTGGGTTTTCTCTCATGGACACAACAAGGTGCAGCTACATCTGATGGCCAAGGCTTTGCCCCATAATCCCTGGCTGCTCTTGTTTGCTCTCATGCAGACCAATTCTAGCATTCACACAGATGTGGGGGTGTGTGTGTGTGTGTGTGTATGAGAGATTAAATTTTGCTGATAATTGTATCACATAAATTGTGTCTGTTTCCTACTTGATGCACTTTGAGACTAGGATAAACCATACAATATAATCAGTTAAGTAGATTCTCTGCACTTAGTTTGCTTCATGTGGGCTTTGGAAGTGGGACTATTACATTAAGAGTAGTTTCCTTGATTCACAATTAAAATCAGTCACTTTTATAGTTTGTTGTTGTCTGTGTGAATCTGACTTGGCACAATTAATTGTAAGAGCCACAAAAGAACTGCCTATGTGTGACAGATATTTTTTTCCCTCCTAACTCATCAGCTGAGAGATCCATAATTGTGGAGGTTGTAGGAGGCTTCATATACCTCCTGCTCCTCAGGACCTGGTCTGCAGTTGCCAGTAAGCATGAGTCAAAGTAGATTGCAACTGATTCATAAGCTTCATGAATGCTAGCAAGGAAGTAGAAGTTGATAAAATAATGAATCTTCACTTGGCAAACAGGAAAGGAAAAGATTAATGAAATTTGTTGACTGGAATTGGAGATTCACCTAGTCCTACTGACCTAAAGGTGGCATTCGTATGGTGGAGGGAAACAGAGTTCTAGGAGCAGAACTGCTCTCTTCCAAGAGGGCAGTGGAGTATTTATATTTCAGAAAGGACTGAAGTTGATCGAGGAACTTTCTCAGCCCAGGCCACTCATCCTGCTCTTGGCTGCATCATAGCATCTTCTCCAAAGAGTAGACCTTTACAGAAGCTTCAGGGTATTGAGGAGATATCTCTGGTCCATCAAGTTCAGCTCTAGCTGCCTTTGCTTCACCCTCTGAGTAGTGTAGGCACCATTTTCTTCCTGCTGAGGTGTCCCCGGGAGTTTTACCCCTGTCCTGGGCTGGGCACAGCCGTGCTGCCCGCGCCGTGCCGGGATAACGAGGCCTCGCGCTCCTCCGCTCTCCCTCCAGGCGTGCACGAGGCTCCCATTCTTTCATCCATCCATTCAATCAATCCACCTGATAAACATCTGTCCGTGTGGGAGGCTGGGATCACACCAAGCTTGGCAGAATTATCAAGTTCTGAAGGAGAAATGGAATTCACAAAGTGATACTGCGTCACACCCGCAGAACCCGGCAATACCGACCCCAATATGTATTATTTTGCAGTAACATCCTAACAACCGAGTCAAATAGAACATAAAACATGAGAACAAAGACTGCGTGTTAGAATTACCCTGAAGCGGGTCTGAATTAATTATGTCTCTTAATTTTTTGGATAAAAATCAGGTGCTTATTTCATTATTTATAGCACAAAATCAAAACATTACTCTTATTTATGATGATGATGATTCTGCCCAGATTGTGTTGGTTTTCCTGCTATCAACAACAGCTCTGGAAAGCTTGACGTTTTTCCATGCTTTTAGAGAGCCAGGAATGAAGTAGATTTTCCCTAGATTTAAAATGTAGTTTAGGAATTTTAAAATAAGAATAAAAAAAAAAAAAAAAAAACCCACAACCAAAGAATTCAAATTTTGTATGATTGGGGGAAAGAGTATTTTAACCTTTTATCTAATGTGTGAAATAAGTTATAATAACTATGTGGACTGCACACATCACAGAAGTGCAAACTATCTACAAACTGATCTTGAAAATACTTTTGTGAGACAAATATATTGGCTACTATGCTAACCAGTTACAGGAAATTTAGATTTATCAAAATGAGTACTTACCCTATGACCAAAAGAGGAGGTATGTGCTGTCATTTAAATTTCCTGAGATGATAAATATACATTTAAAATAAATGATTTACCAAGAAAATATTATCTAAGGGATTAAAATTAGTATGGAAAGGTAGTGTATTCTCCAAGCATTTACGCAGGAGCCTATGCACACTGTCAACTTCAGAACAGCTCATTTAATTTCACAGTTAGTTCCCTTCAGCAAATAAAATGCAGTCTGGCCAACTGTGTAACACAAAACATTTCTGTAATCTGCATGTAACATAGAACAAAGAAACTTTTAAAAATGAGAAATCTGTCCCACAATTATAACTCTTTGGCTTTTCTATCAGTAGAACTGTCCTGCAATCAAAGCTGTGCTGCTTTAAATCTGAAATATTGTAGTGATGGATGGGTCATGCCCCTAATGTAATTATGTGAGCCAATGAAAATTGAACGGAGTTGCTCCTTTCCAAAGCTGGTTTAACGTTTTGCAGCCTCCTCCCATTTAACCAGAATGCTTGCATTTATTATTATTTTCACCCATCTCTCAGTCCTCATTAATATTAATCCTTGCATCCACATTAACATGAGCTGCAGGAACTCTAGCATGGTACTGCAGAATAATTGTGTTTATAACTGTAAATACAATTGATTGCCATATGAGTATGGACTTCACCTATAGGGTCTATTACACTGGGAAGAAATGTTTTAAGTGAATTCCAGTGTCACCTAAATTGATAGTTAAACATATGAAATTCAGCAATGATAAATGAAAGTTATTTTTTTACATAACAGATGATTTAACTGTGAGCCCACCTGCCACTGGAAATTGTTCAGACCAAGATTTAGGATTCAGATTTAGATGTTTATAGTGAAATCAGAAATACTGATATTATATATAATACAACACATAGTGAAAAGGATATTGAACCACGTGTTCTAGGATGTAAATCACTCCCTAACTGCTGGGGAGCAGGATATGGAAGCAAGCTGCTTACATCTGCCCAGTAATGTGCTTTTGCATATCTCCTGATATATTAGGTACTGATCAGCATCAGGCAAAAGCTGCTGCCTTGGTTCAGACACAGAAACAATTGTTTCCAAAGGTACCTTTCTTACACTCCTCCTGGCAGGAAGATGTTGCTCACACTGCAATAGCATTCCAGTTCTTTAGTCCAGGCTCAGAAAAGAAAGGCAGAAAGATCTGCAAACATATAGCAGATCTAAAAAGGTCCCATTTAACTTTCCTTACAGACAGGCAGGATTCAAGTTCAGTCTGACTACTTCTTTTGTAAATTTAAGATTTGAAACTGGTTTGCAGAGCATGTTTATATCCCTCTGATTTATGAAGGCATGGATTTGCAGGCCAACACCTTTGAGGGAGAGGGTAGGTCGCATGAAAAAGCTTTCGACCCAATACTGTGTCATGCTATGGAGCACAGATACTGAATAAATAAATCCTGTGATAGGTATGACAGGAAAAGTGTGTAATTTTGGCAACTTTGAAGAAAAATTCTTGATTATTACCGGTTGTTACTCAGTGGAGAGATCTGATGGCACAAAAAACTGCATGTGTTCCCTTTGTTTAAACCACGGGAGGAAATGCTCGTCTGGGCTATACTTAATGTGTTAATTCGGTTCACAGGACCAGAGCAGAGCTAATCAGAAGTAGATGCCCTGATATTGTGCACTTCAAGTGTCTGTAGATTGGCTACTGCTGACTGCAATGTCCTCTAGAGACGACTTGGCCTTCACAGTCTTGCTGTTTTATGAAGTGGTCATCACTGCCCGTGTAAATTGCCTGAAGCAGCTTTCCTCTTTTTCCCACATATTTTAGCATCTTCCATTTTCAAGTGTTTTGCCTGTCTCTGCAAAGTCATTAAGACATTTTATGAAACTCTGGTACAATAACTAGGCCTGAAAAATATACTTCAAGTGGATTTGATAATTCACATGGACTATGAAGTCATAGCTTACAAGTGGTGTTAGGTGGTAAAGCCAGGAAGAAAATGGAATTTCTCTTCCTGAAATGATGCCTGATTTTGAAATAATGAGAAATGTAATTATCCTGTAATTATCTATATTTACCATTATCCAAGTACTCTGTATTATTAACTGGTGCCCCTGGATGGCCCCCATTGTGCTGGGGAGGTGTAACCTCTTTTTCTGTTTTGGATAAGTCACATAGCAAGCACTCAGAGCTGCTTTTCTTCTGCTACTGAGAAATACCTCTACGAGTGCCATGGAAGATGTTAGGGCAGGTGTAAATCAATCCCAGTGGTTCCAGTAGTCTTTACCTGTATCCTACCAAGAAGGCAATGATTTCAAAGGGGTGGCTGAGCATCCCTGTCCTCCTGCAGTCTCTGTTGAAGGGGAAGATGCTGCTTTTACCCAGCAGACAATGCGTACTGCAGTGTGGAACAGTTACAGCCCCAGCAGTTTCAGTCACTATCATTCCCACACCATAGTACAGATGCTGCAAGTCCTAGGAGACAAGTATTCTGGGCTGCTGGTAAAATGGGAAGAAGTCATGCAAAGCACAGACAGGACAGTCCTAAACTGGAAAGAAATACTGCAGTGATTTGCAAAGCATTAGCAGCACAGCACTGTCCTGCAGTAGAGGGATAGAGGCTGAACACTCACAAACCCCAGATATACCCTATAATAACAAATACAGAGCTAAAGTAAAAGGAGAGGGAGCAATATGGTTACTATCTGATAATATATCTACCCTCTAGCCACTGCTGAAAGACATTCTAGCCCACACTAGATTTAAGATGGATGAGAAGTTTTCTGTCAAACAGGCAAGGCTTAAAAGAGTAGAGGAACTGAAGGTTTGATCTTTAACACCAGATGGAAAGAGAAAGATGAAAGAAAAGTTAATCAGAGACTTTTCTTAAGCTCTACTGATTACTGGAAAGCTTTTGACATGGTCTGTAGTATGCAGAAGTGAGTGGTGAGCCTTGATATTAACCAGCTCACCTAACAGTATTTTTCCCCCTAAGTTTAACAACTTGGTCAGTAGCCTGCTGGTGACTTACTACAGTTCCCATTGCAAAACTGAAAACTTGTTTTTTATTTCATGACCCTCCCAAACAGCACTAGTGAATTTTTCCTCTAAAAGTCAATCTCATCCCTCATGAAACCAGCAGTGGTAGAAGGTCAAGAAAAGTGATGATCATATCCCAAGATGCAGAAACTGCTTTATGAGCAGGTGCTTTAGGTCAGTTATTTAAAGAATGAAGACCCAAGTGGCTTTTGACCAGATGATCTCTGTAAAGGTTTAGTGGTTTTGGTCCATTCTGAAGAACTAGTTCCACTCTTGTTCTTTGAGCCACACAAGACAATATCCAATGTGCTGGACAGTACAGGAGGAGACAGCTGCAGGGCTCTGCTCATCCTGAAGGACTGAGCAGCCCTCAGATATTGGCCAGTCCTTGTCTAAGTGTTCCCCCCTCACCCTGAGAACCCATGAGCACATCAAGTATCTCAGTAGAAGTGGCAAGCACAGACTCAGAGCTCTGTGTGGTGGAGTCTGAGGTACCTTTTGAACCAGAATTACCCGGGCTGCTGGCAATGAGTGATTGCACCCGCCAGATCAGTAGCATTCATCGCAGTCTCTTTGAGACCTAAAGTGATAACCCAACAGATCATCTCTCCAGCCAGCCCTGACTTACAGCACCACAGCGCTGCCATTCATCCTCACAGCTTCCTGCACAGGAGAGGATGAGAACCATGTTATCAGTAGTTTGCATATGGGCCACGGATGCACAGAAGGCTGCGGGATTTGGTTCAAGGTCACACTGTCTGTGTCTCAGAACTGAACCCCCTAAACACAAGACCTTTCTACCTCATTCTTATGTCTAATGTCTATGAATATATTCTTCCCTTATGTTTAAGCTGGTCCGCTGGTTCCCAACTTTGAAGCAGTTTCCTGCCTTTCCATGGCTCGTATTGTGAACTCATCCATTGAAAGCATATGGGCTTTTCCTAGCAAGCAAGTGAATCTACAAACTTGGAAAGGCATGCGAACCAGAGTTTGAATCTCAGCCAAACAATTTGTTCTGGCTTTAATCAAGATGTCTTCTTTTATCTTCAAATATAATTTTTTAAAATCCCATATCAAAACTTCTAGTGTCACACTATGAAATCAATAAATGCTACCAGTCATTCAACTCAGAAGTACTTCAAAGCAGCCTGAGTGATAACCATTATTTTATTTTTAAAAATGTTCATCAAAGAGATGCAGTTAATATGAAGGCAAAACAAAATTAACAGCAACAAAGAAATGTGTCAGTTACATTTTGAACTTGCAGAATACCACGAATTCTGCTACTAGTTTTGCTTTTAAAGTTTCTCTTTTTCAATCCTATATTGACACATTTTAATATTTCCTTTTTCTCATCTTATCTAGTAATTTAGTTGTGCAAAAACTAATTTTAATGTAGTCATTTCATTAATCATATATTTGATGTTATTTCACGTCTTAAAGAAACAGATTTCTGAACATGATTCTCCACATAAAGTGCTGTGTGAGGAACCAGTCCTGGCTGAACTGTGCGCTTTAATTGTGTGTTGAAGTCTCATCAAGTTCAGTGGCTCTATGTTTAAAGCTAAGTATGTGATTATGAGCATTCCTGAATAAGGGTCATGGATTTTTATCTTATTCCATAAATATTTCAATGGAAAAGCAAGGGAAGTGTTCATGAGTAAAGTTGCAATGTAGGTGAGAGTTTAGAGCATGAGTTTTATTCATTAATTATAGCAACCACTATATAATTTAATTGTGTATTGTAGTGGTAATTAAATTTATGTCTTAGAGATAGTTGGACTGTAAAGATTTTCACAAGTGATTGTTTTTTAAGTATTCATTAACATTTTTTCTAGAATCACAAAGAATTCATGTGTGTATATTTTACAGTAGATAGATCTGGGTTTTGTTAGATTCAGATCACTGAAGTCGATTTTATAATTCTGAAGATGGGTAACTAGCAGGGAGGGGCACATCTGTATGTAGCTTTGGGGGCAGTCCTCTCACCTGGCTCTAAATGTCCACAGCACAGGCACCTGCTTCAGTCCCCTCACAGGCTCTCCTCACAGGCAGTAGGGCAAGATCAGAGCTTCCAGTGTGTCAATCCTCTGATTTGTTTCAGGCATTGATTTGGGGAGGAAACGAATCATGTTGTAAAAAGCCTTTTCTTGCTAGGGACTATAAAAGTGTTTAGGGCTGAGATCCACTCATTCACACCTTTTTCTTTTCCTTGAGGTGCCCTACAGTACCTCCCCAGCCTCCCTGGTGCCCCAATGCAGCCTCTCAGAGATCCTGTGTACTATGGGCATAGCTTGGATGTCTCTGAGGTGCCACAGAGGCCTCTTTTTAGGTGACTGAATCCCTTCCAGATGCTAACTCAGATGCAAGTGCTACTCCAGGTTGGAATCTACGTAGCAGGCCCATGAAAAAACGGAGCATATTCAATGCCTGGAGGTTTAGGCCAAACAAAACCTGAAAACATATTCCCCAGGAAAAAGATTCAGAGAAAACTATGGAAGCAGCTCTTGTCTTTTTAACTGTACATCTTGACATCTGATCCCACTAGCTGAAGAGTTTGAGCAAAAAATATCCAATGGCTTGATTGCCAGTTGAAGGTCAGAATTTCCACTGAACAGTGTGTTTAAAAATTTTAAGATAAAAAAATTTAAGATAAAAATTGGAGAAAACTATATTACTGAGGTGTGTGAGTCCCAGTTTTGCCCACAGAAAAACAATTTTAAAAGGCAGTTAGACTAATTAGCCAGTTTTCACCTCCTGTCTCCCCATCCTGGGTGAGATCACAACACAAAGATGTCTTGCCATCCCATTATGTTCCATGCTGCTCCATGGAGTATTCCTGGCATCTCCACTGGTGGGGTTCGGTGGCAGAGGGTGAGGCTTCTCTCAATGAACCACAGGGCTCTCTCTGTTGCTGGTGTGCCCAGCTGTGCCAGCAGCCAGCAGGTTGGTACCCTGTGTGCAGTTATCCACACATTTATCCAGTACACAGTGGTGGTGTAAGCTGCTTTGCAGGTCGTGGTCCCTGTTCAGCCCAGGCTCTGGCCAGTGCTGGGGGCTGCCAGCCTTCTGCTGGCCTTGTGCCCATGGCAGGAGTCCCCTCCTGAGTCTCTTTGGCCATTGCTTTTCATGCCCAGTTACTGCTCCCAGCCTCCACAGCTTCGGCACCCCCCTTGTGCCTTCTGCAGCCCCCGTGCCAAGCCACAGCTCAGCTGCAGTTTGTGCTTGTGGGAGATGCACTTCTATCTCTCTCTGCCTTCTCCTGCTCCAATAGATTTAACTTGATGGGTTCAGTAGGAGTGCTTACTGACACATTTCCTCTGGAGCTTTCACCTTCTCGTATTGCTTCCTTCAGGAGCCTCTAATAAGATGATGGATATCTCAGCCTGTGCACATTTTTAGAATAAGAGTGGTAACATGTAATTCAAATACAGGGTAAATCCACCCATCTGATTAAAAAAAAAAAAAGAGGTAGCCAAAAAAGAATTAGTTTAAATGAAAAGTAGTGGAAACACATCTATCTGAATACATTGTGCTGGGAAAATTTCCAAAATGGAGCATAAACAGCTTTCTCAGGACAAAGGTACCCTGTCTGGATCTTCTCATGTTTAACAGTTGATTAGTAGTGCCACCACCAGTTTTCCATCCTCTTGTCCTCTTGTCCAGTGATAATCACCAGCTAGCTCAATTTGGGTCATCCAGAAATGGGACCAAATGCTTGTGCACTAGTTGCATGGGAAGCTGTTGAGAATGGATTACTGCCAAGGAAATGATACCATGAATAAGAAAATGGAAATCTGAGTGTAAAATTACTTATTTAGTATTTATCCATGGCTGTGTCTTATATTTGGGTTTTTTAATTGCAGCTAAGAGTGACTATAGTATACTGTGTAGTGTTAACAGCTTTGTTCTGTAAGATTTCTCAAAAATGAAACATCTGGGGAACCTTAAGCCTCTGTGAGGGTCATTAAGATCCTGGAAGAAACCCAAAAGGAACGTTCAAAATCTAGATACAAGATGATAATTGTTTGGAGCCGTACACTTCACTCCTGGCGTGGAACTGACGTAGAGTTGGGGTGGGGAAGGGAGGACTTTCAGAGCAGTCCTGCTCATCCCAGAAAGTCTCTCTGTAACTGGTGTCCAAGCATCACCTCTGGCTAGAAAGAAAAGGAGTTTTGCCAAGGATGCTTCAGCAGTGGCTGCTGAGCTCCGGGAGGGGCTGTCCTCTTAAGTCTGGCAAGCAGATTTACCTTCAGTTTCTCTACAAGTCAGCCCTTTGTCTCACTGAACTTTTTTCTAACCAGGAATTCCAACTGCTTTGTAGTTTAAATCATTGTTCAGTAGTGCTGTTTTGGGAAATTTATGAACTCTTTGATGCTCTCTTCTCCTTACAAAAAGGATTTAAGAGTAGGACACTGTGTAACAGAGTGTGTGCTTGGCACAACGGCCAGTAAATAGGATGTTTCTTGCTAGTTACGTGATTTGTGGTATGTTTCATCTTCTGTCTTCCATATCATAATTTTTAAGGGTTTCTGTCCTTCTAGTCCATTATACTGCCTTTGCCAGCAGTGTGGAAGTGAGCATGTTGTACACAAGGATCTGCTGTGTTCCAGCCACTTTCCTCACCTAGGCTGGGCTGTCGGGCACTGGGAAAGCAGGAGCTGGGGGAAGGAGGAGGCTGAGCACGGCATGGGAGGTTGGGGATGCCCCAGTTCTGGGTAAGGTGGAGAAGAACTAAAGTTTGAAGCCTGATCTGCACAGGCAACTGCAACTTTGCACAGGTGGCTGGAGTGTTCTGGCCAAGGTGAGGGCAGTGTGTTGATGCTGGAGTGTTAGTGCAGGAAGGGTGGATTATATTGGGAAGGCTTGTCACTGAGACGGAGTATGGAGACCAGACAGCAGACTGAACACGAGCCAGCAGGGTGCCCACGTGGCCAGGAAGGCCAGTGGCATCCTGGCCTGGATCAGGAATAGTGTGGCCAGCAGGACCAGGGCAGTGATTCTTCCCCTGTGCTTGGCACTGGTGAGGCTGTACCTTGAGTGCTGTGTCCCGTTCTGGGCCCCTCAGGAAGGGCCTTGAGCTGCTCCAACACATGCAGACAAGGACAGCAGGGCTGGTGGAGGGTCTGGAGCACAAGTGCTGTGAGGAGCAAATGAGGGAGCTGGGGGTGCTTAGCCTGGAGGAAAGGAGGCTCAGGGGAGACCTCACCACTCTCTACAACTCCCTGACAGGAAGGTGCAGCCAGGTGGGGCTCAGCCTCTTCTCCCAGGCAACAGCAACAGGACAAGAGGACACAGTCTTAAGCTGCTCCAGAGAAGGTTTAGGCCAGACATTAGGAAGAAGTTCTTCACAGAATGAGTGGTTGAGCGTTGGAATGGGCTGCCCAGGGAGGTGGTGGAGTCACTGTGCCTGGAGGTGTTTAATAAAAGGCTGGATGTGGCACTCGGTGCCATGGTCTGGTTGGCAAGGTGGTGTTCGGTCATAGGTTGGACCCCATGATCTCAAAGGTCTGTTCCAACCTTGTTCATTATATGATTCTGTGAACTCCTGGAACAGGACACATCTCAGTGCACGGGTATCTACTAATTTTGATCTAATTTGCAACTGTGTGCATTTAGGACGGCAATGCTAGCATGGAAGGAAGGTCCTCAGCTGTAACTAAGTTACTGTTCATCGCCTAATGTGTTTTCATGACCATTTTGTTGGTTTGCTTTTCGTACCTGCTAATGTGCTACAGTGAAGCCTATTTGGTACTGTGCATGCAAAGCTAAATTAAGCCTGGCAGGCAGCCCAGGAAGCCCTGCCACGTGTCCCAGCAGCTCACGGCACTCACCGTGTGCTCCGCTTCCCCAACTTTGCTGCTGCATATTTTTCTCCAGCTGCTTGCAAACAACACAGATCTTGTGGTCAAGAACTTCCTCATGATTTGGCATAGAGTAAACAGATAAAGTTCAAGAAGACGATTTCTTGCAAAGATGGACTGAGTTTGCAATTCAATTTTTTTTCCTTTTTTTTGCTGGCTTCAAAGACGAATGTGCCAGACTCCTCCCTCCACAGGTGAAGTCAGCAAATTGGCAGAGACATTACAGAGACTGACTTTCAGGAAAAGAGGGAAAAATTATTTTATTTTTTTCTAATTGTGAGCACCATTACCCCTCACCTCTGAACCAAGAAAGACTTTACGTGGTGTCATAATTTAGCAAATTACTTCCTCAAAGGAAGGTCAAACACTTTACCATTCGATCAATAGGAAGCGACTTACAAATCATGTGTATTGATCATTGTAATCATTCAGAAGAATGTAGGGCAGACACTAAAATCACATGCACTTAGTCTTAATTGCCCACATTAAAGCAATTATGTCCCAAAACTGTCATTGTCTAATGCTATGCACACTACCCAGCATGGTAACTTTTAGCCATACATATTTAATCATAAATCAGCCTCTGAGCTCTATTGCACTAAAGACTTACAATATTGCTGTAATTATGCAAATATAACTATGTCTTTTTTCATCAATGTGTAAGATCATGTTACTTTGGGGAGCCAAGTGAAGGAAAGTAAGCACCTATATTAATGCAGCTGGTATTTAATACATATATTTTATGCCTGTGCTATGTGTTCATGACACAAGTACTTAAAGTGACCTTAAATTGCTAATGAACAGAGAGCCTTTGTAAAAGCAGTCACAGGTCAAGGACTTGTAGATAAAACTTGTTGAGAGGTACATTGATGGTAGGCTTGTGTCAGGAGAGTGCTATTTGTTCAAGGATGTCTATAAACATTATTTTCCAGAGGATCATTTCAGCTAAAAGTGTCTCAGACATACACCAATTGGTAGAATTGAAATAAACATTTTCTGATTTTGTGAACATAAGGTGGATATCTTTTTCCTTTTATTAAGAAAGCCAGTGTGTTGTCTCAGAAAGTTTTGTTTTGATGGACTGCAAGATTGTTCAGGAGTATATTCCTTTCACTATTCCAGAAAGTATTTCTAAACAGATCTGAAAAATGAATAATTCTTGGTATGCTACATACCTTGTATTTTGCAAACAAGAATGTTTGAAATCACAATTATTATCTAATATTGAACAACCAAATTTGAGAATTTCTCAGAGAATATGAGCTTCACTCCCTTAAAATTAAGGAGAGCAATTGTCTTGCCTTCCTGGGCTGAGATCTAGACTTGCCTCAGTCAATTCCCAAGCAGCTTTCCAGAAACAGAAATCATCTAATACAGCCCAGAACAGATCATGGAAAGAAAAAAATACAGAAGGGACTACATTGTAACACAAGAGAGCAAAAGGAAGGAGTTTCACACTTCTTCACCTAGAGCCTGCTTTCACTTCTTGACTCCCCTCTGAAGGAATGCAGAGCAGGCCGTGCTCTGGCTTTGCATGCAGAGGCACAAAGGGAAGGTGCAGAGAGGGAGGACAGGCTGCTGGGATTGCCAGGCACCTCCTCATTACCATTTCCTGCTCCTCTGAGCTTTATTGGAGCCTGAAACATCACATCATCTAGCAAGTGTTGATCACATCAGTAGTTCTGCAAAATGTTCTTGCACCTTCTCAGTCTCCAGCACGGTGGGCTGCTGACACCCAGGCCTGAGGGAACTTCTGTGTAACCCCAAAAGGTAAGGCTCCAGATAAGGCATGTGCGTCTTCCCTGGGAGATGTGCAAGCTGCAAGTCTCTCAACAAGCTTCAGAGCCGCAAGAACGGGGAACCGTGCATGGAAGCTAAGAGCTAAATTGATTCAATCCTGGGAAGATCTCTGACTCCAAATCTCAGGCAAACTTATTTTAATGCGTTTTTGAGAATGTCAGCGACATTTCTAATCTTCTGTGGTCCTTAACCTGTTCAAAGCAGCAATGTGTAGAGCATAAGATACCCTGTAGGTCACATGTGTATCCAGGTGGGCACTGAATCACAAGTAATTTAGTATGGGCTTTTAAAAGAGAGAAAGTATGTAATTTGTCTCAGAAGCCCTTAGCCCCCAAAAGAGTGATTCAAGCATTAAACACTGAGCAGAGGAGAAAGCTGTTTCAGTGGAGGAAAAGGGACATAAAATGTATGGGCTCAAAATGGCTGCCCCAAATCTGGTCAGAGTACCAACCGGGTTACATGCTGGCCCTGGATATGGCCAGTTTGGGGTCATATTCCCTGTGTCTCCCTGCATGGCTTGGTGGTGAGGTGCTGCAGCGTGCCTGATTGTTCGGGAATCCCAGCACTTCCCGCACTCGCTCGTTCTTTCAAGTAGCAATGAAGTTGTTTGGCTGGATCCTTTATGAGAGTTAAAATTGGTTTGTCATTTTCTTTTCGCTTCTCACACCTTATCTAGTTTCTACATTCTTCCCACTTCGGTAGTCAAAGTGATTGAAAGCCGAAAACTGAGCAGATCTGTCCCTGCAGCAACTTTCCTCGTGTTTCTCGTTTGCCGTTTTATCAAACGGGCTCTTTGTCTTTGCAGTCTCCTGATGTTGCCTCTGTTACACGGTGATATTCTTCAGGTCATGGGGGTTAAAAGGGGGCTAAAAAGGAGATCATATTGGACTTGCTTTACACAGACATGTAGCATTAGACCCAACGCCCAATAGAGGAAAGATATACTACTCCTATTTGATGAGCAGCAGGCCAATAAATTCATTAATCATCATTTTATGCCTCATCAAACACTACCCAAGTTCCTCCATGGGAGTTATACAAATTAGCCACTGAAAAGGCAGTAATTTTAGTTTAGCTAGGTAAGTGCTTTTTGATTGCCTTCCTGAACAATGCTTCCCTTGACAAGCTAATAAATCAGCCCTTTCTGAATCAGAAGTGCAGCAAGTGCGAACAATAACTCCACATAGTTTCTCCGCTGATTTCAGCTGGAAGGCCTAAGAGGATGATCTGGGATCAAAGTCTCTTACTTTATTGCAGAGCAAAAGCTTTCTTTATGAAGAAGAGCTACAGAGAAATGAGGGAAGGGGGATTTTTTAAATCAATTAATGAGAGAAAAAGTCTTGAAACAAAAAGGAGGCCTAAGTCTCCAATTGCAGGGATGGTGGGAGGCCGGCAGGGCAGCTCGGGCAGGAGCCGGCCCTGCCGCAGGTGAGGCTGGAGGCATAAATCGAGGGGCTGCTCCTGTGGAGAGTTACAGATTACCAGGGCGAGTCAGAATACAGACTGTATTTAATCTGCGACCAATTGATTCCTTGAGTGTTTCAGGTATTTGTAGTGTAGGTTTAGATTTGTTGGGTGGCTTTACAGTGAGAAGCCTTGAGGCTGTACTGTCTTATCTTTTTTTCAAATTGCTGCGTTTGACAGTATCATTTTTTTTAACTTGGCCGTAAATCATTTCACTAATCAGCTGTCACCAGCCAACATGCATACATTGGCATTCAGCCGGAGAATCTGTTTTGGAAGGCCTTTAGCAACAAAAACTATGTTTGTATCAATAACCGTCTGTTAATGTCTCACGCATACGGATGTAGAACACGGGGAGGAACAAGGGGAGACGGCAGTAACGGAGAACAATTTTGGTGGAGGGAAGAGAGGAAGAGCATTAATTGCCGCGTACGGCGCAGCCTCGCCCCGCCCGCCGCGGCTTGGGTGAGGAGGTAGGTGCGGT
>WEKY01010081.1:354775-392378 GCA_013390045.1 Picathartes gymnocephalus | reverse complement strand
GGGTTCGGCCCCGGCCCCGCGCCGGTCCCGGCAGCGCCGGGCGGGAGCGCCGGGGCCGCACCGTGCTCGGCTCCTCCTCGGCGCTGCTGCCCAGCCGCGCGCGGTCTGCCGTTCCTTCCTCTATCCTCTTGCACCCCTCTCGTCCCCTGTTTTTTTTTTTTTGGTTTGGTTTGGGATTTTTTTTTTTGTTTGTTTTTGTTTTCTTTTGATTTTTTTTAATGGACGGTGTGCGGAATTTCGTCTCTTTAAACTCCATGTGGTTCTGCCCCGGTAAACGGGACGGGTCCATCCCCGGCTCGCACGCTCCCTTACATGCTCAATCCACACAGGTGTGCACTTTCATCAGTTTTCAACTGCACGGTGTCACCGGTATTTGTCCCCGGCTTCATTATAGCGATCACTCTGGAGCACTGCATTTCTTTCTCCACTCAAAAGCTCTTCTATCATAATCCTTTGACAATCCCTCTTGTTCGGAGAGTGAGATATCATCTGGTCAAGTTTTATACATTTAATATTCATTTTATATGTGAGTAGAATAACTAACTGCTTTTCCGTGCTTCTTTCTTTGTAGGAAGAAGCAGAAGTTTTAACCATCTTCCCATGGCATCTGACTTTTTTGAAGAGGAGGTAAGGTTAACGTCGTGTAAAATTACCCTCTTTACTTCTGATGTTCCACTAATCTTTCTTCTGTAGGCATGCATTTTGGAAACTGTGGTGAGTTCATGCATACTTTCATGCCTTGCAACATAATACCAGAGCTGATTAATAAACGGTAGTGATAGGACTCTTATGCCGTCAGGATTGTAAGTGCCTATCAAACTGACATTCTCACTACATTATGCCACTATTATATTCTTTGCAGTTTTAAAAGAACTGTAGATAATTACTCAAGATATTGAAACATTTAGTTTATAGTTCTATTGCTGTGGTTGTCACCTTCACTTTATATCAAATTTGAGACTCATTTCTTAAGGATGTCTCTATTTTCTGCTTTATTTGCACATTGATAGCTCTACTGAATGACTAGTCACAGCAACTTTTTCCTCTGATAGCAGCATATTAAAATGTGAAAGCCTAAGACTAATCTGCTTTGCAGGACTTCTCAGCCATTTGATCGAAGGGAAATAACAAGTTTGTTTCAAGACACTTATGTCGTTCATCACTTCTGTTAACAAATGTGGGGCTTGAGGATACATTTACTGCTTCTTTTCAGTTTTGCTGAAGGTATGTGCATTTGAAGGTATGGATGAGTTTTTGGTGTCAGGAGTTTGTGTGCAGCTGCCAGTGAAACTATATTAGTGCAAGTTGATATTAAAATTCTGGACTTTGTATATTTTTCTCATAATTTTTTTTAAGATGGATTGTTACTGCAATAGAAAAAAAAATACTTGCCCTTAAAATCTTATTTAACAATGGAAAAGATTTACAGGCTGGCTGTGCACTCTTCACTTTATTTAAATTCAGGCATGTGAATTTAGATTCAGCTTCTATAAATAAATAATTAAAATCCCTATTTTTATAGGCTTCAGTCTGATGGGCTGGTCCTGCAAAACTGTTTAAAAGGGTCTTTGGTTAGTTTAGTAGTTGGACTCCCGTAGGGTTTTTGGTATGAGAGGAACTTGGATTTGAGATGACTGCACCAAACATGACCCAAAGTATAGCAATATTTGAATTTGTGTATTTGTTTTTCTACACTGGTTTCTTTGCATAATTTCATTTAGGGTGTGCAAACGTGGTAGAGCATAAAATGGCTTAATAAATTAGTGCATGAATGTACAGTAGGGATCAGCTGAGAATATTTTCTTTCTGGGATAGTGAAAAGAGGCAGGATGATGCTGAAAGTAACAGCAAACTATATTTTAAAAGTACAGCTATTGGTAGGTTGTAACTGTAAGTGGTTAGGTTCCAGGTGGTTTGTAGTGAATGGAGTTAAACTTGGCTATCCTGGGTATGATACACCTTAATTTAATTAATTTAATAGCTACTTTCTGTTGAAACTTTAAAATCTAACGATCCTGTTTTTATTGCAGTCTTTAAAGATCTAATCGTTCTTCTGTGTGTCTGATGTGTAAAACTTAGTGCAAGGAGAGGCAACAGATTGGTTCCGTCATACGATTTTGTTGGGGTTTTTTGAGAGTACTTAAAAGATTATGATGGATAATGCTGTCTTGCCAAAGAATGCCGACACAGGTGTTCATCATTATCTTAATTAAGATCCTGAGAAAATGTCATCTTTCGGCATGAATTATGAAGGGAGATGCATTAGGAGATCATTTCAACTTTTTTTTTCTTTTTACTGGGGTAGATGAGAAGGAGGTTCTTTTCTCAAAACCTTTTTGATATTTCTTTATCAGAATACCTGACCTTAGACACTGAATTTGTTTCTCCAGTTCAATTTGTGACTATATTACCAAGAGATTTGTATGTGATGCTAAAGGGAATCCTCTTAAAGAAAAAAAAAATTAAGAAGTAATTCCCCTACAAAATATCCTCTTTCATTTAAAGCTATTCTATTAAAAAAAAAAAAAAAACAAACCTGTGAGACTAGGATGGTAGTGGAAATTGCTGCTGGAAGCATATGGTAGGAAATGTTTTATACAGTATATTTAAAAGTATTAACAACTCAGAGAAGAATAAATATATGTGAATATTCATTTTTTTAATTAGGCATGAAGAGAAAAGAAAATTTTCTTTCTCATCTTTGTACTACCATGGAAGTAAAACTAATTAGCATGCAAAGAAGAGGGAGGGGCCTGTGTCTTTCTATGTTAAATCAATGCATTATTAAGTGGGCAAGAGCTAAAAAAATGTGTGTAAAATATTAGCTGTGAAACTTAGGGGCCCTGTGTCTTGCAGACACTGCTGCCGCTTCCCTCAGGTGCAGTGCTGGGAGTTCCAGGGTCAGGCAGTGCAGTGGCAGTGCTGCTGGTTTGTGGCTCTCAGCCTGGGTGAAGGGCTGAGGAGCTTTCTGGGCAAGACACCCTCAGCTGCTCTGTTGTTTCTTCTGCCTGGATTTCCTTTGCCCGAGATGCTCCTGGTTCACACTCTCTGTGTTTGTGGTCTGAGAGCGAGGCGTGAACTCGTGAACACCTAGAGTAACTCTTCTGTGCCTACCATTTGGGTGTTAGGTAGCTTAGAGTTTTGTTTTTCTCTCCAAGCCTATGTTAAATCACTTCTTGTCTGCTAAAAGAAACCTGGTTATCAGTTCAGTCTTTTTTTTTTTTTTTTTAAGTTGCTTCAGTAACCTTTCTAGTGTCTAGAATAAAATACAGAAGTGCAGCTGACAAGCGTTTCAAGCACCTAGTTATTGTATTGAGCATGTTACTCCAAAGATCCTGACAGTATCATGGGAGAACCTGAAACTGTATTTCAGTTTCCTTGAAGTTTCCTGTAATTAACTTAAATGGCATTATTTGCTTGAATTTGTTGTCATAGTATGGAATAAGTTACGAATGTCTTTAGGGTTTATTTTACTTACGGTTGCATGGACATATGCAGAAAATAGACTCTGAGTGGAAAATGAAAAATTGCTCTCTTTCATGTCTAAAACAAGTTTTTCACTTAAAGCAAGCCACATCTACTGTTAGTTGGTTCTTACAGCAAATGAGGAGCAGCTCACTGGGAAGGATGGCTGTGGCTCCCTGTGCCGTTCTATGGGATGTCCGTGAGCCTATAGCTTCCCTCATGGTGGCAGATTCCCTTCTGCCTGCAGGTGCTGCAGCCTGGTGGGAGCTCCTGTAGCTGGAGTCTGGCCTCCAGTGTGGGTGTAACAGGTGGGTGACTTAATAGCAGTGTTGTGTTCCAAAGATTTTGTGCTTTATCTACTTCACTTACATATTTTTGCAGTCCTTATGGCTGGTGTTTGCAAGAGCTCAGCAGTTCCTCTCAGGAGAAGCATAAAGCCAGGTAGCCTTTCTGGCCTTACACCAAAGGAATTCTTTTTAACAGTTCATAATTTCTGGGGTTTTATTAATATTAGAGCTTTTTAGTCTGTATTCCTTAATGTGGGTAACGGAGATGTAAATGATTCTTGAAGCTGTTTTTTGCAGATTAATATGAATATGTTTTAGAAGCAACCCTTTTTTTCTTTTTTTTATTATATAAATCATTGCTTGAGGAAAAAAACAAACCATTTGGACCTTTCAAGGTGAATATGGATCACCATAACAGAGTTTACTGTACTAATAAACATGTGACTGATGACTCTCCTGCTCTTCCTGAAGGAGATGCACCTTTCTGAGCAATTTCTTTTTTCCCAACAAAGCAAAACCAAGCTTTTTCTTTTTGTGAGCACATATTTTTCACAGTATTTCTTAGCACAGATCAAGAACACAGCATTTAATATTCTGAAATATTCTCTGCTGACATCTACAGAAATTTTCATGCCCTTCAGATTTAATTTTGTGTAGAATAATGTAGGTCCTGTGTTTTCAATTAAGCTGTATTAGGTAACTATGCTCTTCTTTCATATGCCATAGCAAAGTATCAATATCCAGATGGCAGTGTGCTGGGATAAAAGATAGCTACAGGCTTGACTGCTACTGTAAAGCCAAGAACAAACATTTTAGCCCGTGTGATAAATAAAACGCAGGTTGAGACTCTTGGTGTATTGGAGTTGCACTAAATAATTCTACAGTGCTGTTTATTACGGGTTTCATTGGATAATATGCAGCTGTAAAACCTGCTTGAAGCTTTTATTAAGAATACTCTGTCATTGTAAAAAGGTGCCTACAACTTCTTTATGATATTGGCAGTGCAAGAATTACTTTGTTTGTGCTGATTTTCTGGCTTTTATCTAGGAAGGACCTTGCTGTCTCCCAGCTCCTGTAGGCATTAGGTTCCATGAATGTCTCTTGGGAAGAGGACATCTCTGTAGAGCCTAAGTTTCAAAACTAATTTTAGAGGTATTTTTTTCCTTTATGCTTTTTCTTGAGTTTATTTCAGTATTTAATTTATCCCTGCAGTTAAAATTCAGCTGCTATTCCCTGTAGTACACATTGTGCTAGTGTGTCCCTAAGTAAAATTTAAGTTGAGGTCTACCGGGTAGTTCTTTGAGTGGAGGCTGCAGAAGGGTGGAGAGATTTTTAGACTGGCTGAGAAGGGATGGGAAAACTTGGTGGCAGGCAAGGGGCTAGACCTGGATTTGTTTTCTCCTTGCATTTCTGGCACATCCTGTGACCTAGATTTGTTCAAGTAACCTCAGCCTCAGTTTACCTAACAGGAACTCTGCTTGTCTCACAAATGTTCAGATGTAAATTGGTGTCCATGCTCATATAATTGTTTGACTGATGTGCTTTTGAGGAAGAGCAAGTTATTAATGTTGTTACTGGTTCATTAGCAAAATACCATTAAACTTTCACACTCCTCAGATCTTGGGTTTCCATGGGCCCCTGTTTTTGGTGTGCCTCTTGGAACATGCAGGATTGAACACCATCCAGTGGGATGTGGCACTAACATAGTGTCTGTGGGATTTAACAAACATACTGGATCAATGGGTGAAGAAACCCATGTGTTGCTCAGTCTGTAATCCTTGTTTGACACAGAAACATGCTGTCTGAATTAGTGACAAATACTATATGTTTGTTCCGTCCCCCATTTTCCGTATGTCCCTTTTTTTATCTTTCTAGATTGCACCCAAGAGAGAAGCAGTGAGGTCCACAGCAGGGAAAGTGAACCCAGCAGTCCATCCTATCCTGTACCTGCCTGAATATGGGAAGAGACCTAGTACAAAGCTAGAATGCAGCTGGGCTTGCAGTCTTTTTAACCATATTAAGTCCTGTTCAGAGTTAATGGTAAGTAATCTGCTATGATTATGATATGATTCATTAAGCAAAGCATTACAGTAGAGGCACTTTCCTTTGTGGTGCTGGCTTCAGTCACTTACAAAACGCAGAATTAATGTTTCGAGATACATCAACTTTATTCCCATTTCTGTTGAGAAAATGGCATAGTGCAGGTGACAAGAACTGTAATAAGGATGTTCTTCTTTTCTTTCTATTTTTGTCCTCTCCAGATGAGCTCAGTGAGATGGTCTCAGCAATGCTGAAGAAGGGAGGAACAGAACTGGAAGGCAGGAGCTGTTTCAAAGCAGGATTCTTCATCTTTCCATAATGCCCAAACATGAAGACTTTGTAAACTTCATTAGGTAGAGTATTGCTAACAGTGTAATATTAGTAATGTTGCATGATGTAAATATGGCATTGCTATATTGTTTGGTGATCATGTGGAGCTGCATTAAATAAATGAACATATGCCAGTGACTTAAATGAACATTGAGTGAGAACAGTAAATGGAGAAGGTGGGTACTAGAGGAAATGCTAGTAGCTTTTTTTTAAGCCAGTCTCTTTGTTTTTTCAGCTCTTCCATAACCAGTAGTTCTTTTGTTTCTTGATAAAGATGGAATAAAGAAAAATATATTTTTATTCAAGAAATTGAATCTAGTTCAACTTCTTAACTAGAAAGACTTCACAGTCCTACTAGCTGTTAGAGCATCTTACTGCTTTGTCCAGCAGGAAATTGCACTCATGGTGCTGACCCATAAACATCTGTAGTGCAGCAGCAGTGCTGCTCTTGCTCCTCAGGGCTCGTGAAATGTCTGCTGTGGCACAGCCCTCTGTGACCTCTTGCATTGAAGGATGGAATTTGTGAGTCGTTTTCTGTCTGGAGCTTGTGGGAGCTCCCTCCTGAGCCCAACAGTTCTGAAATACTGCAAAAGATATGACAGTGTTGTCTGGGAGATGTGACTGACTTAATTATTATTAACATTTATTAAGTGCCTTACAATGGAGTGGAAGAGCCATTGCCTTCATTTTTACAAATAGCAGAACTGGCATGTAGGAAGAATGAATCTCTTCTATCTTCTGCAATTCTTGACCCACCTAATTAGGTGATTGTCACAAGAAATGAGAAGCTGGCTCAGGGGAATGGCACGGGGGGAAGCTGCCGACACGTTCCGTACGCCCCGCGCTTCTCCCTCACACAATGGCTTAGCGTGCTGAGTGGGGCTTCCCTCTGAGAGTGTCGCTGGGCCAGCGAGGAGATTTAAAAGGGCTGAGGAGCCTGAGGCTGTCTATTGGATAGCTTCATTATAGATCTCATCCAGGGAAAAAGTGGGGAACTGCAGCTCATTTCTAGGAGCTACTCTGGTTTTTAGCAATTCCCCACCCACTGCCTCCTCCCGCTTCCTTTCGCTGTGGAGTGGCCTTTCCCCACAATAAGGTGATTCTCTTCATGGCTGATATTTACACTTAGTTAACCTCTAAGGCACTAACTGATTCTACTGGTCTAAGACTTCGGTTTCTTTGTTTTTTTAAATAATTTATTTTGCTAAGAAAGAGAATCTGTCCAGCTGTTACAAACAATAGTGGTTTTGATGTGTATCAATAAAGAGTTAGAGATGTGTGTTTTCCATGTAGAAGATAAAGAGACTTAAAGCCTGCTTTAAAGGAAGGCAAACCTTGGAGAGGTTTCCTTAGATGTACAATATGCCCTATTCTTTCATTTTTAAAAACAGTATTAAGGGATTTTTTTCAAGAGAAGAGAAAATAATTTCGTCTTTTTGGTTGCTTTTTTTCTTAGTCTCACAGTTGTAAGATAAATATTCAGAATTAGGAGTTGCTAAGGTTAATGCGATTAAAATGAATATGTGATAACGGGCTCTGCACATTAAAGATTAAGAGCTCAAATTATAGACTCCAGAGGGAAACATTCCATGAGCATTTGTAAATTTTGTTTCTGCAAGAAATGCAGGCTCAGGCCTATGGTTGCAATTGCACAACAGTTTTATCCTGTTTTATCTGCAGAGAATTCTTTTAAACACTGTAGTGTTGGGGTGAAAATGTAGTGAGGTGGGGGACAAATGAGGAAATAATTTTAGTCTAAGCATTAGTGTTATTCTGTAAAAATAAATCAGTTTTACACAATTTTTTCACATTTACAAAGGTCAGTTTATAGCATTCTGAGTGCGGTAGTTAATTCTTTATGTATAAATTGATACTTTATACAGATGTAATTCCATATACTACATTTAATCTTTGAATACAAGTTGAAAATATGCTAGCAATTAATTTATGTAGGTTATGACTTTCTTTCCCATGTACTTTGCAGTGGTTCCTGCCCCAAAGTTAAGTCAGTGTGTGCTTAATGAAAATTAGATGTGAAATGTAATATGTAGAGGACAAAGAAGCATTCAAAGCCTTATTGCTCTTAAAAAGACAAAGGTACCTCAGATAATTCTCCTTTCTTAATCTCTTAAGAATTTGATGCACAATTCTGTTATGAGCAATTTGGAGTGAATGAAAAATATTTTTAGAAGTAGTATTAGTACCAGATATTATTTCTCACCTTTTATGAAGCTTAGTTTGGTTTTAAAATTTAAAATGCTTGCATTTTGAGAGGCTAATTTATAGGCAGTCTTCCACTGAGAAGGAAAAGCACCTTGGACGTTTGTGGAGAGGCAAGCCTTGTTGCTATATCTATGAAATTTGCTAATGTTGCAGCCATTGAAATAAAGTGTTTGTTTACATAACAGCAGTGGCATTTCTCCTCCTCTTCCTTGTGATTTTGTCCAACTAGATGTTATGAGTGGCAGTTGCAGTGACTGCTAAGTGTTTAAATGATGACACCATTATGTGAAGTGATTTTGAAATGAGAGATTCCAGCCAAGAATTACATCTGCTCTCATCTCCTTCAAATCATACTCTCTGGCTGTGCAGATTATGATTGATTTGTTTGTGACAGATTGCAGGAAACAGTCATTGATTTTTCAATATTTTACCTTAAAATTATTTACAGTTGTAACCAAGGGGAGGTATTTCCATGGGCTGTCAGCCCCTGAAAGACTGGGATAATATTCCCTGCTCCCTGACAAGACAAATTACCCATAATGAGTGCAGTAGCTGAAGGGTATACTTTTATTTTAAAATATGTCAATAACCCAGTGACTAAACGAATATTGATTCAGCATAATGAAGCCTGAGTAATGTGAAAATGAGCTCTTCAAGGAGCATGGTAAAGACTTTCTTTTTAGCTTGTAGCAAGAAGCTTTTCATTCTTTACTGTTAGGTAGTTGAAATGTGCAGTCTTAAACAAGTCATCCTTAAACATTAGTAATATGTGGAGCAACATAACAAAAGAACTTCAGGGTTTTTTTCTGTTTAGTTTTTTCTTTTTTTTTCCCCTCCAGGTTCTTTTTTTCAATATGTTTCAGTGGATCAAACACTTAAAGAGGAAAATTCAAGTTATCCAGGGCAGAGATAAAATTACTATTGGTTTAAATGTCTTTTGCAGTAATATTCTTCAGCTAGCCTAATGGCATTTTTAATGTTGATTCGAAATATGGGCATGGAAATACATCTAAATAAACTGTAGATTTAATTTCATGTTACTGACTTCTTGACATACTGATGTGTGTTCTCTGTGATCAGTCTAATATTCTTGTCCTTCAACAGTTTAGAAAGGCTGTTTGTGAGCACCCAGATATACTGTGTTATAAAACTTAGTTACCATAATGCACGTTTTTCTTTCTGTCACATGTAACACCACGTGTTTCTTACCAAATGAGAATTCGCAAGCAGAAATTCTTTTAAATTACAGTAATTTATGCAGTGCCATAGGTATGGTGTGGAAAAGCATCTAATAGATTAATACAAATGTACTTCAATTGTTCGGGGTAAGGATTAGATTAAAGACCATGTTGTGGTACAATTTTTTTTAGCATTAAAAGTATTGAACGCTAAAAAAACCCCACCCTATCATGTGAAGGGATCAATTGGTCATTTGTATTCAAGAGCATTGTGCAACATTGGGAAGGCTCTGCAGAAGCACTGGGTATAAATAGCCGTGTAATCCAGACATAGACAAAAAGGTATTTTCTTGGGGTGTTTGTGTATAATGTGTCAATTATGAAATAATGTCATAGCCAGAAGCATTTAGTGAGCATGTTTGGGCATGAAGACGACTTTCCTTATTTTCTGAGGACTCACTTCAATTGCATCCAACTAGCTTGTGAAAATCTTCTGAAGGATGTTTTCCTATCAGCACACAGGTGATTTTTTCCAAATGTCATTCCTTTAGCACAGCTAGAAACTATTTCAGGAGGCACTTGAGAACCTGTGGCATTGAGAGCTAAATGGCAACCCTGGAATATGAGATATGTTCCTGTTTTTGTTAGTTTTCAGAAAAAAAAGAAAATATGTACGTTTGAGTGAGTTACAACTGTAAATACAACTGTAGTTTTGAGAAGGTTTGTGCATAGCACCTGGGATTTCCAAAATACTGGAGAATTATTAATGGTGAGGCAGTAATAAACTGAAATATATAGCCGTGACAACAGGAGAATTTGGGGCTGTTGTAAGTGTTACAAGAAATCTACAAATGTTGCAATGTTGAACCTTAACTTCCTGGTTAGTGGCATTTTACGCACCTCAAGTTCTCTGCCTGTTCTCTTTGTTTCTGTACCTTTTTGTTTCTTTGGCCAACAGCAGGAGATGGAAGGGGAGGATTCTTGTTTGGTAGCTTTCCCACAGTAGTGAGGAAGAGGGAGACAGTTCAGGGCTGGGTGCCAGCTCTGGTGCAGACTGAAGGGCAAATAAATGTTTGTTTTAACAACATCTCCTTTTCCTGAATAACACTGCATGAGCTCATGGTACCAAACTGAGTAACAGCAGATACTGCCGGAGGTGCTGCGGCAGGGAAACTGAAGTGGGCTCTGCTTGTAAGCCATTGGCATTTTTCACTTGCGAGACAGGCAACAACACTTGCTTTGCTGCCTTTCCCAAAGATGAGTTTGTTTATTGAATATCTGGCATTCCAGCTCAGGCCTGAACCGTGTGCTTGGCACTAAAGGCCAATGGTGCATTCTTGGCTTTTATTTTAATTTGTGGGTGATACTGGAAATGTCTGATGATGGTACCTTGGAAGCTCTGCAGTTTATTCACATATCTTTTGGTGTTAGAACTGTGACAATTGTTAGTCCACTTTCAGGTGACTGTGGAGGATAAAATAAAAACCTCAGACAAAAAACAATCCTAAATAATTTGTTAAAAGTTCTTGTGGCATTTGGGATCTCCCAGGAGCAGAACATAAGCCCAGTTGCTGCTCAGTTAGGTAAAAGTAGAAAACACTGCGAAATTAAGATCATGAGTAGAGAACAGAATAATATCCTTTGTGGCAGAGATGAGGCTACTGTCAGTCATGAAGGGTTAATATGTAGCGGCTGTATGTCCCTCAGCACTTGGAAACCTGCAAATTTTGACCCATTTCAGTTAATTTCAAACTCGATGTGAACACAGTGCATCAATATGTTCTTGTAGTGGGTGGTTTTGTGTAACAATTCAGGTCTTGATTCCACTATGAATAAAGTAGCAACCAAAACCAGTGGTGGATTTTTAAACTTTTTTACCCCTATTTACTCAGCCTCTGTGTTATCTATCTGCTCTGCAGCCCAGCCAACTAAAACAAGTTCATAGTTTAAAGTGAGGGAGGGAGCATGATGTAGGTGATGGAAATTGTGCTGACTGGCTGAGCCTTCTCCGTGCCCTCTCCTTCCCATTGCCAAATTATTTGAAATCTAGGAATTGATATGTGATGGAACCCAAATCAGATCAGTCTACAAGTGGGCAGACAGCACTATGTAGAATTTGCTCACCTAGATGTCATGATTACTTGAAACCAATTCTTAGTGCCCTAAACTACATTTTGAAGATGTTGTTTCTTTATGTTTAAATTTGTGAAGAAATTACTGCTTTTCTCAAAAGCAGTTCCGTATATGCAAATATTCCATTCTTTTGGAATGACCATTTTATGTACTAAAAGCTGTCAGTAGTGCCGATAGTATCGCAGTCTTTGGTGTGTTGGCATGTGGTTTATGGTAACTGTAAGACAGAGATAACCCTATAAAAATATGTGAGGGATCCAAGATGCTTTGAGAGTCTTGCTTAACTGCAATGGTTAAAAAGGCATGGCTGACTTAATACATGAGTGTTGAAATCTTTGTCTGGAATTATGGAAACAAGTTGAGAAACATGAACAGAATTGATTGTTGATTATTTTCCTTTGTAAAAGCTGGGAAAAGATGTATTGTGCTTTTCTGTGGTCTTTAAAGGCCCGCAATGTCCTTTTTTTCTTTTCTTTTTTTTTGTTTTCTCTTGTTAACTTATCTTCTACTATGAAGTGTCATTCCCAAAATGAAGTAATGTCCTTGGGCTGGTGGCAACAGCTGGAGTTGCAGAATTCATAAATAATTCAGAGAGGGATAAAGGATAGGGGAATTTTTTTGTCATTTGAATCTTTATTATGTGCACACATTTCATTTTAGATATGGCATCATTTGAATTCATTCAGTATGATGATTGCACTGACCTGTCATATTTATTTTGATGTCCCTTCGAAGGACCATATGCTCTGTCCTCGGCATGGAAATGATGCAAGTTGCAAACTGAAAGGCAGATCTGTTCCTGTAGGGATGAAGCCCCTCACTTAACGTTGTCAGTGGATGTACAGCTGCAGTGCAGCAGAGAAGGTGGAGTTGTTATGTCAGTGCAGTGACTAAGTGGCAGTGTAGTCTAGCAAAAGGTGGAAAAAAGGGCAAAACCCATTTGCATCAAGGTACTGTATGGCATTAAAAACTCAGCTGTCACTGAGGGCCAGTTGGTGTGAGGAACCTGGCATGTGGAAGGTGGAAAGGATTCAAGCCAGCTAGAAATCTGCCAAGGTGGAGGTGTGCCATGGTGGCTTTAATGTGGGAATACAATTAATTACTCTGTATGTTGGAAGTGGGGTTGCATGGGACTTAATTTGGATATGCAAGGCTCAGAGTTTTTTCTTTGCCCACTCCCTGTCCTCCTTTCCTCTTGAAGCTGCTTGCTTAGTCAGACAAAATCTTAGATAATGTTTTTTTTGTGGGGAGAACAGGGGGAGGAAATATGCAGTTGTAGTTTGCCTCTTCACTAATTCTGCTGTAACCATTGCATCTGGTCTTTCATTTATTTTGTTGGTATGTTCCTGTGGATGAGTGGTACATTTTCCAGAAGTTACAGGCTCAAGTTCAACCATGTCCCATAAATAGTGAACGGCATGATAATGAGTAATGTCTGGTCCCTACCGGCTAACGGACTGGCTGGTATTAGCAATTCATGGCTGGAGGATACCAGGACTCTGATACCAGGACTTTGTTACTGTTACCTTTGCATGCAATATTAACACCACAGGATTGCAATCACCTCCCTATTTTCGTGGTGTAAGGTGTGACAGTGAGCAGTGATTTGTATGAAATATGTGGTCCACTGTGCTCATGCCAGGGGCAGAAGGAAGCCAATTAAGTGCAGGTTAGTGAAATACAATAACTAGAAGCTGTGAATGAGAATAACTGTATGCAAAATTGTTTCTTTTCTAGATCCTGCCATCAATGACTGAACCTCCCTGAAATCATCTTATCAGTTACTGCCAAGATGAGAAGGATAACAGGAAGGAGGAGTGCTTAAGTGGCTTTAATGACAGTTAATTTCATCCGTTTATCAAATGACAGGTTGTTTTTTCCTCAAAACTCGATTGTCATGACAAGATGCTTTTGGGAGTCATCTTTGTAAAATAAAACTGACAATTTTTAGGCTACAAAGAGCTATTGTATCTTTCTACAGAATGTTGTCATTATGGTAAAGTGATGGAAAGTCTTCATTTTTGAAGTAATTTAACTTGCATACTCCACTAATTTATTTGAATGTCTGTTAAATGCCATGTGAAAAGTTTCTTGCCAGAGTTCTTTTATTCAATGGAATAGTTATTCTTACAATGTTCAATTTATTATTGTCTAAATTACTGTTGCCTTAGCCTCCTGTAAAAGTGTTTCTTTTTAGTAATTCTTAAACAAATAAGGAATGAATGAGGTTTTGTTCCCTTTGTGTTTTGATCAGCATATTTTGCCTTGCAGTGAAAGTGTCTTCAGTTTTTGGAATGGCACAACACAAAGAAAGGTGCTGTAGTTTCGGGGTTTTTTTTCCCAATAGCACATGTCTTTTGTGCAATGATTTTTTAATATGTACACTGCCAAGATACAATTGCTGGAAGGAGAGAGAGAAGCTGTTGGGAATGTCATGTTATGCCAAATTAAGAATTATTAGCTCTTACTTTCTGTGCAATCTCTTCGACTAGAACTCGACCTATTGCGTCTGGCGTATACTTTGACTCTAGTGGAACTAATGTGTCCTTGGAGTAGCATTTCAGAGTAACTTCAGATTCATGTTTTTTTCACAAGTCTGCTTTAAACTGCTGGGATTAACTTCAGAGAAGGCGAGAGATACAGGCTCTTTTGTCAGCAGCTGTGCTGGTTAAAGAAGGAGGCTTCATGCACACTTGCTAGCTCGTTCTGTCCTGGAGGTTATTGCCCTGCTAGGGAAGCAAACTGAACTCTTTCCCTGAGCACACCAGACTTATTTCAGCCAAAGTTAATCGTGTTATCAGGTATTAGTTATCCAGCACCCTGGGTCACTGATGAAAGGACAGGGCATACACAGACCAGCTGTGCAGACGTCATGTCTGGGAAGGCTGGTGTGTTGACAAGAGGGTTGCTGAGGACTGCCTTGGTGTGTCGCCTTTTCAGCAGGTGCAGCAACATCTCTTGGATCTGGTGTTAGAAAGCTGTGCTGATCTGTCATGCATAATATTCACATTTCAGGGACATCCTGGATATTGCAAAATAAACCTGTGCTCCTTGTGTGTGCCAGTATGAGGGGAGAGAACTGGTGTAGTGTGTGTACATGACAGACACCTATTTCAGGAAAATGTGTCTGCTCAACAAGTGTTTCCATTATCTAGAGAACACACTTTTTACTTTACTCATCAGAGAGGCTTACATGCCTCAGGAGAACTGCTTTTGACACATGAGCTGCCTTGAGTGGAGAAGAGAGAACACCTCCAGCAGGAGTGGCTGCTGTTGCTTCTCTACAATGTTGAATCAGTAGATGCTGGAGTCTGGTGAGGTATCCCAGCTCTTGATATTCCCTGTGCCAAAATTAGAATGGTACTGATAATCTTTAGTACTCAAAGACATGCTGGGTAAAACCAGTGCACCAAACAGCTCCTTCAGCACTGACCCTTTGTGTGAAGGCTGTGGAGTGGAGGTGCCTTCCTATAGCTGGCTTGGGCATACAAAGAATAAGAGGCTTTCTGATCTGTCAGATACCTGAAAGCAGCAACACTGCTTGCATCTCCTCTCTGGTGAAAAGAACACCATCACAGAAAGGACTGAACCTCCAGCTCAGCTTGTGTTCCGTCCATTATCTTTTATTTGGCCTTATGGTAAAGGATGAGGAATATGCAGTGGCCATACTGTACATATGGAAAGGAGGAAAATAATGTGCCAGGTCTCTAAGGGAGAGGCAGGAGCTGCTTTGAAGGCACAGGACTGCTTGCCCTGGCTGTTTATCCTTGGCAGCACTACCTTGTCACAGTGTCTTTAGATCAGGGCCCACATCTGCTGTTCCCTGAACTGTGGGTCTGAAAAACAGTAACGTGAAAGGATGAGGCAGTGCGGGTTCCCAGACTAAGAGAGATTTGGGAATGTGCACAAACTTAGACTTCACTAATATTTTATAATTCTATGGAAAAACAAAGTAGTTATGATAAGACAGTGGGACAGCTATTGCTCTTCTGCCATTGCTCTTCTGTCAAGTTTTGAGTTAACTTGGCTCTGTACTGCAGTATGTTGAGAAAATGTTGGGCTCCTCAGTCACACTCTTTCTTACCCTTGTTAGCCTATACTTGCAGTGGAGTGCTTGGTGTGTGCATGGTTCAAGGAGGCAGTGTCAGCCACAGAGTTTCCTAAATCCTCAGTTTGCCCCAATCCAATCTGAGCTCCATGGAGAAGGTGGGTGTGGCTCCAGGAGTGAGAGCTGTGCCCTGTTGCAACAGCCCAAGGTCGAGCCATGGCTGAGCTCTCAGTGCTGGGTTCAGAAGTGCTCTGCCTTCCTCAAACGACTGTCACCTGTCTCCCCTGACCATGAACTAAGTGCAAATGAGCCTCCACAGCTCTCTGAGACAGATCATAATTCATATAACTCTTTTTCTCTTAAAATGGGCTATTGTAGTACTGAGACTGAAATGTTCAATGAAATGCTTGTGATTGCCTAGGAGTCTTTTTACCTGCCTAAGTGGTAATACACAGCTAAACAAGTACTGCAAAATAACGTTTTATGTAGAGCACTGTTGTGGATGTTAAGCTGATGAGTAAAATTTTACATCCAAGCACTTAAAATGATCAAATACTGTAATTAAGACTGCCATACTGTTTACGTAGTGTTAAAAAGACAACAAAATAAATCTTAAGGGAAGACAGATTTTCATCTTATAAATACTCCAAATAATAGGTTGGTTTTCAAGTAGACTTCCTGGCTCTTCAGTGATTGCTGCATTCGGTCTGAATCTATCAGGAATCCCAATCATAATGGTGTGTTTATTATTATAAACGCATGATTTCTATATATGTTCTCCACAAATATGTTATCTTCTTAACTGGTACTATATGGTTACTTTCTAACTACTTTAATTTCAGTTCTAACTTGATTGAATAAAAGGTGCATTCCTGAAAATAATCTTTACATCTGTAATGGGACACTTGATTTTATATGACTGTTTGCATATTCCAGACATAGCACAACATTTTTAAGGCAATATGTGTTGACAATATACAGAGATAAAAATCAGTTAATGACAAACTAAGGAGCAAACTTTTAATAAGAGCAATGAATCATTAGAAAGGGAATATTAGATTTTCTATCTTTTGAGTGAGGATGAAATGTTTTTATATGCTTGAACAGATGGCTGGGTGTGGTAGAGGAATTCCTCACAGGCTTCTGTGGCTTTTGCAACACCTGGGGTCAGACTGGGTCATCTTAGACATCCTTCTGTCTTGGAAGGGAGTGAGAAGTCTCAGTGTAGCAAATACCTTCATAGAATAGCAGCTTCCACTGAAAAGTTACTCAAAGTTATTTAAGCTTATCTTCAAAAAAGGCTTGGGAAGGGCATTGGGAATGTTCCTGTCTCCTAGTGCCATGCCTTTTTCAGAGATCCTCTTTCCCCTGACTGCTTGCTCCTGTAGGGTGTTTCATTGACTTAGGCGGGTTTCTGTGGTTCATCCATCCTCCCCCCACCCACATTAATCAAACAGCACTGAACATCTTTCTTTCAGAGCAAATGTTTTCTACAGAGTGTCTGCTTCTACAAAGTGGGATGTTGTCTTTGTGCTAGAAATAATTAGTAGGTTGAAAATAATCTGACAACATCCTGCTGTGGATAAACTAGGTTTGTTCTCTCCTAAGATTAGTTAGCTGGCACTCATTCACTAACACATTACAAGAAAATGATTGTCAGTTGATTGTGTCCAGTTATCTGCCTTTTTTCTTTTTAATGGGCTTTTTGTTGCCATGCTGTCACCAAGGTTGAAATAAATGTGTGCAAGTCGTACTTTTCCAAGTTCCCTGCAGCCTGGGGAGATGGTGTTTGCTGTCCTATACCACGAAAAGACTTGTGGGCGGAAGTGTTTGGAGAAGGGAAGAGGTTGTCTCCACGAAGATTTCTGAATCTTGTGCACCTTTGGTTTTGGCTAACAGGGTGTGTACTGCTCTATGGCAGTCAATACATTACCACCAAAGTCCAAAATGCCAGGTGTAATTAGCTCATGTGTTTAAATAGGTGTTGTTATTTTTCAGTTTGTATATACAAACTGTTTTCATGTAGAAGTCCATATTTTTTCTTGGGAAGAATGCTGTGCAAATCAGAAACAGCAGAAAAATTATTTAAAGTTATGTGCTAGTGTTTAAGATTTTAAAAATAACTGTGAGATCTTTTTTTCTTTGTTTACGATTGATTAGGGTTAGAGTTTTAAAAGCTTAATGCTGACTCCAAGTGCTTTAGAGTCAGTCACTGAGAATTATGGGCTTGGCACGACTCACGTTTTTGTCCCTCAGCATATCCATTATTGTTAGATGCTGAGTAGTCATTGCACATAGATGCCTGGTTTTTTGGGTATTTTACATTTTTACATGTTCAGAAAAATACTTCGTTAAAGCAGCTGCTGGGTGAATGGAGTAATTAAAGAACTGTACTGCTTTTATTGAAGCTGACATATGCTGCATATTCCTTAAAACTCAGTATGTGAGCAGAATGTTTCCAGGATTTATTGAAGGCAGACATCTAGAGATACTGGGGAGCTTTTAATAGTAGTAAAGATAACTTCCAAGTTTTATGCTGTTATATAAATCTGTCTTTAAGAAGAGAGCTGTTATTGCAATTCATTGCTCGTGTTCTTCATATTTTGTCTGTGCGTATGTTTTATGTATGTACTTATACACCTACACACAAATTCTTGACCTGAGCACTTTTATTTGACAGTGATTGTATATTCTATTTAGTATTTGTTTGGAAAAAAGTAGTGTTCTAATGCTGACTGAGAATCCTAATTTGCTTGGTACCAAAAGAAATCTGCAGTATATTGTGGAGGTTTTTAATTTTTTTTTTTTTCTTTTTAACTGAAATATAGCCCTGCTTAGTTCGAATTGCAGCTCTTAGTGTGTGAGTGTCGTGGTAGCAAGCAAGGAATCTTAGCATAAACTCAGGCTGGGTTTCATTTTAACTAGTATGATGAGTGCAACGTTCCACATGTGTGATACTTTTGCAAATTGTGAAAAAATAGACTTGTTTATCTATCATCCATATTTTGTATGATTTCAGAGTAGAATGTTGTCCTTACTGTTAAATTACTTGGCTGAAACTAGCAAACTTTCATCTGTTTATATTGTAGTGTTTAGACCTTAAGCACTTTTCAAGCAATATGTTTGACTTACCATTGTTGCACAGTGTAAAATAAAATACAGTATTAAAATACATGCTGAAAGACCCTTATTCGTCAGCTGTGAATAAACATGTGGAAAAATTATTTTCAAAATTTTAGCGTTTTTTTGCTAAATTCTTCCCAGTTGATTTTGTACTATCTTTAATACAAAAGACTTGGAAAAGAGGTTAGTTTCCCTTACCAGGATATATAAGGTACTGTTGTGTGTTGGTGTTCTAAACTTCTAGGAGTATGTAAATGGAAAATACACTTTATAATTTTAACATTGTGTTAGGTATGCAGTGGAAGTTAGTTTTATGCCTGGTTGTCTGCATGAGCAGGCTAGGTATTTTTAAGTGTCTTCATAGTCCAACAAACTCATTTTATGGACAAATCTTTTCATATTGGGTTCTGCAAGTTTAAGACAAAAACATTTCTAAACTACTTGTGTGTTTTAATATAGCGAGTCAATTCCCATGTGTTAAAGTGTAAACTACTAACTAATCCATAGGAGTTTATGCAGCAGAAAGTAATTTAATTAACACTTTTAATTTCAGCTATGAAAGAAGGTGAAAATGAGGTCTGGAGAATGGAGAGAGGCTTTGTTTTTCATTGCTGAAGTCTCCCTGCACTGTAAGTCTACTGATGCCCGTGGTACACAGACCATCTCCTGCCTGCTAATTAGGCCTCTCCAGTGTGCTCTCTAGAAATGTGCTGGAGAAGTTTTTTTTCAAAAAATCACCACGGCATCATAAATAAAGGAACGGTACAGTATGTAACTATTATACACCACTCATTTGGCAGACTATAATTTAATAGAACAACAATGATCAGACCAGTATATCAGTTAATTTTCAAAACATTTTATTCCACGCAAATTAGCTTAGGTCCTGGAGGGCAAAATGACAAGAGGTTACTCGTACACTATGTATTTAATTAATTGAAAAATGCTCAAATTGCTTTTACAGTTGTTATTAAAAAGTAGAATCAGTGTTGCCAGTGCTCAACCATAATTGGAACCCCGGGGAATTAAATATTTAGCATTAGTAATGTAACAGCACTTAGGACACAAATTTCTATTTTTGTAATGAAAGCAATACAGTGTAAGTGCAAATGGCTGAAACGACAGCTGTGACAAGCAAACTAGCCTGGGATATTTCAATAAGACACCTCGTTGGACAGCAAGTCTTACTGCATTACCCGTTTGTAAGAGTCTAAATCCCAATAGCCAGGCATTACACCCAGTATTTAGATTTCTAATTGCTCACAGGATGAATGGTCGGGCAAATGTCAGCCGTCGGGGTGGGAAGCACACGGCGTTTTCCCGAATACCACGGCAGAGGTGGGTGCCTTTGGCCGTGCGGGCAGGGCTGGGGCACGTCCCAGGGCAGCCGAGGTGCGAAACGAGACCTTGTTTGTTTTAAGTTTAATTACATTTTAAGCATAAGTGCTTTCAGTGATACAACATGAAAAGTCGGATATTGGGCTCTAATGAGCTGTAGTGGTAGATGGCTGGAGACCCTGAGGGATTCATTCACTAAATTAACTGGATAACAGTACTTGCTTTGGGCACGGTAGGATGGCTGAGCTGTGCTTAAAATCTCCCTTTCAGAGCTGTCTCTCATTCCTGTTTTCGTTCTAAACAGTGCAGTGACTTCCACAGCCGCCTGCTACAACTTGTCACAAGTATTGGGTTACCAACTAATAAGTAATAAAGCATATTTGACTTCATTTCTCTTCTGTTTAGCTGGGTGATTTTCCCCTGGAATGGCAGGGAAGGGAGGAAAGCTTGAAGGCACTTGTGAATAGAAAAAAAAGCTGTATTTGGGCACGGCATGCTTTGGACTTCTTAAAGCACTGATTTGTTTCCCAGAAATAGGACAATCAGGGAGAGGGATGGAATACTTGTTTGTGAAGATGCTTTTGTTCCGGTTGGCACCTGCTTGCAGGACAGAGTTCGTGTTTGAGCTGGGCACGTAGCAAGGACGTGCTGTCTGGATGGCACTAGCCCAGGACAGCCTCTTTCTTGGGAGAGGCAAGCAGGGACTGCACAGTGCCACATCCAGCACCAGCAGCAATGCCCTAGCTGCTGCTCCCCTGCTTTGCAACCACGTTTTTCTGCTGCGGGTCACTCCGTAGAGAATCAGGAGCTTCAGTTTTGTTTGTTTCCTGAGCAGGTGAAACATTCTGAGAAAATCAGCTTTTCCCTAGCAGGTGTATCAATTTGGGCTCAAAGTGTTGGAAGGAGCATTTTTTGAGCACACTGAAACCTTGTGGGGTATCTCTGCGCTTCCCTGGGTGCTTGCATCCCACCTACTTTGATCCAGCTCCCTGAGCTTTTTCCTGGTTACCAGAGACTTGCAATTGGAAACCCTTTGTGCTCTGTAATTTGTGTGTGTGACGCACAGAATTAAGGTACCCAATGGTTTGATGTAATTGTGAATTACTGCTGTGTGTAAACAATCCTCATCAGCTCCTACTTTCATAAATAAAATTGTGGCATTTTCCCCCTCTCCATGCCTTTGATGTAATTAGAAGGCCTGGGAACAGAGCCGGGGTCTTGCCAGCAGCCCTGACTCGCAGCAGGACAAGCTGCACCTGGACTGAGCTTTCTGTCCTGGCATCCAAAAGCTCTGCTGAGCCTCTCCTGTGGATGAGCCAACAGCTGCACTGACATGACAGTAGCACCACTGCTGGCTGTCTTGTCAGGGATCTGGGGTCTAAGAAGTCTCTATTCTAGCCTGGGATGAGGTATTTATTTATTTATTTATTTAAAAAGTGTGTGTCTACAGAGCTGTTCTTTCCTAAGGCTTTTGAGGCTTGGGTCGTGTCTGTCATTGCCAGGATCAGTTCCTGTAAGTCCTGCAGCAGTTGGTCTCTCTCTCCCTGAGGATGGGGAAGGAGGGGGGCTGTGGGCTTTAGTTGCCTGGAGATTGGCAGCTGGAAAGGCGTTTCTCCCTTCTGCTTTATTTTTGTTCTTTGGCATCTCTTCTTCCAGTCTCTGCACCCCCTGTGCCCAGTGCTGTAAAGCACACAAAGGCAGTCTCAGACTGGCTGGTTTCTCATCCTTTGAGGATAAAATGCCCTTTTTGCCTCCAAAACCCAGCAGCATTGCCTCTTTAGAGGCATGTTACAAGCTCCTCCATCACCAACTTCTACGTTAAAAAATTGACTAAAAATACAAACTTTAGAGAAGGTTTGTCCTCCAAAGGCCATTCAAGTTACTTCTAGGGCTCTCCATAGCCTTGGCTGCTGCCTGGTGGGTACGACAATGTGCTCTGAGCTCTCTGGCAGGCAGGAAGAAGGTACACAGGCAGAGATGAAAAAAAAGATTTTCTTGGGACCTCCTTCCAGTCCAGCCTTGGCCGTTCTGGCAGCCCCTGATGCCTAAAGCAGGGTTTAGTTTTAGCACATTTCATTACATTTCACCAATTAAGATAATTTTTTCAGGAAATGAAAATGTTTATTTCAGAAAATAAAAATGTAAAGCATGGTTTTTAATATGAACTCGGACTAACACTGCTTGCCCTCTTTAAAGCAGCTGTAAGTCCCAGAGGCAAATGTGTGGTATTGGTCATAGCCAAGGTTTTTGAAGACACTTAACTGACCAAATATCCTGCATTGTACTGATGGATGTTTCTGTTGTTTAAACAAGTGAACTTAGTGTGAAAAATCAGATTTACCCGCAAAAATGTCTGGGCACTGCTGCAAGTGTTCCTGCAGCCCTGTCTGAATGACTCTCCAATGGCTTGTTGATTTTACCAAAGTAATGGAGCAGTTCTCTCTTGATGCTGTGCTAGGAGAAAAAAAATGAGCTGAAAGTAAAGTATGGCTGTGTACAGGAGTCCTCTTCCTTGTTTCTCCTTACATTGTTACTTCTGCTGGTACTGATGCTCTTCTTTCAGTTATTGTCTAGCATGAAGAGGAAGTAGCTGGACAAGGAAGTTTTTTTATGTTTCTGTTTACAACTGTATGTTGAGGTAGGGTTAACTTATTTTCTCTGTCTCTTTTAGATATTGCCTCTTATTTAATGTCTTAAACTGCTAAAACTACTCCCAGAAAAAATCTGCTTTGCTTTTTGTGACTTGTTGCTCATATCCCCTGTTGTATTTGTATTATTGAAATTTTATTTTATACGCACATCCCTGCAGTATTTTAGATCTCAGAATTTCTCCTAAGGCTTTCATTTTATGTCTTTCTTTTCTTGTTTGCCCCCTTTTTTGGTTTTTTTTTTTTTTTTTAAGGTCTCTTGTTATTGTTTGGGCTTTTTAAGAGAGGTCTCTTGTTATTGTTTGGGCTTTTTTGTTTGGTTGTTTTTTTCTGTTCTTGTTTTTCTTCTTAATAATCCCATCCTCAGGTAGTTGCTAGTGGTATTAGAGCCACCCTGCCACTGAAGTTTCAAGTCATCCTCCAGCTTTCTGCAGTCTTTAGAACTCGATTCTGAGGCTGCTTCTGGGTTTCCTGCTGACAGCCAGGAGCCTGCCAGTGCCATAGGGATGGGAGCTGCCAGATGTCCTGCTTGCAGCAATGACCCTACCAGTGCTGTGGCAGTGGCAGCTCATCTAACAGTGCTTGCAGGCTGGGACCAAGGGCTTTGCTACTGCTTTTTTATAAAAATAGAAGCTAGTGCCCAAAATAATTAAAAACCTTCCATCCAAGTGCTCAGAAAGCTCTGAAATCGGGTTCCTGCTGTGTTGTGTTGCTGCCCTGCACATTCCCAGATGGCTGGAAAAGTTAAACTCGTGTTACTGACCTGGGCCATATTAAATGAGTGAGGGGCAGGTTTTGGGTCTCAGCTGTGGGGGTAGAAGCAAAGTTCTGAGGCTCTCAGTGTTACACTCCCATTTGTGTGCGTGACGATGAAATGAATTGGTTAATGAGTGCCTAAGCATCTGTTCAGCCTCTGGTAGATGCTTTGCCAAGGTTCAAGTTCCCTGAGGAGGATTAGCCACCTGGTCTGGTTTTCATGATATAGTGACAAAGGGGACACCCACCTTTCGTTCTACTGCTGGGGATGGCCAAATGCACAGGGTCCCCGGGAGGTCTGTGAGTTTGATGTCTTTTTGTAATTTAACAATTACTTTTGTAATTGTTACAATTTAGGTTACAGCAAAGCCTGCAACCACTGTGTGTTTTTGTAGGAAGAGTGACATCTACTCACCCAGTGTGTCTCAGTCGTGCCAAATAGACTTATTTATTTTCCTTTTTCTCAAACTACACACAGCTCTTTTCACAGAATTATCTCTTGCTGTATAATACATATAATCAATATATACCATAGGGCAACAAGAAGTGGTGATAAAAAGAGGTTTAAAGAGAAAAATGAGCATTTCATAGCCTGAACTTACAATTAGGCTTTCCGAGGTGTCTAGATTTTGCTGCATGGACAGCATTATGACTTGATGAAAGGCCTGCACTAAAAGGCTTAAATTTATGTGTGGTAGTATTGCTTTACGATGAGCTTGATTTAGTAGGGGTTTGACCCATCAGACAAAATACAGCAAAGGAACTTAGTATGCTTGATAGACAGAAACATTACACATTTGTTGCTGAACTTTGAAAAAGCTGAAATCATGTAATCAGCCTGGATTAAGGCAATGAAATGAATGAAATCTTGGCAAACTGCAAGAAGGGCTTGGCTGGACTTTTGCATCGGGGTTACCTGCTGAAGCCATGCAGAATCACTTTCTGATGGTGGTCTGTTTTGGAGTTGGGGGAAAGGAAGGTGGTGTGGGGTTTTTTTAACCCGTGGCTTGTTGGATAGGTATAAACCCTGCAGTGAGCTCAATGGCAAAGTGGAGCTGGAGCAGCTGGGTACGTGCTGAGCTCTCTGACGGAGAAAAGTCTGAATTAGGATGAGATACTTGCAGCTGGGCTGCATTTATGACCCTGATGCTGCAGGACCCTGTGCCTGAGGCGCAGCCTGTGGACAGGGAGGTGTGCCCTGCACTAGGGATGGTGCAGGTGCCACCATGGGGGGAATGGCTGAGGCAGGACAGTGCTACAAGAGGAGCTGCACCTCCTTGCCCCTGGCCTTTGTGCAAGCACCATGGATGCAGCCTGTTGGCAGGGAGCTGAGAAAGTATGGGAAGGAGTTTCAAAGCCTTCTCTGCTGGATTTGGCAGTGGTTTAGGTGCCCATGGGGGAAGGAGATGATAGGACCATTTGGGTTCATCATCCAGCTAAGTGTTCAGCTTTGAGCAGCTCACGAGTAATCCTAGAATGGTTTGGGTTGAAAGAGACCTCAAAGACCATCTAGTTTCCACTCCCCCTGCCATGGAAAGGGACACCTTTCATTAGACCAGGTTGCTCAGAGCCCCATCCAACCTGGCCTTGGTCACTGCCAGGGATGGGGCATCCACAGCTCCTCTGGGCAATCTGTGCCAGGGCCTCACCACCCTCGTGGTAATTTTTCCTAATATCTAATCTAAACACCTCTATCTACCTTTTCCCTCATATCTAATTTAACCCTACCCTCTGTCAGTTTGAAGCCATTCCTTCTTATCCCATCACTCCATGCCCTTGCCTAAAGCTTTACAATTCTGAGCTTTAGCTTCTGAACTTTTCTGCCATTTAACCGTGATTTTTTTTTAAGTAAAATAATGATTGAATGGGTAATAAGTGGAATATGACCAAGAGCAACATGGTAGAAAATTATTCTAAGTCTCACAGTTGGTCTTATTGCACTGTTTCCTCTCCTTACAGTTCCCAACCAAGACTTACCTCTGCCGGAGCTTGCAGGTGGGAGTGCAGGCAATCTGTGCTTCTCCAGCAAAGGCTTGCTTTGCTGCAAGGCTCCTTGTGGCTTGGGAAGGCGTGTGACAAAACTTGATGATTAAAACGTGGTGGAAAATAATGCACAGGGACTGTTTTTAAGTTCAAACAAAAAACCAAGTAGCATCACGTAAATTGCTTTCCCTTTTCCTTTACAGTGAAAATTTTTGTTGGAAAAAGCGTCTGAGAAATTCTTTCAGGTTTCTAAAACCTTGTAGAAGACCAAACATCTGAAGCCCCAACCATTCAGCTGGGTGTAACAGGACCCACGGTGCTCGGTGGGGTTTGGTGCTGCAGCTGGGTCCCTGAGCTTCTTGAGATCAGTTTACTAAGGCTGATTTTGGCAGATCGAACCAGTCTCTCAGTATGTCTTTTACATATTGCAAAACCATTCATCGTTCATTTGATATTCACCAGTATCAGTTCAAACCCACTTTGTGAGTAGTTCTGAATTTCTGCATGTGTTTTAAATATATTGGATTTGCCAGGAGTGAGAATAAGCAGCACTGGGGGGGTTTCTCCTCATTTTGAAACTTTTTCTGCTGGTTTGCTTGCTCTAGCAGATCACAAGTAGATTTCTGTGCTTTCAAACTGAAATGTAAGCCTAAACTGGCCTTCCTAGGTAATGGATAGTTTAATGAAACCAGATGAATGAAAGCATTTTTAATTAAATATGGCAAGAATAGTAAATAAAAGTTGTGTAAAATAATCTCACTTGGCTGTGCGCACGCAGTCACAGAGGCAGTTAGCAGATGATCTTTTTCACATAAGGTTATGTGGATTTCCTTTACTTCTTTGGTCAATTCTGTTACTGACCAATTTGTCCCACCTCCCAGTGTGTGAACCCACCTGCTCCTGGTCAGGGCTGGGCTGGGTGTGCTGGGAAAGCTCATAAGATCCTTGTTGGCTGCTCCGTCGCCCTTCCACTGGCTGTGCCTTTTCATCTTTGTAAGTGTACAAAGGGGAAAAAATCCTATCTTGTTAGAGGCTGAGCTTGTCTGCTGGAAAAATGCCTGTTTGCAGGTGAGAAATTGTCTGTCTCAGGACAAGGGAACTAATTGTTTGGCCCTATCTGGCTCTAAGCACTCTGAGCAATCTGAGCTCTGCTGCTTCCTCTGGGAGATTACGTTGCTTAATACATCAGAGTACCAGGAAGTTGGTTTCTTGCCCTGGGTATTCAATTTAAAATTTTATTTAATTTAATCTCATTACTGAAGCTGGCAAGAAAAACAAAATATTTTTCAGAACAGGGGTTTGCTGCTTTCTCAGGATCCTCTCTGCAGCCTCAAACCCCTTGGGTCTCCAAGAGAATTCTCTGCAGGTGACAGCCAGGTTATAAATGTTCTGATGGACCTTCTTCCAGTTCCCTACAGAGTCCTCATCAGTTTGGCCTTCAAGAGTCCTGACTGGTTTCTGTACGATGTTATAACATGTATGACACATTTACATGTAATTACTTTGACCTTTCTAAGCCTAGTAAAACTTTTTCATGGAAGAAAGCGTGCAAAAATATGAATATTTCTAAAATATGAGTAATTAGGGGTATTTGGGAAATGTATGTGTGAGAGGTTCTGTCTCAAACATTGGTGGCTCAAGCACCAGCCCTCGTGTGACCGAGGTGGAGATGAGGAATGGTCTCACACCAAAGCTCGTGACTTGGAGACAGAATACATGAGTTTTGCTGTGCCTTACACAGATTTATTTGGCGACCCTGTACAAATCACTTAACCGCCTTCTGCCCACAGTCCGCACAAGAAGGATGGTGTTTCCCTATCTCACAGAAGTGCTGGACACTTAATTCATTAGTGCTTATAAAGTGTTCTCAGGTCTTTTAGTGGAAAATGCTGCATGTCCATGAAGACTTAATGTTGATTCATGTGCAGCTTCTGAGGTCTGGGCCTTGGCTGCCCAGTGCCAGGATAAAGACTGTGGCTGATGAGTTCATTTTTATCATGAACCTAAATCTTCTCTGTGTTATTCCAGGACTTGCAGAAAAGAATTTCACAAATAATATCGAATATAAATATTGAAATGTTTCTATTTTATGATGAGTTGTGTATGTTTACTTTAAAAATATCTATAAAGGCTTCCCAAAGCCTTTTGAAAGTATCTTGACCCCATCTGCTGAGCTCTGTGCTGATTTTGAAAGGAGTTGAGTGAGCTGCTGAGAAAATAAGTATTTTTTTCAATCCACGCTTTATCTTCCTATGTTTCCTAGCTAGATTGAGAATTGTTCAGAGATTTAAAAAAATCATCATAGATAGTCAGATAAGTGTTATCATATTCAGCATGGTGGGACATGTCATTTTCCATTGGCATCATGTCATAGGCCAGTGTAATATGTCAGAAGTATTTTATTGCACTGGCTTCATCACATAAATGAGATGAGATGGGTTGCAAATCAAATTTACTGTACCTACCTTTAGTATATACTAAACAAGCTAACAGCATAGGTCTGGCTAGTACACAGTATGGCTGCAGCAGCAAAGATCTGGCCTCAAATGTTGCAACAGGTTATGAGGGACAGGCAGTTTAAGAGTTACCTCTTCCTGTGTGCCTTGCAATATCCTTTATTATTTACAATTAGAATTCTGTTTCAGTTCAAAGATAAGTGCTGAAAGAGGCAGCCTGACGCAGATTGTACAAGACAGGGCAGAGGTAGAAGTGCATTTGATAACAGTCCCAGCTGCCTCTTGCTGAGTTAGGGCTGTAACTTCAGCCACACAAAGTATGGCAGACCTGCTCTCTTCCAATCTCTTGGCGTCAGTCCACGTTTCTAGGAGGAACTCCTCATGTCTACCAGTAATGCCTTGGAAGAGAATAGGTTTCGACCATTATCAGATTAATTTGAAACCTTGAAAGTAAAAATGAAGAGTCGTTAGCTTCCCGTGGAAATCAGTATCTGCTCACTAGAAGTCAAGGTATCCAGGGAAAAGTGCCCTCTGCTTCAAACACTGAATTGCTGCTGTTTGCTACATGATGAGCTTGAGTAACTCAATGTAAAGACATCATTCAGTCATACTTATTTGGAAGACTTGCTGTTGAGGAATAGCAGTGAAGCCAAAATAATTACCACAATTAAATATATTAACATTTATTTCAGCAACCCAGTTTAATCTTAATTTGCACTAAAGCTTCATATCTAATTATGGTAATTAAGTAATTTGGTAACTGTAGGTTTAAATAAGTTTGTAATAGAAATGTTATAAACTTTGGGTGGCTGAGATTGCTATTACACTTCTTTTGGTGTGGAAAAGGAGAGGCACATCACTTGTGCAAGGGTGAAATATAAGGATTATTCTCTATAGAAATTCTGAGCTCAAGCCAGAGAATTGTAGATATGCTATCTATGCCTTGAAAATATTCATTTCTAAACATTGAGGTATGATTCTTTAAAATAAAAAAATCTGTCCTGAAAAATATGATAATTTGGGACTCTTTTCTTTGCAGCACTCAGATGAGAAAAAATTACTAACAATACTGAGAAACATTAGATTGGGTAGAAAGGAAGAAGGTGGAGGAGGGAGAGAGGGAAGGGGTCATAAGGAAGGTGATTACATGGCCACTAGGAAAATGTGTTCTCAGGGTACAAATTTTGCTATCCTGGCACAGCTGCTGAAGCTGGGAAGGATGTTTTTACAGGAGATGACTGCACAGCCTTCCTTAAACTTGGCCTTGGGCTTCCATTGTAATGCAATCCCGTGGATATGGAAATCTCACAGTAGCGCTACTGTCTTGAACATAAAATCTAAGGCAATGATGCTATGAACAAGTAGGTAAGAGGGACACACGATTTGTTTTCTGCTTGCTTCAGGAGGGAGTATTTCAGCCTCCTGTTAGCACACAGGGACTGCTGGTGGCTGCCTGGCTGCAGTGAGTTCCCCTCCATCTCCAAAGGAGTGAATGCTTGTGGCGGTGATCTTAGCAGTTTGTCACTGCAGGAAAGCTTTGAAACATCCTTTTTTTCCCACTTAATGCAATAGATGATATCAGACTTCTCTTGTATGTGCTATTCTACCTTTTGCTAGATTTGCACAAACGTGTCCAGGCACACTGTAAGTTGGTAAAGTTCTCTCAGCATTTCAGCAGGTTCTTGTGGCTCTATAAAGTAATCAACTGTGTGGGAATTGTTCACCTTCCCCTATGTAAAGAAACCCACAGCTATATATTTCTAAAGGGTTTCTTTTTTTTTTTGTTGTTTAAAAACATTTTTTTTTCCATTATCAGAATACATTCTTTATTTCTCTCAGAGTTTCTTATATCACAGTTCGAATCATTGTGCAATATCTTCCAAATACTTTGTTACTAATTTTGCATTGATGCTCTAATCCAAATATAAAGGATTATTTTAAACTGGGCTATAATACAGAAGATATTACCTACAAGTGGGGAAGGGACATTTTCTGGGACCTTCATTAGAAGAACATTGTTCTCATCATTCCCAACCATAACCTGCAGATCAACCACACCTGTTTGCAATGTGCTAGGCAGAAAAACACCCATTTGTTTTGTCAAGAAACATTAGCAGTGAGCACAGTGTTTCCAGAAAGCTCTAGGCACTGTGGGGATGTAGGAGGGTTGATTTGGATCTGATTGGGTCCAGACCAGGATTCTGGATATCTGAGGACTCTGGAGAAAACTAGAAAACCCAGAAACTCTGCCTGGAAGAAAGGAAAAGGTGAAGGAAAAGGAATACAATCCAGGGAATCCCACGTCAGGGAGTTGCTCACGGAGCTGCAAATGGTGTTTTCAGTCATAACATGAAAGGTATTTGATGGCTCCAGAAGGATTTTGAGAGTTGCCAGTGGTCTGCCTAGCAGAGCATTTTGGGTATTGGGCTATGCTGTTGTTGGTTGTGCATTATTTGTCATTGTCCTGAGCAAATCCAATCCAAGGTAAATGCAGGAGGAGGAGGACAATGGGAGAGTCTGTCTGCTCTCCCTGCTTTAACAGGCTTTAAGTGATGGGCATGGTCGGCAAACCCACAGGAGGGGAAGGTGCTTAGACCCACTTCTGTCAGGGGAGGGAGGGTGTGGGTGTGTGCTCTCAGCTGTGGGACAGTGCAGGGAGGGGTAGGGAAAGGAGGGCAGAGCTCACCTGGGGTGAAAGACAGGAGGGAAGGAGAGGTGCCTGTGGCAAGGCTCTGAAGTTGAACACACGGCTGCGGTGAAAGGGGAAACAGGGCATGTTTGATTCCCTTGAGAAAATGCTTTTATTTTTTTTAATGTTTCTTTTGTTTGACAAGTCAGGTCATGTGTGCTGATACTCAGGTGTAAGAAGCTTGCGTGTTGATCTTGGGAGGATCAGACCTGTGAAAGTGGAGGCAAAGTGCATCTTGACTGGAAAAATGGAACCCTGTTTTCGTTTTCACCCTGTTCCTCCATTGTTTTTTCTTTTCCCTAAAAAAGTGTCTTCTCCTTATTCCTGTCTCACTCCACTGTGCACAGTCAGACACTGGGGTTTAGAATATCTGTTTAAAAGCATAAGTAGTTATAGTTTATTTATTTTGGGTAAGCATGATGTATTGAGTAATAGAAAGCATAAATAGAAATGTCCAGACCTGCACCACTTCTTATCTCGGTGTTACCAACAACAGGGAAATAACTATTTTGGGAGGCATAAGAGAATGAAAACCCCTTCAGCTGCTCCCCAGGCCACAGTCTCACCCATGTGCTGTCAGCATCATCCCATTCAGACAGGTTCCTTAGCCATTTGGATGGGAAAGGGAGATAGGCTTCATCCTTTGTAATTAGGGTGGGTACTAGAAAAAGGTTCTTTTCCCAGAGGCCCGTCAGCACTGGAAGAGGGTCTCTAGGGCAGTGGGCACAGCACCTAGCCTGACAGAGCTGAAGAAAAATTTGTACAATGTTCTCAGGCACACTGTGTGACTCTTGGGGATGGGCCTGTGCAGGGCCAGGGTTTGGGCTCAATGATCTTTGTGGGTCTCTTCCAACTCAGCGTATTGTGTGATGTTTTGATTAATCAGTGCACCCCCTTCTATTAACAGTTTTTGCTCGACCACTTTTCCATCAGCATTAATGCTGCATTTAATATAATGTTGTTTGTTTCCTGTGTAGTCATGTGGCAGCAGTGGAACTTGGACACCACCCCCTGTCCAGGGCAAGTGTGAGGGTCTGCCCCCCTGGCTGCCTTGCTGGGGAAGAAAAGCAGCTGCAGGTGAGGATCTGTGCAGTGCAGAAGCCGGGGGCAAGGCCAGGTGCTTGGTTTATAGTGAGGAGCTGTGTAACACTGTGGTTTCTCGTCAGGCTACAGGATGGTTAGTCAGGACTGAGAATGAGCTCCCAACGCACAATCTCTTGGAAACAGTGACATGGAAACGCTGGCAGCAATCTGTTATGGGTGAGGCCCTGGGAATGGTATGAATAGCAGTTCAAGAAGATGCTCAACACAAGATTTAATCAGCTTAGATGGATTTGTTACTGGAGATAGCAGGAAAAGATAGGTCCTTGCAAGGTTTTATTTGTTCTTGGGTGCGAGTGGGTGTTAAACTTCCAAGATCCTCTTTTTTGTTTGACTTCAGCTTGAATGTTTGGCTCCATTTGTTTTTGAGTAACTGGAGTGTTTGGAAGCTTAGGGTGGATAGAGAGAGATAGACTACAGCTGGTAATAATAGTAGAGCCTTTTATGCTGTCAATTTAACAGTTGTAAAACAATTAGGGAGAATTATGTTAATAGCAGGCTTTGTTCACAATTTCCTTGCCCAACTTTCTTTCTTTTTTTTTTTTTTTTTCTTGTGACGTGCCTTTCCTACCATGCTCTGAGAGCACATAAACAGTAGAGCTCTGTGTGTTTGTATTGTGTATGGTCAGTGTTATCCATTAAACCATGGCTGGATGTAGATCTTCTAAAATTTTCACAAATCAATTTTCCAGTGCTTTGGCTATTGCATTTTAATGTGGCTGCTCCTAAACAAACAAAATCATGTTTTCAGGAAGCTAAGACAGGATAAGAAGTGATTTGTATGGGAAATGGTGGCTGATTTGCTCGGACTGCTGCAGCTGTTTCCTTCTGTGGTACGAACAAAACCCCTTCAAATCAATCGGATGCATGTTGGCTGAGCCCTGCTACCCACGCAGAGGGGCAGCCGAGCCCTTCCCCGCTCCTGGGAACGCAGTTGTGCCAGGGCAGGCTGACCCACACTGAGATGCTGCTTTGTCTTGCTCAGCTCCTCCCAGTTCTAGACTATGGATTAGTACCACCCATTAGTACTGAGACTAATCTGTGTGATGTCTCTCTTGCAGATAATGCAGCCCACGTGAAGGGCATCTCTTGCTGCTCTCCCATACCACATCATAGCGTGGTTTGCGTTCGGTTCTCTCCCTTCCCACACCCAAGGCTCCTTCAGCCTTGGCACCTTCTTCCCTACCCAGACAGCTTCACGCGTGCTCAAGACTCTTCCTGGTATTGATGACATGGGAAGGGCTTACCACTGTACAAGATCTGAAATGAAGGAAGTAAATGCTTTTCTATCTTTTCCAGTCAAAAAACAGAATGATTATGCTGAAAACAAGAGTATCATAAATTAATTTTTTCACCTGGGCCCTAAGGGAGGAAATAGATATGAAAACCTTCACACTTAATTCTTCCCTCCCCCCAAAATAACACGTACACGTAGATGATCCTTTAAGAACGGCTTCCCAAACTCCATTTACCTTGACAGCTGTCACTTGGCACTTGTAGCTGTCATGGCAGCGTGTAGTTTTTCATGAATTACCAGCACTGGTGGTTTTTCCACTTTATCTGTCGTCAGCCCATCAGCTGGGCCTTTCATAACGGCTTGTGGCACCTCGCTGGGGAGATCGGTGCCACCGAATCGCGCCCGCAGCTCCCCTGCCTCGCTGGGCAACTCTGTTTACTGATGTGCCTTTTCCTGTAAATATTACAAGCAGTACTCATGGAAGGGATGTGTGGCACTGGAATGGCTTCACCTTGTAACAGTTAGCTGGGGTGGCAGCTCTGCCTTGACTGATAATCTGCGAGTCCTCGTGTTCCTGTTATTTCGCTAAATAACATGTAGACATCCCGCTCTGAAGGCTTGTATATGATAGTTAATTAGACAACATTTAATTTGGCTTAACATTTGTGTCAGTTTTGTGGAAGTGAGCCTCCATAATTAGGGAATACAGATCAGATTTCTGTCAGACTTATAACCTCTCACTCTAATTTAATGCTCTCTCCTCTGGTGCCGTGTCACACTGGGTGTGCAGGATTACCCCTCCCCACCCCATCTTTTCTGCTTGACTAGTAAGAAAGTTGCCCATTTAACACAGTTGACAGCAAATGGGATTGTTCATAGAGATGTAAGGGCAGGAACTGAGCTGGACCTGTTTCTGAGAAGTTGAGCTGGTCCTGCAATTTGTCTGTTGGTTTTCTGAAACAGTTGGAAGTGTTTGGGCATCTGCAGCATTCTCAGCAAATACTGAATGGAGTATCTCAATTCATGCTCAATTTGTGGGTCAAGATATGATGTAATTGCAAGTTGTACCATGAAAATATGTAACAGTAACTCAGTGGTACCTGGTACCTTCAGATTTTAATCAACACAGCTGCTTTCTGCCCAGTAACCTCGATGCTGCGCAGCACATATAGAGGAGTGAACATATATACCTTGTGAATTTACTGTTATGAAAGGTTACTTCTTACATTGTGATGGTGCTCCTTCAGGATGAGTTTTGCGTACATTTGAGGCCATACTGTGGCCTGAACTTTCCACAAATGCAGATATCAGTTTTGGTCTCTAAGTGAGCAGGGATCATCATGGCTTCACTGGGGTATAAATGGCTAGTGTAAATCTGCTACACAGATTTATTAAGTGAAACTCTAGACTTATATGTGGTCATTCTTGTCTTATCTGTAAATCCTTGAGACCATGCTTTGCATGGAAATCAACATTATGTCATTTTAGTCACAGAACATTTCCCTTTTGTAGTAAATTATGTCATGTGTCATTTGGAAAGTGATACTCTGCCAGTTTTATTTTTTTTGGGGGGGAGGGGAAATAATGTCAAGTTATTTTTATTCAGAGACCAGAGTAAAAACAATTGGAATAATAATTGTAAATGAAATAATTTCTCTTTATAATGCTATGTTGTATAGCAGGGCTGTACAGAATATGTCTGTGGATAGCACTGAAAAGAAGGGGTTGTATATTCTCACATGTCCAGCAATAAATGCCTGAAGGCTGCAGGAATGTGTGCTCCATGTTCTAGATGAGAATCCTCTCAATGCTGAAACTTGGAATTTAGTGGGAGATGGAATATCACATATGTGGGAAAGGAAGGAGTTCAACAACACTGCCCTGGGCTTAACTTACTTGGACGTGTAATGTGTTGTATTTTGTATATAAACACATTGCTAATAAGAGGAGTTTAAGCGTAGTGCCAATACCACTCTGGCATCCCTCCTGGAGAGCTGTACGCAGTTTCCTGATGGGTTCCAGAGCTGCAGAGCTCCGTGTGCTGCTGGGAGCAGTAACCTGCACCAGGTGTTTGGGAAGGGGGAGAAAACCCCACAGTGCTCTGACTTGGGAGTGTAGTCTGAATCTTGTGGTAGCAGTGAATGCGTTCCAAAAAACCTCTTCCTCTTGCTGAGACTTGCTTGTTTATTTGATGCAGAATGCGTGCAGGTGTCTTTTTGTGTGCTTGAGGGATTTCTCTGTGGAAGCAGAAGAATGTTGCTGTAATAATTTTTGTTTTGCAGAATCCTTCCCTGAGAAAGATACTATACAGGCTTTAAAATGTCACAGTCTCCAGCATGATACATGCGTAGGATCCCTTATGTATCAAACACAGTTCATGGCAAAGCTAAAGAAGTCAGTGTCCTTCTGAAAGGGCCTTCACGTCTTGTCTTTGTTCGACAGGGAACAGAGTTTGTCATGGTGAGACAGCAGACCTCTGCAAAGGCTCAGGTAAGCTCTCAGTGTGCACGGTGCCAGCAAAGGGGCCCTGCCAGCCTCTGCAGAAGGCGTCGAGACTTCAGTCAGCACTGACTTTGCAGAAGATGAGTGTGTTGGTGAAGTGCTAGACTGTGGTTCTTCGGCTCTCTTGGTTCATGGAGGAACAGAACAAGCTGGGCATGAAGGTGAAAAGGTGACAGCAGCAGCAGCATCCTAGAGGTTGTGATCACACAGGCAGATGAGGTGGGTGATAGACAATACTTCATATAAAATTCTCTTTTGTCTTATCTGATTTGTATTCTTGGCTGTGATCAGAAATACAGTTTGTTGTTTCTAATTAATTCTTTAATTTTCTTTTATTTGTATTTTGAATTTAGCAAAATTCTATTTCATGTTGGAAACATTCTCCATGTAACCTGAAATGCATTAAAAACGCTATTTGTTTAATCAGCAGGATTTTTTAATCTTATTATATGCTGCTCAAAAATGAATATTTCTTTGTATTGTACAGTACATATTTACATAAATTAGTGTTATCCTTGGTTATTTTGCAACCCATAATTTATACGCTTTTTAGTTTTATCATAAAATAAAATCTTGCCTCTAATATTCTGGGAACATTTTTAGCATCATAGCAAATTACCTTGGGAGGAACTATTACACAGTCAGTGAACTATCGTACTTGAGTTTTAAAAAAAAGAAGAGGAACTTAAATGTGTGTCAAATGCTCAGCTTTCACCAGTCTTTCATTTTTGTAGGCTGTAAATTGATAAAAAAACCCCCAAAAACTGTAAATTCATAAAAATTCTAGTAAAATTCATCTAGAGCATAAAATATTTGCAACGTGTTTGGTTGCTTGAAAAAGATCCAAGATTTAAGTGTTAAGATAAGTTTCCTCCTCCTACCATGTTTCTTTGTTTATATATTGTTTCTACAGTGGGTTCATTTTGAATATTGCTTTCAGAAATGTTGACAAAACATTTGTCAAGAATTTCTTTGAAATAATTTTGCGAGTACCTAATCTTGCAAGGTACTGCTAAATGGAGCTCTTGTCTCTGGGACAGTCGAGGCCCAGCCCAAAACCCAAATGAATAGCACAAGCTCTCCATTTCATCGCCATAAACTTGAAATATAAAAATGCTATGAAAATATTTGCTATAATTCCCTTGGGATAACTTTGCTTTCTTTTCTCTGTAATTTTATGTTTGGGTAGCTTTGCTGTTATTGACCTGTTCTCTGTACCTTGTGGGGGTTGCTAAATTCCTCATCCTGTACTACTTTTGCTCTTTGTGTGTGCTGGTAGCTGCAGATTAGGATCAGGGTGTGTGGAGCTGTGTGCATCTGAGACAGAGGATTCTGGCCCAAAAAAACCACACTGATTAAATAGAGTCTAGTACTGATACAGACAGTTGAAAATAACTTTGGTTTTTTTTATGTGGCCTCTAGCGGTATTTAAAGACTACGAAGATCCTTGATATCTTATCGTCTCGACTGCTGTTATTGTTGAACTCTGTGGTTATACATATTTCAGCATCTTCTTTTCATGTTTCCCTATGTCTTTATAACTGTTGGACAAGTTAGTACGTGAGATGCCTCCTTTTATGTGTGCTAGATGTTGTAGATCCTCCAAGGGAGGGAGTAATTAAATTACTGTTTCAAAGGAGTTCTCCACCACACTAATAACTTATCTGTAAGCTTATTAGAGTAGTTGTTTGTACTCTAAAATAACGAAATAACCATTGTATAATCTCAAAATTACAATAAATCATAATTCCTTCTGGATGGTGGCAGCTATGACGTCTAGATACGCCTAACTGCTGATGTCTGACAATTTTAAACACCATACTTGCATGTATCTGGAGGAGGGCACAGGAAAATATTTACAATTCCTTCTATTGTGCATTCTGCATATTCACACCATGTCTATCTGTGTTCCTGGTGTTGGGCCATCAGCTGGTGCTCAAGCAGCAACCTCAGCTAAGGGCTGGGTGGAGGCAAACAGCAGCCATAGCTGCCTGGAAGATATTGTTAGCTTTTGAAACCAAAGGTAAAAGCCTCTCGTTCCACTTGTACTGTAAAGATGAAGATTT
>WEKY01010081.1:341227-354727 GCA_013390045.1 Picathartes gymnocephalus | reverse complement strand
TTTTTTTTTTTTTTTTTTAATTTTCACCACCACCACCACCTATTTGGGCATGAAGGGGGGAGGAGGACTGGCCTGTGGTCAAGTTCTGCTGCCTCGGTGAGTTTTGCCAGTCATTATAACTCCTTAGAGAGAATAAGTCCACGCAAATCTTTAGAGACCTAACTGCTATGATAAAAGGCAGTCAAATATATGTAAGTTTGGACAGAGAACTCAGCCTTACCAAGACTTCTCTCTGCTTCCAGAGACAAAACTCGTGTAGTGAGGGAGAAGAGGAGGGGGAATACAAGTTTCGGTCCTGCAGCATAAATACATGTGTGCCTGATAAAATTCTTCCTGCTAATGGAGTTCAACCTTTCTTTTTCATGCTGTTGGATCAATGAAATGCTCCTTGAATAAGCTCCAATGGTTCGTTTTTACTACAGCCTCAAGGAATAGTTTAATTTTGCCTTAGAAATGCATCTGATTTGGCCATTTGCTCCTGGGATCCACAAGAAGATTTTTACCTTCCCTTCAACAAATGACTACTGCTGATCTTGGGTGACCAGCAGCTGTGTGTACACTGTGTGCATGTCCTAGAGGAGTCAGAAACAGGGTAACTGGCCCAGGCAGAATCAAGTATTTCTAGTAAAATTACAGGTTTAAAAATAGGTCTAATTACACCATCTCTTAATGAGTCTACATTATGGGAGGTGATTGGGAAAAAAAAGGTCTCCAGGTTAAAAGTTTTACGACCAACTGCTTAGAGTGACATGTTCTTTAGCCTTGGAGAAAACATGTTTTGGGATGAAATGAGAAGTATTTTAATGACAGCAATATGAATATCCTATTTGGACTGAATGGAAGGCATAGGGAATGGAGCAAAACGTACCTCCACAGTTCTCCCTGCCACTGGCTATGTATGCACTGAGGGACACTAGCACCTGAAGGAACATGATGAAAAAAATAGGATGACTTTCTGTCCCTTTAACAGAGCATATGGAACGCCTTCTTCCCTTGCTCTCTGTTGTCATCGCTTCTTCAGGGTGAAATGTCTGAACTCCAAGTGCCTTGTGGGCCAGATGTGCCAGCTCACTCATCTCTGGTGAACATACTTAACTCCAGTTTGCACTTCTTGTGCTGGCCATTCTCTATCCCAAAGCAGTAGGGTCACTGCAGGAACACAACAGCATTGGCTTTGGAAGAAGGCTGAGGCATAATAAGTTGTAACTGAGAATCAGGATCTCCTTCTTTATTTGCTGATTTACTTACAGAAAGTAGACCCACAACATTTCTTTTGGGATTGACTTCTTCTAAGGGAATGAAGAAACTGTGGTGCTGGGTTCATGGAGAGGTGTGCCTTTAACTCCCCTGAACCGCCCTGCAGGCGCTGCCATCACTCGTGGTCCTGCTCCTCAGAGCGGGAAAGACCAAGGGCTGTGAAATCATCCGGCACTCTCCATGTGCTGGAAAATAGCATAAAAATTCCATGTTGGGGAATACCTTTTTGGTATTCAAGGTATCGCTCCCAGGCTGCATTCCTAGGAGAATAGCTTTCCGTCTGTATAAGATTTCACCATCAGCACTGACACTTTGGTTTATTCAAATTAGCCATTTTGCGTTGAATTGAAGTGGTATAATGAATTAAAAATTAATAGTTCTATTTGAAAAATGTTCCTATATTTCAGTGACCTGAAATGGAGCCCCATGAAACTGATTTCTGATTCTCTGATTTTATTTCAGTTAAGTATATTTTTCTTGCTGATGGATGTGGTATGGATTACCATACCATATTTTAACATGCCCCAACAACATATCAGCAGATATGTAAAAAAGTGAGTTAATAACATAAATGTCTGCTATCATGCTGCTTTCTAAAACCATTCTTAATTTAATCCATACACTAAATGTGCTTTCCAGTTACAAAAATTCATTATAAGCATCAGGCAGAAGTGAAACCATGATACAGAATTGTGACTGATGTAAAACAGGCACACAAAATGAGTAGCATTAGGACACTTACTTTGAAGTTTGTTAAAACCAGTAAAGTGATAGCCACTTTAAGTGAAACCTGCTGTTCCAGATACCTACTGGATTTTGGGAACATTTCACTTTTGAACTTACTCCTTGCAGTCTGCTTTAGTGTTTAATATGTTGTAGTTGCCTTTCTTTTCTTTTTTTTTTTTTTCCTTAATGTAGCAGGGAAAAGTAAAATAGCTCAGATACCTTATTATCTTTGCTCACAGACAGATAGCTGAGTATATTTGGTATCTGGGAAAAGAACATTTATTCAAATACCAATGAGAAATTACCAGGTTATTACAGTGCAAATTTCAAAAAAATAGCAGTGTACTCCCACTGAGTACCCATCATAACACTGCCAAATGGGAATAATGGAAAAAATAGTGAGTCATTTGAGCAGGAATTTGAGAATAACAAGGTAAAAGAGTCCAGCTAGGTTGGTCACTCCAAATAAATTTTCAACATCCTGTCGATATTGGTGATAATTTGAATGTAGGGATTGATTGCAGACTTTGTGAACCTTTCCAGTTAAATGGACAGGTGGAAGGAGGCAGGTGTCTCCTGTGATTCATGCCCATTTATCTATGGAGAATGGACAAAGTACTGGCACAGGACAAAGTTCCTGAGCTGTTTCTTATCCCTCAGACAACATATGCTTACTGCCCATAAATCAGTTTACATGTAAAATGATAGATAAAAAACTTGGATGATGATTTTACTTGTAAGAAAGACCATTTTCATCATGTGTGTTGTTTCAGGCACATGTGTTAATTATACATGTTCTTAGTCATGACAAATAAATAATGTTTTCCCATCTAAACTACTAGATTTGTTCAGGGTTTTGTCTAGAAGGGATTTTTTAATGTAAGTTAAAGTGACTGTCTTTGGATAAACCCCATGACTTCTGGGAAGACCATACCCAGTGGATGGAGCATCTTCTGTTTGCCAACAAAACGGTGCCTAAGCTTTGCTGTTGTGTGAGTGTTTGGATGTTACAGGAGCTGGAGCGTCAGCTGATACATAGAAGCAGCCTGCTGATCTCTGATATGGGTTCTTGTTATGGCAATTTACCATAGACTAGCCATGATTCATGCATATTTCTGTGGCTTTGATTAGAGCTGTGGTGTCACAGGTTATAATGAGAAAACAAAGCAGTACAGGATGCTGGGATCAGTACTACGCAAATAAATGAACATCCCCTTGGTTTTCTCCTAAAGTTAAGAATGTTTCTGCTTTGGCTGTGCTTGTGAACATGTGAGAGCTCTATTCCCAGGACTGCAAGGCTCCTCTGCCCTGGACAATTCGCACTGGGCTTAGCTGGACTCTGTAGGGATGCTCTGTGACACGGAAGGGTCAGAGTCTGCATGGCTCCTGCCTTGCTCCCTGTGAGAAAGCAGTTAAATAAACAGTAAAAATGTCATACCTTGCAACCAGAATTATGTCTGTACACACTCACTGTGCTGTCATAGAGGTAACAAGGAATTAAAGTATAAATTGCACTTAATTGTCCAAGGAATGACTCATGAATTGGGTGTGTCCGCTCTTGTCCCAGAGCAGAAGGTTTAACAGCCCTAAAAACATCTTCATGCCTTTGTCAGGTCTTGGTTCCCTTTTGCTGAGAGTTTTCAGTTGCTCTCATGACTTTTCCTCTTCTTTCTTCCAATCACAAGGGAAGTTTGTACAAAACCAATGCCATGTAATCCACAAGGTCATTCTATGCGTGTGTATTTCGGAAATACCTATAATTAGCCATGCTGGGATAACTTGAGAAATATAATTTGCGAAGTTTATTTTAGAAGGAAATTTAGAGACAGCATCTAACTCATTGTGTCAGAAGATAGAGAGAACTAATTTCTTGAGTTAAAAACTTGCCATATATAATTTTGTTCATTCCAGTAGGCTGTGTGGGTGCAATTATCTTCTGTGTGGTGTTTGTGTGTGCTCTCTTCTACCATATTATCCAGCATGCAGTGATCTAGTCCAGAGAATCTGGGAGAGGTGACTTGGGAATAAGCTAAATCTGACTTGGTGATGCAGCTTGGATCTCTTTTTGTGTAGTGATGTTTATTTTTTGAGGACAGTTGGCTGGAAGGAAATGGGCAAATTGTATCTGACAGAGTGGAAGAGAGTTTGCTGTGCTCTGACTGACGTGGGATTTGATCCCTTTCTGCCAAGAACAGCACCCCGTTCAGTTTGCTTTAGATCACACATCCCTTCTGAGAACCCGTTGTCAGAAAGCTGCTGAATAACTTTCTCAGGAAGAGTGTATGACAAGGAGCGTGGTAGCAGCACAAAGGCAGCTACCCATTTTACTGCCACTTCCTTGGGATGCCTGACTTAAAATTGTGCATCGTTTCCCATATAACAAAGGAGATTTGGGCTGAACCTGCTTTAGCTGCTTTGCCTTAGAGAAAGGCAAGAGTGGGGATGAATTTGGCCTCATCTCTCTCCCCAAAAGCCTTGGTTTGAAGAAGTGGAATCACTGGTGGTACAGGGTCAGGCCGAGACACAGAACTGCTTCGGCTGTGGCTGTCCTGGACATGATTTCCTTGCTGTCTGATCATTTGCAGCTCCTTTGTGTGCATGTGAGGGTTCAGGACATTTCCATTCTGTTGTCTAAAGTAGCTTAATTGGTATTTCCTTGCATTGATCAATTTTTACATATTCTTTCTCCTTGATATCACTTTTCATTGTTTCATGGTAACATTTCTTTCTCCGTATTTTTAAAAATATTAATGCACAATATTCTTCCTAGATACCTTTTCGCCCTGAACATCATTTACTGAACTGACATAACACAATGGATGGTCAGACTGGAAAAGGATGGTTTTTTCTCCTGAAGTCTCCCTTCACCTACACACAATTAGTTTTCTCCCTAGAGATCTCATTGGACTCTTTCAGCTCATGTCTGTCTGTCAAAGATTTCCATAGATGGTTGGAATGCTACTGTCATTGTCTTTCCACTTCTTTTGTAGTTTTCATTATTGTTTGTTGTTCAATAAAATTTGAAAAATAAATTAGTTGTGGCTTTAGGATTGGATGGCTTGTTGACCAACATCTTTGTTTTCAAGAGGTCGTTCAGTGATGAAGAGGAAATGGACTCTGCATCCTCATAGGACTCTTTTCATAGGAACAGCAACAGTGATGTCCTCAGAAGATGGGAATCACATTTGTATTTTGTGGCCAAAGCAGAGGCACGGTAGAGAGGGGTTTTTACTCCAAGGCTCCAATACAGCCAGTTGAGGTGAAATGCACATTTCTCATTTATTTTTGTAAACTTTGGCATTTATTTCTAGGCTAGCATTTTATTTATTTATTTATTTTTAATTAATAAAAACAACCATCTTTTTTGCTGGTTCTTTGTCCTAAAAATGTGGTTTGTGCTTTTCCTTTTCTCTGCTGTCCAGGCCACCTTCTTGGTTTGAGGAAGCAGATCGATCTGGCAGCGTGATACATTCTGAATAATTTTTCTGGCATCTCTATGATCATGATTCCCTAATGTTATCCTTGACTTGTCATCAGTGACAGAAATTTGAAGGCAACTTGTTCTTCAAAGTGTTATACATGCAAAAAATATATATTTTTCTTTTTTTTAAAATCTCTAAAGCTCTCATTAAAGTAAGTCTCTTAAAATGGATTTGACTCTATGCAAGGCTGTGTATAAAAGACCTTCCGCCTTGCTTATCTGTTCCTCAGCATTTCTCACACGTGTTGTTTGGGATTTTGATCCTAAAAAGATTAGACTGGATTAATATTTTGTTTTCCTTTCAACCCTGTAAATACTGAGTAGCAAAAATGAAACAAAATCCTCATTTCTATTAAAATACAGCAGGACTTTTAATAGAATCTTAGAAAATAACCTTAAGATTTTTTTTTTTTTCTGCAAAAGGTTAACTAAACATGGCCCCAGTTCTGCAAAGGATTACTCTTGTTTAATTTTACATACCGTGTGTTGACTTTCAATGGCACTCTGCATAAAATACCCTCACTGAGCCTTCGGAGATCATGGTCTGAATGACCATACAACATGATGCTCCAGATTCCACTAAACTCAAAGTAGTTTTGCCAGAGAGTTTCCTCTCACACCTCTGGTTGTGTGGATCTCTGTCACTTACAAATCTTTCTCTTTTTCTGTGGTCAGCTGATGACACTGCCTTTATGTTTCACCTGCAGGAAAATTGACACCTCCTTCTCCATCACTTGATTTGTAACAGATGTTATCCTTTTTGGCTAGAATCAGCAACCCTCTCCTCAGGATTGTGGAATGTGCCTCAAATATTAGAAATGTGGAGGAAGAAAATATATAGAAAGAAGTATTAAGGCTGAAGGTACTTTTCCTCAGTCAATTAGAAAGAAAAATAGAATATTAAGTAAACATTGAAGAGTGTCACTTTTTAAGTTGATTTGCAGCTTTTTCATAGGTAAGAGTAATGCTAAGGATACTCTAATTCTGGATCATAGAGGTAGATTCATCCCCAGGTACATCAAACATAAGTGTATCTTCAAAAAAACCCCACAACTCTACCAAACTCTCTTGGCACAGGCAACTTCACTGCATCTTTGGTCTCACTCCAAGTGTTGTTTTAAATTAATGTTTCCTTTCAAAAAGAGCTTCTCATTTGTCAAATTTTAATGCTAAAATCATAAACAATTAAGTAATCAGATTGCTTCAATGTCGTTCAGAAAGGCAGGAGAGAACAGCCGTGCCATAAGCCCCATCCCCTGCTTCCCTGGGGAAACTGTCCTGGTTTGAGCGGTGCGAGAGCAGATACAAATACACGTGTGCCTGCCCTGACACTCCTGAAGGAGCAGAGTGGTTTTCAGCAAGGTGAATGGACATTAGCATTCCCAGGGATTCAGTTTTTATCTCTGTCTGCTCTGGCTCTCTTTTTGAGTCTTCTGGGATGAAATAACAGCAGCAGGCATGGATCTGGCTGTGTGACTGTGGCACACCAGCAGTGCCTGGTGTGAGGAACCAGAGAGAGAGAGAGCACTGAATTCTGGGCCATATAGTCAGGAGGTACCAAAAAAAGGCTTTATTAGAAGTAACAGTATCCCCTTAGGTTCCCTTTCAGCACAAGAACTGATGGTCACGTCTGCTCAGGGCCATCCCTGCATGCATGGGAGGAATTGGCAATGCGAAGAGGCAAAATAAGTTCCCATACCTTGATGGTACAAAATCTTGAAGACTAGAGAAGACATCTTACTCCATTTTGTAAGGAAATTTCTGCATCTTTCTGAGTCCAGAGCCCTGATCTGTCTCCTGAGGTCAGGCTCCTCTGAGATTTCTGTGCCAGGACTGCACAGGGATGCTTGTCCTGGAGTAGCTGGACAGTGTATTTTGAGAGGTCAGAGTTAAGGCTGGCTGCTTGGGTTTTGGTTTTTTTCCCCAGGACATGAGGTGATGATCAATTTTCTTACCTGAGCATGGGGCTTCTAAACGTGCTGGCCATTGGTTCCCAGGAGTGCCCTTAGCCTGGTACTGAGTGCTTTTGAAAGTGTTAACACATGGTTCAGACTGAGAATAAGGGAATAGTCTCACAAATGTCTTCACAGCTCTTTCTGCACTTGGTCGTTTGGATTTTGAACATTTTGGTACACTGCTGTTTAATTTGAACAATTTACATTGAAGGGAAGAGGCATCTTTGACAGACTGCACTGAAGTGTACTCATTTCTGACTGTGTTCTCCCTCCCTTGTTTGGGGACACTCTGATAATGTGATATATTTTTTTCCAGCATGCTTTTTTTGCATCTGGCCCTTTAATTTTGACAAATCTGTATTTTGTAGCCATAATATCTCCCTCCTTTTTTTCATTTTTTTTCCCTTTGACAGATTGCAGTATTTTTCTTTCCCAGCTGGTCAATGGCTGTTATATTTTCATTTGCTTTTTATTGTTATTTTTTTAAGAAATAAGCATTCTTTAAGGTTGCTGTCAGTAATGAGCAGGCTTTATACTGATGTAGTGTTGGATGAGGAGTGTTGAGGGTGGGACCATACTTAAAACTTGCTTAATGTTGCACTGATTAACATGGACTTTTTTCTTTTTTCCTTTTATTTTCCCAAGTGGAACTTTGGTTCCAGTGGTTTTCTTTGTTTAGAAAAAAAGATGTAAAAATTACCCTTTTCCTTGTTTTATGTGCTGTGTATGTAATAGAAGGTAGTTTTCATTAAGGAATATGAGATAATCATAGAATGGCTTGAGTTGGACCGGACCTTAAAAATCATCTATTTATGAAAAAGCACCAGAGGGCTTAATGTGAAGAGAACAACTTTATAGAGACATATTGTACTATAAATTCTCATCTCTGTCTTGATCCAAATTAATTTTCAAGTGTAGACAAGCCTTTGGAGCTGCTTGCTAAACTCTGTTTATAAAGTATCTATGGCATCTGGAAGAAAATAATACACTTGGAGACAGGCAATGTTTTCCAAAGCAGACTAACTGCATTTTTTTCTACTTTGACTTTTACAAAAAATTCTCCCATCTATGTGCCTGGCTGGACAATGCTTTAAAAACAGTGAAATGATAGTGACACATCCAAAATGAAAAGCCTTTCCATTTGCACTGAAACACTGGAGACTCTCTACTGCCTCCCAAATACTCTTTGAGTTTATAGAGCCTTACAGACTCAAAGTAAGTACATTTAATTCCAGTCCAGCAGTGCATGTTTGAACCCTGGTTTATGAAATCAATCAGATGAAGTAGCAATACCTGATGGTAGTGACAGAGGCACTTTGAACAGCTGACAGAGATCATTATAAAAAAGCTACAAGAAATACATGGATTCAAAGCCTCAAAATCATTTATAATGTAAGCCTCAGTTTGCTTTCCCCACAGTGCAACTCAGAATAAATTTGATTAGAGGCAGAATGGCTAGAGAGGGCTCTTACACAAGTTTGTAATACCAGGCACAATCAAGCTTCTAATAGCCTAAGGGATGGCTGTGTTTGAAAGCTAATTTGGATTAATGCAGGGTCTGAATTTAAAGTAGGGCTAGGTATTTCTGAATAACTGTATTCTTATTCCAGAATAAAAGTGTCCACACGTGAAGTTATTCAGAAACAGCTATTTTGGCATAATCTATTTGTATCCAAGCCTGAAATCTCTGCCTGTAGGCTGCTAATGGAGAAACAAAGAATAGTATCAGCTAATAGGATCTCTCACAAAATCTCTTCCTTCCAAAACCTGCAAAAAAACTTCCCAAAATGTAACACTTTAATTTAACTGTGTATATCTTGATTTTATTTTTTTTTCCTCAAATGGAAAGTCTTTTAATTAAGAACAGGATTAGCCCAGACGGCTTAAATGATAACTTCAATGTGCTCATCATTTTGTTAGCCTTGATTAAAAACAAGTCCTTCATTTTCAAGGCTTGTATGTAATATTGACTTCTAAGCATTTTTGGACTTAGAGTAAAACAAGCACAGGGGTCTAGTTAAGACAGAAAAAGAGCTAATGGTGCTCCACTGATAGAACTGGGCAAAGATCTTGCAGTGGAGCCCTGGAACAAACTTTGGCATCTCCTTGCTTTTTGTGTTTTCTTCCAGCATATGAATCCTCAGATGTGGGCAATTTGATTTGGATTTGCAGGCTGGGGTTCAGTACTCCCTGCAAAGTGTCAGAGTGCAATGTGTGCATGAGAGGCTTCCTGACCTGCCTTTGTGGGTGTGATTTCTGGAAGTGCTGAGTTGCTCCCTGTTGGTATAAATTATGAGAGGCTGGTGTGTGAGGCTGGTTGTTGTCATCACTGCTGGATGTAATGCCTCTGCAGGGCAGTGTTCACTGCCACAGCATGGGCAGGATGAATCTTAGTGTTTAATTTTCATGATTTTTGTTCTTTCTCCTTGCATGCGGCATTTAAAATCCATAATTGGGCTGGTGTATTCAAGCTGAACTAGGGTAGGCCAGCAAAACTAAAGATCAACATCTGCAGCCTCTGCGCAGAGAAGTTTGATAGCATTCATAGATATAAAAGTAGCAACCCATTTGATTTTTTTTTTTTTGCATAGGAAATCAAACCACATCCACTGAAAAATATAGTCACTACACACTAGTAGGTTTCAGAATTACCAGATTAACCTGTGTATTTCCACTCAGAATAAGCAGCAGTAGGATTTAGAAGGCACACTCTGGTACAGGCAGTGTAATGAGCTATTACCGCAGTTTGGTTTGATGGAAGTCTGTTACCCAGCTCCCAAATATGCTCTGAGATGTGCTTGGCAGCGTGTTGCACAGGCATTCAGTGATGCAACCATGTGAGCCTCCTTGAAATCACAGCACCTCTGGAAGGAGTCAGTGGCCTGCTGCATCCTCTGCCTCACAGTGTCTGATTCTGGAACGTGTTTGGATTGGGGCTGGGAATCACACCCAGCCCTTGGTTGTGTCTTGCAGCTATAACACCTGCTTTTCAGCTGTGCCAGCTGCTGCATGTGCCAGATTTATTACTCTTGTATTTTCTTTTTCTTTTTTTAGCCAATATGTATAAATGTGTTTTATGAGTTGCCAATGAATGAAATATTATGCATCAGTCTCTGCTATTACCTCCAGTCCTGCAAAACTTGTATATCCTGAAAAATATTAGGATGGCAGCATTGTTACCTTGAAGACCACATACTTATTTTGCTAAAATAGTGTCAAAAATGCATTACAGTGCGCAGGATAATTTCAAAAGCACACGTAGTCAGCATGGTTGTATTTGTGATACCTGAAAGTTAGCACGCTCTGAAATGCAGAGAGAAAAGTAGGGCTATACAACACACAATTCCCTGAATGCATGTGTGAACTGACTCTCTAAGTGGAAATAAGTTTCTTTGCCAGCTTGAAGTTTTAATTATTTCCCCTTTTAAGATTCCATCTATGATAAGATTGGGTTGTTTATCATGGGTAGGGTATGATGGTTATTTTTGCTTTACCAAAAGCCAATTACCTAGGTTGGTTCCAGTCCCTCGCTAAATAGCTTTTTCTTTAGGCATTAATTTTAATGTTTAAATAGCAAGTGCATTTTCTTACGGCTGCATAAAGATATGTATAAGTAGAAGACTACTTTAGTTGGGAAGATCCAATGCTCAGTGAAGCCTTTCGCATATATAGAATACTGAATATCTAAACCATTATTTAGCATCAGAATCAGTTATGGTTGTCTGACTGATGGACAATCTTTTCCTGACCCAGTCTCTTTGCAAGTGACCTATACTGTCTAGACAGTTGCATATTATTTATACATTCATTTCAGATTTATAGTTCTTCTAACTAAGGTTGAGGATGTTAGTTTGCCAGTGACTCCATATCCGTATCAGTACTTGAAACAGGCTGGAGCAAACCCAGATGCTTAAAATTATCAATACAGGCCCTTTCCATTGCTGCCCATTGTTGCCAGTTTGCCCTTCATCACTCCTCCTCTTCACCTCCCTCCCTACCAAAAAAAGGAGGAACAAAAAAAAAGAAAAGGTCTGACACAGAAGGAAGGTTGTGTAAGACCTTCTAATATCAAAGAGCAGAGATCAATTCTAGTTGATCCCGTTGGTGACTGGGGAATAGCTAAAACAGTATTTGCATCCAGATTTCAAGTCTGAAATGCTGGGGCTGAAATAAAAGAACTGCTCTGCAGAGCTCTTTCCTAAAGGGTGGGTAGAAGGGAAGTCACATTAAACCAGCTCTGGGTGTGTCATATGGGAGAGGCCATTCCACCTGCAAGAGCCCTCCTTAGTGTATGATTTGCTTTTGAAAATCATGTTCTTGACTCCTTTAGTTGTGAGGCAAAAAAGGACATAAAGAAACAGACATGCAGTGCTGCTGGCATTAAATGCAGTTTTTGAGATTTGCAGCTGTTTGCCGTGTCCTTGCCACTACTGATGGTATGTGTGTCCTTTCTTTTGAAGATAATGAGATATCATGTGAAATTCACATCTACTTTTAGACTATTCACTCATTTATTAAAATTTTATCAACTGTACTCTTCCAGGCAGCATGATCTTTTTTTAAGTGTACAGAAATAGAAGCACACACGCATCTATGAGTGGCAACAGCTTATGTCAGAGAAATATACACTGGCTTGTCTTGAGCACTGGTTGTGCTGGCAAGATTTAGAACTAGAGGAGCAATAAATCCTCACAACTTCCTCCTTTCTTTTGCAAATGGCTGTTTATTTTAGAAAGGGCATAAGGAATCTGAGAATACTTGTCTTCAACGTGTTCTCAACACCTTTTTATGCATGAATAATCACAGTAACAGTTCTAAAGGCATTGTTACCAAATGGCATTGACAAGCAAGACGGGCAAGGCAGAAAGAGGCATGTAAGAGAGGCTCCAAAAGTCAGAGGAAAGAGAGGCCATGCCAGGCAGTCCATGCAAATACAGGGAAGTGGGTAGAGTACAGGGGTGCTTGGGCAGAAGAGCTTGGGGCCTGGGAAGAAGAAAGGAAAAAGTGTAAAGAAAAAAAGGAGACTAGGGGCAGTAGATGGACTTAACCTAGAGAAAAAAAGGCAGAAATGTATTATTCACCAGCCTCTGGGAACATGTCAACAGGGGTTGAAAATTCATTTTACTGACCATTTTAGAAAGGGTTTTCAAAATTGATCTCTTCCTGCATGCTTGAATTTTGTTGTTTCATATTAAATTATAAAATGAAAGAAATAGTGAAAAAGGAATTAGCAATTATTGCACACAATCTATGTCAAGTCCTTCTACTCCAGTAGTGTCCTACCCAAGTGTATTTGAAGACTTTCTCATACAAATGCCTTGATTTTCATGTCCCTTAGCAAAAAACTTCCCTCTAATTCCCGATAATTTCACTGAGAAGAATATTCTTGACTCTGGTGTTTATATATTTGTAGGAAGTACAAGGAGATGATAGACTTTTAAATAAAATGGTAGTCCTGTGCTGTTGTTCCAAATTAAGGTGATAGATGAGAGGAAGGTAGTCAAAATTAGAAATGTGTACAAATCATTGGGACTATTTATGGACTACCTTTGTTGCAAATTTTGAAATGAATAAGGTAAGGAAATACCAAATTAACCACTCACTGAAAAAAAGGCTTGGATTTTTAAAATCATAATCCTAAAAAATACACATTTTCTAGGTAATAGGAAGAAAACGTTTGGACATTTTCCATGCTTGTTACTTGGAGTCCCAGAATCTTTCTGTTTAGCTAATACAGTATAAGATTAATTCTCTCACAGCACATTGCCTGGAGTTCAGTGCACATGTTTACTGGTGTGTACAGCTCTCAAATAAGTTTAGTGCTTCTTTCACCCACTGTTAGGAAGTATATTTAAAAGAAATTGCCTTTTATAGATTTAAATTACAAAAGTACTGATATCATGCAAAAAGCACTTCAACTCATGCAAGCATACAAATGTGTAAATCTTAGGGAAAAAGATACCCAGGGCTAATATGAATGTAAATAGGATTAGCTGCTTGCATTAGTGTCTGAAATACAATTTTAAATGCTTACTGACTGGTTATTCCTACATATATATATATATATATATATATATGCGC
>WEKY01010081.1:227421-341112 GCA_013390045.1 Picathartes gymnocephalus | reverse complement strand
ATATGTGTCTATATATATGTGTGTGTATATATGTATTTTTTCCCCAGAAATATATTCTACTAGTACTAGAAAAAAATTAGTTTTTTCTTCTAAATAGGAAGACTTTTAAAGAGATTACTTAATGACAGCTATGCTAGTGATGGAATCTAATATGTTATTAGATGTAGAAGGTTTATATTTGTTGTTATATGAAATATTAACACAAAATGAGGGCAGACTTCCATCCTTCACGTATCCACCCAAATGCAGCAATAATTTTAGACCCGGTCATCTCACTGAATCATGAACAATGACAGCCACCAGATTCTCTATAAGCCTATGAAAAGAACAATTTTCAGTTAATGGTACCACTAAAGCTGCATAAATCAACATACGCGGCATTTCATTAGAGATTTCAGTCCCCTATGTCATGGCTTCTGCAGCAAAGCAAGTCCTTTAAGCAGCCTTAGTGGTAGTAGAGGGAATTTAGTTTTGTTATTGCTTATGTTAAACTGATATAAGTATGGGGGCTATAAGAACCCTAAAAAAAATCTGTTATCTGACATACTTTTGAATGTGAAATAGGGTAGATGCCTGAGGAACAGGGCAGATTTTGTGTTTCTCAAAATGTTTAATCTTCATGCTGTTTTTCTGCTTGCTAATAGAAATGGTAATCCTTTTTCCAGCAATAACCATATATACCTGTGAATTGTTTAGTTTAAGTGACAGCTAAAAAGGGATAATGTCATTTTCTCTCCTGTGTGTAGTAAATATGTTAGAATGATGCCATAATAATTGTACATGAGCTTGTAGAGAAGAAAGAGTCCTAATTTGCCCTGTCGAAGTGGGCAAACAGTTGTCAAATGACACAACATTGCATGCCTGGAGTGTGATGTCAGAATGATAATTGCTCAAGCAGAAAAGTTTGTTTTTTCTAAAATATCAGCTTTCTAAAAGTGTGCTGTTGTGTAGAGAGGCCTGTGAAGAATGGTGCTGTGGTTCCTGCTAGGCAGTCATATTGCTATGGGCTGTGTGTAGAACATGGGAAATCAGAATTAATTATAAAGAGTAAACAATTTGGCAGAAGTTAAACCCCCAGTTTTCAGTTAGATATGATTCATTTTAATGTTTTTTAAGTAAAACACTTCAACTTTTTTGTTTGGTGAGAATATTATAATTTTCAAAGCTGTCTCATTTATGTGTAAACCTCGGGGCCCTTCACAGCACTCTACTGCAGCATGGGAGGCAGTGGGAGCACACCAGTGACACCAGAATGGGGATTCAGCAAGCAGAACTTGTCCTTTGCTGTGGGCTTCCTTCCATCTCAGGGTCATTTTTTTCTGGATAATGCCCCCCACTGTAAATAGATCAATTGCCAGCATTATGTAACATAAAGAAAGAGAGCTCACTACATCATTTTTTCATAATTATACAAAAATAAAATGAGCGCATAAACAAGACCAGAAAAGAGTTCTGAGTGTTTACAGAAATAAAAATAAATGTGTTTTTTTAAATTAATATTTTCAAATGTTCAGGTTGAATTAATTTGAGAAATATGAATATGTATTGGTAGTGTTAATTCTTTGGGGTTTTGAAAATTCTTACAACCACATAATTAAATGAGTGCCTTTAGAAATACTGATAAAACCCATTGCCATTCAAATATCCATACAAGACAACAGGGGCTGTAAGCTGTAGGCTTTAGAGATTAGTTTGGCCATGGGCCAGTATTTATCACAACATTTCCATCTTAGAAGATAAAATTTAATCATTTTTATTTAAATATAAATCAAAATTAATGCAGGTTTTAAAAAAAAGGAGTGTATAACCTAATCACAATATCTTTATTTTAGAGATGCTTGCCTCTATTGTTTCTATTCAAAGGAGCAATTCTGTCTTTGTTGTGCTGCTCTTCCTTCAGCATTTTTTTTCTTCTACAAGGGTGCAAAAGGAAGGGGCGGTTGACCCAAATACAGCCCTATCTCCTAATTTTGCCAAGATCAAAGGCATTTCTTGCGTTTTATGTGCTGCCTATTGGTGAAGTCTAAAAAAACACAGTGTTGAGGCATGTCTCCACTTCCCAGACACAAACACGGGCAGCCCAGAATGAGTGCTCCGTTGTGTCAGTGCTGCTGCCCGGGCAGTGCCCTCCCCTGGCCGCATACCCTGCTGGGTGCTGCCGGAGGAAAACGTGCCTCAGGTGCCCTCGCCCTGCTTGGAGCAGGGAGTTCTGCCGAACTTCTGCTCAACATGAGTAATTACACTGTCATTCTTTTTCTTATGTGGAAAAGATATATAATAGACTGATAGTTTTCAGACTAATTTTGGAAAAAAGATTAGCTGCCCGCTTTTGTTATGGCCAGCATGCTTGGGAGGCAGCAGGAATTTCTGGAGGATGTGGTTGTATTCATACAGGTAGGTGGATGAAGGGGAGTGCTCCTCTCACATAACAGAGAAGTAAATTCATGGACATTATTTGCAGCAGCCACCAATGCACATGAAGCTTTCTCAACTACACATGTATGTTGTACATGGGGAAAAGCATATGGTCAGTTTGCTACTTCTCCGCCACCACATTGCACTTCTCCTGGTGTTACACTGACTTCTACAGTCCTGATATTAGAAATGAATGGTCCTATCTCTATTTTGTCTCCTTGTGGTGATGGCATGGCTTAGTAGAGCAAATATAACTCTTTCTTTTTCACTTGAGCTAGTGTTTGTTAAGGTGCAGTTGAATCAATTCTGAGCAAAGCCTGGTTGTCCTCACCTCTTGCTCCAAATTACAAAACGCAACAAGGAAGAACATTTTACAACACAGGAGTGTTGAGGAAACCTCCAACCAGCTTGCTGGGATTGTTCTGGTAACACTAATTCTGCTGACAAACAATGTGCAGCTTGTGTAGGCATCAGTGGGAGCACTGCCTTAGGATCCCTGCTTGATCCATACCTTCAGATTGAACAAGTGATCATATGTGATTTCCTACACAGCAAACTTTAAAAGCAGTTTTTTATATCAGGCTTTGATGTGAATGTGTATATGTGTGAAAAATGTTAAGTGGATACCTAATTATATGTTAGTATCTCCTGTAGTGGGCGACCCCTCATGTTGGGTAACAAAAAAACAAAGCTGGTCCTGCAGTATTTATCTTTCACCAGCTAAAGATGACTGCTAGAAACTTTCTCTGGGAGAAAGAAATAGAGCTGTTCTTCTTTCTTCATGGTATTTCTTGTATAAGGAAGGCAAACTGCTTCTCACTTTTAATGCAATGCCAAGTTCAGCGCTATTCAGTGCTCAGCCTCATACTGGAATAACATACTAACATCTGGAACATGTGAACTCCATGTGATTTTTGTAGTCAGAGTTTTCTTCTATAGGTGTCTGCTGACTTGTTTTGCTTCTTCAGGATAATATCCCAGTGATCTAATGGAAAAAGATCAATTATTTAGAAAATTGTTAGACTCCTTAATACAGGTACCACATATATATTAGATATAAAATGCATATGCATATGCACACTCACACAGAATCTCAAGCATTGTTTACATATCTCAGCACCAGCTGCTTAAATGACTGAATAATTCACACCTTCCACTCTCTCCTGTTTCTTCAGTAAATAGGGCCAAATTTAAAGGGGAACTGAAGGTGGATCTATTCAGCTTCAATGGATTTGAGGGCTTGTTTAGCAGCAGTTCTTGAATACTAAAAGGTGGTTGCTGAGCTCACGATTCTTTACCTAAGGCTATGTTGGTATTAGTTGTTCTAGTTAGTGGGGCACTTCATTAGCGCCAGTTAAAGACAAAACAAAAATGTTTGTTTAAACTGACAGATCTTAAAGCTGTGTTTCTTTCACACCATTTAGGATATTCCCACAAGTTTTTCCCTTGGGGTTATCTTCAAAAGCCAACATTTTTTCAGGTGGTCTACAAACTGTGCCTAGCTTGCTGTAGCTCCTTCCTCGCTCTTAACCCACACAGTGTGTGCTCGCACTGTGTCCAAAACATCTTCATTACATGGCATTTATTTCTCAGACTTCCTGGGGGCAGTATCCTACTGTACAAAGTATATTTCACTCACCATCAGGTGAGGTTGATTCCCAGTTAAATACTGATATCTGTATAAACCAGGAATTCAGAATGGCACTTTGTACACCTTTTTACTGAAGTTTAGACTTTGTGTTCCCCCTGTTGTTGAACAGAAAGTGACCCTTGTGAAAACAGCAAGCAAGTAGGGTCAGAGTAGGAAAGTTTCTTTTTGGTGATGTTTATCCATGACACCCACGTTTGAACTGTACTTGTAGGTACCTCACCTTGGCACTGAGACGTGACATTCTTTATTCATACCAAGACTGGCTTTGCAAAAAAGTTACCCTTTATGAAACATTTTAATGTCCAAGTGGTGACTTTGAGGGAGAGCAGAGGACTGAGAAGCTTATCAAGTAAAGCCAAGCAGAAATATTCCATGGAAAGCTTTTCTGTTCCCTAGGACAGAGGTGGGGCTGATAGCTGGTTGGTAGGTAACTGAGAAACTCATGAAACTTGGGGATTGTTTCTTTTGTTAGAAGGTTCCAACGTTGCCTGCAGAAGCTCTCTGAGGAGAAGGGGTGTGCACTTAAGGGCTGCCTGTAGGTGTGAGGACACACAGCATTGAGTACGAGACACAAACAAGGTTTGTGTAGTTGGATGGACATGCCTAGTTCAAGGTATGTGGGAAAAAAGTGGTGATTTGGTTTGCTCATTTTGTTTTTCCTTGATAGACTGACTTCAGCATCCTGAAAACTAAATCCTGGACTGCATTCTTTGGTGCCCACTAAAGATTAATCAAGATGATTGTGTTTCAGCAAATTGTAAAATGAGGTGCTCCATCAAGGCTGGAAATAGCTATTGTTTAAACAGCTCCTCCAGTATCCTGCTGTTTGATTCTCAGATAACAATGTTGTGGGATTTTGGAAAAGGCTTTGCCTATCAGGTTAACTGGAGAATGTTGTTTAAAGGAACAAATTAGAATCTTAAACTGCTATGGATGTGGGAAAAGAGAGTTGTATTTTAGTACAACCAAGACCTAAGAGTATATGAAAAGCAACTGATTCTTCTGTATGTGATTTGCATCAAATCTAATGAAATCTCTGAAAACTTTGCTGCCTGTTTCATGCCTCATGCTGAACTGAGGCTGCAGTTCAGTGCCTGCTCCTGTTGGGTACATTGGGGGAACTGTAGCACTGTGTACATCATTGCTTTCTTTTGATCTTGAGGCACTCTTCAAGGGTGTTACGTCTTATGCAGTTGCCTATCAGCAAACAGGTAACATGGAGGCAGTGGTTCCACACATCCTCCTGCAGCAGTTGCTGAAGTTGGTAAAGAGTCAGTATAAATGTTCACAGAAGCATCTTGATTTTTCTTTACTCTTAGAAAATATTGCTGGTTCAAAGGAGCTGCTGGATGGGTAGAGATGCAAGGAAGATTTATATTGTAAACATTCTTTTGATGGCAATTGCTAAATTACTGTTTCTGTAGCCCATCAAGGTGTGTGTGGAGTCTGTGTGTCTGCATGTCTAAGCATGTATGTGCATTTTGTGGAGATGTTCCATATCGAAGGATGTACTGAAATGGTCAAGTCCGAAATGAAAAATAGGAAAACACTGAAGTCTTTTGCTTCTGATCCTTTGGGGATACACTGTGGTCACATTTAGGTTTTCCTCAGAAGATTAGGCTTTTTTTCTTTTTTTTTTTTTTAACAAAAACTTCCCACCCCCTCAAAAACGAACCAAAACAAAAAATCCTTATCTAATCACATGCCTCCAGGAACTGGGCTTTTAAATTAAACCCTAGCTATCTACAGATTTGTCCTAAGAGCATAGTTGCCAGCAACACCAGGTGGTGTTGTAGCAATCAGCATTATTATTAAAAAAAATATTGGCCAGAACATACACAGAAATGTACTGAATAGTAATAAAAAAGTGAATAATACTTTGAATGCTTTTCAGCTGTTCAATAAGGCAAACAGATGTAGTAACGCATACTTGAAAGCATGCCATGTACTTTAATCAGAGAAGTTTAGAGTATCATTTCATCATGGACAAAAAGAAAGAGACAGAATAATAGGCTTATTTCAAAAGGCAAAATTTTAAGGAGGAGAGCAAGAACTTCCCTGAATTTTGTATCAGACCAAGTCCTGGGAGCTACATTACACTTGACTTGAGAAGACCTACTGCACCAAGCTAAGCAGTTTCATGACACAAAGAGTCACGAGATACAGTTAAATAGAAGATTTTTTAGAAGCTGCCAAACTGTTAAAGGTACATAGTGCTTGAGTATTTGTGCAAGCAAGACTGCAAATGTTAATGAAGGATGAGATATGTAATAGAGAGTGTTTTGTAAATTTTCATATGGCTCTAAAACCTGTGAGGCAACCTGGTTGAAATGTAGTGAGCACTGCTTGGGACTACTGCAAAGGCTGAAGTTTTGGTGTGAGAAATCATAACTGACTTAGTTTCAGTCAAATGGGAATGCAAAAAAATCAAAAAGCACCGAAATCCTTGTGTTAAGACATAGTGGCTACCACTGTTCTGGTAGGGAAGTAAAGATAAAATAAGTGAAAGGATTTACTGGAATCACAACTATTTGTACAGATCAATATCAAGTAAATAAATACAAGTAAATATCTTCTTGCATGTGTTAGTGTTACATAGCCATTGTTATCAGTAGCAGCCCTTTCAGCATTGTTTCAGAGGCCTGGGGTCCCAAGTGGGAGGAGTTTGTGGTACTGCACGAAACAATTCTGTCTGGAAATGTTATGTTGGAGCTCTCTCAGGTCCCGTCTGCATTTTGCTTGTCACTGTGTTCCTCACCCTCCCTGGCTTTTTGTTTCCATCCTGCATTCTTCCTCAGACAGTCCCACAACCCCTGAGCCTGCCCTGTGTCCCTTCCTCTGTGTGCTCCTCTGAGGTGGTGTCTGTCACCTGGCTTTGCTGTTTCTGATTTGGTGCCTTTTCCTGGCCATGTTTCCAGGGCAGAATCCTGCAGGTTCTCTCCCTCCATGGCTGCTGTGAGGCTGGAGTCTGACTGGTGAGGTTACCAACCCGTGTTATTGCTTCCCTGTCTTCTCCCAGCAGTGGGAAGGGATAAGGACAGCTGTGAATAGGCTCCCAAGAGCCTAAAGGCTCTAATGATACTGCAGGACTACAAGGCAAACTAGAATTCATGGTGTACCAAGTCTGGATAAGACTTTAAGCCACCCCGTGAAGCTTCAGAGTTGTTTGTGGCCTGCTTGGTTTCCCTTTTCTTCTCAGAACAATGTGGTGCTGTTATGTTCTGAGATCAGGAGCAAAGAGTTGTGCCAAAAGGACAAACAGTTTGAAATCAGTGGAATAACACGGGGTAGAGGTTGATAGCTTGCTTGCAGTGAGAATAGTGGAGTCTGAACCTAAATGACAGCAGAAATGCAAATGCTGACAAAAGTATCTTCAACCATGCACTTAAGATTTCATTCCAGGTGTTTGCTCACCCAGATGTGCAGTATCTGTAGCAGCGAAGTCCTCTGTATCCTAACCCCATACAGAATTTTCAGAAAACACAGAAGGCAGTAACATAACTTTAATAACAAGTTTTTATATATGTAGTTGGCTAGAAAGGCTATGTACTTCCTATGTCAGTTAAATATATATCCAGGAAATGCTCCTGTAATTCTACCTGCAAGAGAGGACATAGTCAAAGTTAATACCAATAAACCACAGATGCTGCCTTTTAACCATCATTATCCTCATTCCCTGGAAGGGGGTGAGTTCAGGCTGAAGCATCAGCACTGATTTTCTGCCCTGAGTTTAAATTTCTGTACATTTTGCATTTGTCATACATTTAGCATTACTTCAATGCATCTTTTGTGTGTGGTTGAATACAAAGAGCAGGAGGTCATGAGAGGCATCACCTTGTTTTATCCAGAGGTCAAAGCTGAGAGAGTGTCAGTTTCCATTTTAGGCTTTTGTGGCATAGTTGACATTATATATACTCTTAGGTATGCAATGCAAATCACATTCCTGCAAGCTAATTATAGGATAAATGTAGCCACTTAACTAGGCAGCAGGCATGTCATCTCAGCGTGGAGCTATCATATTATGTACATTTGCTGTCTCCTGTATAATTAACAGGATAAAAATATTACTGCCAGATACCATAAAAAAATTAACACTATCATAATTGTCTTTTCAGCTCAGGTATAGCCTATTACCATTTCAAAAAAGACCTTCCTTAATACACTAGAATTTTAAACTTCGTTTGCTGCAGATGCTATTAATCCCTTTTCACACTTTGATCTGCCATTGTGGTACCTTTGGACTTTGGCTTCTCTGTTTTGCTTTTGAACTCTCCTTAAAAACTATTACTGAGATTTAGTGGCTTAAAATTTGAGGTTGCTGAGGACTCTGTGTTTGATTTTTAAAAACTTAGTGACAGTGCATTTGGGTTTCACCATAACAGAGATGTATGCAGCCTGCAATAAGCTTTCATGAAGGACTCCTTGCTTCCGAGCTTTGGACATCGTTCTTGTTTAATCCAAATTTTCTCTGTTTCTAATCTCTCATTTTTAATGTGTATCCTATAGCATTCATTGCTGTCTTGTACATGGCTATGAATGAGTGGAGTTTTTGCAAGTTTAATCCTAAGTCTTACTAGAATGTCTTCATCAGTATTTGTGTAATATTTTGATGGAAAGTGGCTGATTCCTTCTCCTTCTTGTAAAGTTGCTGTAATCTCCTCGTGATCTGAATACCACATCACTGCTGATGTCATCTGCATTTTGTAACTCTCATTTTGTGAAACTGCATTCATAATCTCAAGACTCTGAATGCTGCTTTTGCCACTTGAAACTAATTATACAATGGCTCACATTCAGAAAATACTTAGAATACATGTTTATTTTCTGGTCTTTTTGGGAGTAATTAAAACTGAAAACTTCCATTAATGTAACAAATTGCTCTGGAATTCTTTGGCACAGCAGTTTGCAAATTGCTCCTAGAAAACACACCTGTGCTACAGAGATGTAAAACCCAGTAACTGGAGAAAAGATTGAGATAAACATGGCACCATTTAACGTGGCAAAGCTCTCTCAATTATTTCTGTTGCAGTAGGTCTATAGGAACCTTAGGTAGTTCTTGCATATTTACTTAAATGTTGACATCAGTAATGACACACATGGCTAACAGATTTTCCACATGTTTTCCTCCCTGGATGACATCTTCCTACTCCATCAGGACTCAAAGTCTGATTGTGGAGGCTGTTGATTGATAGCTTAGAGCACATGAGGTTTGGGGAAAACACAAGAATGACAGTTTATATAAATATCCTAATATGACACTTTTTTCTAGGTTTACCCTAACTTTTATTTTTCTCTGACCTAGAGATGATTTTTAGGTGTACAAAAACCCACAGATACTTTAGAAACGCAGTTGACTCTCTCAGACATCTTGTTAGCATTTTGTACTTAATTGCTTCTTTCTCTGCTTACCCGGGGGGAATTGTACATGCCAAGATGGAGCTCTACTAGATCTAATAGGAGAAAAAAACAAAAGGAAATAATGACTAGTCTTCCAAATCATCCTAAGTGGTCCAGGAGATGAGAGGGAGTGCTTTTTCCTGGCAGCAAAACCCCAAAACATGTAACTGGCTCATCCAGTGCCTCTTAGATTTTCAGATTAGGAATGGTATTTTTATTACACTCCATCTTTCTTCATAGAGAGCCCATTTTTAGCGCTGTATAAGCTACTTGTGGAAAAAGTAGCTACTATCTGTAGAAGGCGTTTTAAAAGGAATATTGTTACCCCTGAAAGCCTTGCTGCTTTGTGTAAGCCTCTGGAAAAAGGAAGATAGCTTTATGACAGCTTCTTTTTTCTATGAAGACCAAAGGGCAGCCTAATATTATATATACGGATGCAGCTTTAATAGCAAATTGCCAAAAGGGTTCTTTAGAAAATAAGAGACCTTCAAGAAGATGTTTGCATATTTACATATAAATCCACAGAGAGATATATGAATATGCCATGCTGATACCTGTCTTGCTAAAGCTATGGAAGGGAGTAATAGTATTTTTTTCACACTGAGCTACTCACACACAGAAGTGATCAGTGAATTTCCAGATATATGGAGGCTCAAAATGATCATATTTTAAAGGATATTTTTCCCAAGACCAAAAGGAAGTGCCAGTCTTGGCTCTCCATCTCCTACAAATGTAGCTATTTTCCATAAAGGGTTATGTGCTGGAATTTTTGCTCTGTATTCAAGACAGAAAGCAAGTGATTTCCTTTTGTCAATAAAATTGAAACATAACACAAATTTGGAGTTCTAATATTTTATGCTTTCATGTCCCAAAAGAAATAATAATAAAAAAACATTTAGACAACTACATTCTCTTATGTAGCCCTTTCAACACTCCTATCTACAAAATTTTCTGCTGATTTTGGTGATAATGCCAAAACTAATCTCTGAAGACAAAAATTAATAATTCTGTACCTGAACAACTGAATACTCAGACTAGAGTAATTTTAAAAAGCAGGACAGTGTCAAGAGTGTTTCTCCTACCATTTACAGTCACTCTGACTCCTGACTTTCATGCTGCCAAATGGAAGGATTTGGTTCCAATATTTCCAGGGCTCTCAGACCAGGGCTGTGATGACATTTGCTCACTTTAGGCACATTCTTCCTCTTTCATTTCACTGAATACATTAGAGGGTTTTTAAAGGACAGAGCAACATTAATCCTAATAGCCTTAGGTATGAGACTCCATGCTGTTGGCTGATAAAACCAGCCTGTCTCCTTCCACACCCAGAACATTTATTCACTTTACTGGCTTTCTCTTCCCCAACATCCTCGGTGATTTATCCTTTTAATCTCTCCAAATCAGTTATAGCTACTATTCTTTTAACTATGGCTAAGTGTTGGAAAATTCTTTTTGAATTGATGCAGCTCTAGAAAGGTGTTTCCGATCAGTTGTGTGATGTCTTGTTCTCAGGATTAAAGAATGACCTTGCCCGGAGCATGTTAGAAGATTAAACCACAGCTCTTGGTGCTCCAGGGAGCTAATAGTGGTGTCTAGCTCCTCATTCAAGAGTTCTGAGGAGAGTTCCTCAGTTTAACCCACAGGTCTGTGGAGCAATCCTTTCCTTAGCTGGGAGGAGGAAAAGTAACAGTGCTGCTCTGAGCGCTCCCAGCCTTCAGCAGCAGATGCCACTCACTGGGGTTTGTGCAGATGTTCTTGATGACATGGTCTCTGCTTGACTCTGCCTTGCCAAGAGCCAGCCCAAATCCCTGGGAGTTGGGATCCATTTGCTCAGGGTTCTGTCTTCCAGAGGCTTGTAGTGACATCTGAATATGTTTTCTTAATTCATAGAAGATGTTCCTGGTTTGCAGGCACATGTGCCCTTGGTGTAGCTTGTAGGTGTTCTCAAAGCACTTGGAGGAGCCTGTAAACTGAAGAGAATTGAATGGAGCTCTGCCCTCAGGTGCACTTTGGCTTGGTACCCCAGAACTTTTAGACAGAGATGCTTGTTGTTCTGGACATCAGGTATGCTCAGACATGAGCTTAGAGGTTTCTGTTTTATTAATTTGTGGTTGAACTTTCTATCCCACAGGCAGAGCCATATGATGAAACAAACCATGCAAAAGCCACGTGTATTTTCTTTCAGGAGATGTGTAGTCCATTTAGTCAGCTGTTTTTACTGCTTGGTCCTGTAATCCAGGCTTCTCACTGTGTTGTTACAAGAGATGGGTCTTGCTTCAATTGCAGCAACACTTGAATAGCAGTATTATTGTGATAGTAAAGGCATTTTTGGTACTTCTTCGGTTAATTTTACACAATCTGAAGTGGTCATTTGCATTTTAAAATCTATCCTATGTATCTTTGCAAAGAAAGCTAGATAGGCTTAATCCAGCTCTGGTGATCCCAAAAGGAGTGACAAGCTCTGCTTTATTAGTCATGACTTTGAGCATGGTTCTTTCTTATCATGACTTCTAACTGCCTGGTACAATGAAGATTTACAGAAATACACGATCTACTAATCCTCTATGTTTAAAGGAAGAGTACAGGGATTATGTGGTCATTCTCTTACTGTCATGACCAGGTATCATGGTGGGGGTTATGACAGTTGATTTTTGGAACACCTTTGGTAACACTGGAAGCTGTTTTAATAGCACCTTAGCTGTGAATTTAGCTGTCATCACTCAGTGATCATTCCTGTCTTATGGCTATTTTCCAGACAGTCTGCTCTGCCTGTAGATAAGAATGCTCAGTTCTTCATTTCAATGAGGGCTGTGTGTTAGAAACTGTGATCAGAATTAGGAGGGAAATAGTAATGGAGATGGTGGTTTGAAAAGAGAGAGTTGTAACACTCTCTTGTTATCCCAAAAGAAGCTCCCATGTTGGTATTTTTTCCCAAATGTTTTGTTGCTTTGGCTATACTGATTCAATAACTCCCTTCTTCCTCAGGTGCTTTCTAACACACTTGTGTAATATGGGGAACAGACTTTTCCAGTATCTCTTGTTTTCAATGCTCACTACTAAATAAACATATAAGATTCTGTGATAATTTAAGAATGAAGGTAACAGCTACCAACGTATAGCTTTCTGGAATCAGAGAAGGCTTTTTGATTCAGTTTTTTTTGGGTAACATCAGTGCTTTGATGTTAGCTCCATGAAGACAGATAACCTTACTTGAAACTGTGTTTCATCACAGCCATTTCCTTCTGCCTGACATTCACATTGTAGATACCTTCTCAATTCTTAGTATTTCTTCTACCAGTAGAACTGCAAACCACTCTGTGAGTAGCTATTAACTATAAATTGTTGGGCTTTGTATCTCTTGGCAAGCCTTTGAAGTATAATATGATTAGAAATGAAACATGTTACTCCTGTCTTTTAGGATCATTAATATGGCAAGTCCAGAAGGAGACAAAGGACTTGGACACATTCCTGTGGAGGTTGAAGGAAGAGAGGAGCAGAGCTCTAAAAGACTGAAAAATAACTAAGTAGTCATAAGAGTTTCTTATACATCTCAGGGTGTATAGATAGAGGTGGGGTTGAGGCTGTGACATCTTCATTGGCAGTGGCAGTGAGGTGACACAGCTCAATCTCCATTACAGCATCAGGAGAGCCCAGACAGGTGAGTGATCTGTGCCCTGCTGAGGTCCATGGACCCATTCCCTTTAAGGGTGTTGCAGGTTGAGGGTGTTGGGATCTACTTTGTTCCTCACTTGTGGCTGTGGTAATGGCAGAGACGTCGTGTTCCTCAGCTCACCCAACCTAAAAAGGGATCCATGACAGGCTACATGGTTTTTATTGCTTACAGCAACTGTATAGACTATATTCCAGCATAGAAGGCTGCCTCAAATGGTGTTACTGAACGCTCTTTTGGGGTAGATAAAGAAGTGGACACCACTGGCAGGGTTCAGTCTCAGACACGGCTTCTTTTTCTCACTTCACAAAGCATAAAATTGAAATGAATGGTCAGCCCCAATTTAACTTAAGCCTTACATGAAAATCAGTAAAAAGTAGGGAAAAGTTGCTTAGTTAGTGAAAACTGGGTGGGTTTTGGTTTTTTGTTTGCTGTGTTTGTTTTTGTTTTGTTGTTTTGTGTTTGGGTGTTTTTTAATCATGTTAAAATGCAGCAAACTGGTTACAGCAGTATTTTTGCAAAATACCAAGGCCAGTTGGAGTATGTGGAAGGGGAATTGATTTCCTCTGGCAGAAAGTTATTTTGTTTTTTGTTCAGATACACAAAATAATTGCCATTTATGTTTTGATTCATTGTTGATTCCTAGATATTTACTCTGGAGTCGTTCTGATATGATCCTTTATAAATGTTACAAGAGTGGGTAATTAAATGTTATTTTGTGACCTTTATGTGCCTTAAGGAAAAAGACTTGATTATCTTATCTAATGTCATTTTTGGGCCTTCATAGCCATCTAACTTGAATAATAACCTGCAACTTGGTGCACTGAATCAGTGCCTGCTCCATTAAATGGAAGGCCTGGCTAAAGATGCATCATGAAACCAGATTCTCAGACTAGTGCTGTATCATGTATATATTATGTCCCTTTCCATACAGACCCCCTTGTCACATTTTGTTCATTGTTGTGAATAATGAAGTGAAAGTGCTTATATATCCAATGAACTCTTTGTGTCTCCTTTAGTACCAATTTTGAACTGGAAGCTGTTTCTAAATTCATATTTAATTACTGTAATTTTTAACAAGCTACTTGCTCCTTCAAAGTTGAATTCTAAAAATGCAAATTCTTCACCTACACATTTTAGCAGGGAATTGTGATAGATTTTTTTCTTAACAGATGAGCATAAGAAACACCTTTGTTTTTGTTGTACCAAGGATGCTTATTCTCAAATTCTCCTTGCTGCTTTTTTGGGAAATTGCTGTCAAAAATTAACTTCTGCTAATTGTAGCAACTCTAAATCACAGAAACTGAATGCATGTTTCCTATATATTGCCAAAATATGCCTCATGCATAACAAAGATATGTCAGTGCAAAAAATACATAATGCATGTCTTTCCCATATAGAAGGTGACAGGCTTTCACTGAGGCAATCTTGTCTTGGGTGAATTAGACATTTTTAATTATACACAATAGGCTTCAAATACTAACATCAATTTATTTGTAAGAAAGGCACGATGCTCATATGTACAAAAGCCAGTTTACACATTTTGTTCTTTTCATGTATTTGTTTGCAAAAGGTGTCTCGGATTGAGTTGAACTCTAACTTGGCATTCACTTTTTCTGGGTTGTGCATATGTTTGCAGGTAATGTGAATCAGGTTGTGGATTTAGAGAGCAAAGCAGCTGGGGCTGTGATACCAGGTCCATGCTGTACATTTCTGTGGGCTCTGTCCCATGGACTGAGTGCCCATGGGCTGGAGTGCATGAGGTGTGGTGCTGTGAGGAATCTTCTGGTTTAATTTCATCCAAAGGGGGTCTGGCTCACACGACTCTGTGATGTGATCCTGCACACAGACTGTGGGTCAGCTCCTAAAGCACACTGATGATTTGAGAAGCTTGTATCCATCCATAAAAGTTCCTGAGGGTACTAAAATTTTACATTTTGTGTTGGTGGAGACATTTTAGAAAAAAAGAAATATGGCTTTTATTTCTGTGTGTGAAAGAGCCTGTGACATCATCTGCTGGCAGGACAGAGTGTGGCCATTAGGATATTGGTGGAGCCTGCTGAGGGAACTGCCTTAAGAACAATTTCCTGCTATTCACATAAGCACTCTTGCAGTGATATCACCTCCACTACTCACCTTCTATGTCACCTCAGCTTCAGTATCAAGTATTTCCCAGCCCATGGTCAGAACAGGTGATTTTAGGGTTAATACCCTCAGAAGACAAACATCAAAATAGTCATGGAGCTAAGGCTGTTATGCATAAGGAGTCACATACAACAGATCCTCAGCTAATTTATGCTAATGTCTATGCATTACCCATAGCAAAGCTATGGGGATTTATTTCAGCTGGAGACGTGGCCCACACAGCCAAGATATTCTTGAATAATGTGGCACTAATAACCAGGGTTTATATAATTATTTTCACATGCATGAGATAGACTTTTAACTCAAATGCTTGTGAAAATTGGTCTGCCAGGGCACTGTCCTGCACAACTGGTGCTGATTCCTGTGAGCAGCACTGGTGTGCCAGGCAGTGCTCACCTCTGCCCTGACTGAACATGCACAGAGCTTGAGGTGTGAAACTGGGTTTTTCTGTGGTTGGGAGCTGGGTGAACATTAGCTGTGGTTCAAGCTCTGTTTTTTCACTAATGTGAGCTCAGACAATTGTTCAGAATGACTTTCAGAAACTTCTTATGTGTGATGACGAAGGCGTGGTGATAGTTCTGCTTACCGAGTTCTTTAGTCTACAGGTATTTCTGTAAATTTTTTTAAAATAATCTGTGAGGATGGGGACATGATCAAGTTAGTCTGTTATTTCTGCTACTTGCTAGAAAAATTATATCCTATTAATGAGTACAGAATTTGTGCAAGCCTTTCCTAAAATGAGTTCTGTGTGTGTCAAAGGTTGAATAATTGAAAGGTTTAGCCCAACCAGCTCTGCTGAGCAGTTTTTGTTTCATCAGTGTGGTGACTTTGTTAGTGAGGGATGTGGGGTAAAATTTATCTCTGAGGGTGATACAGAAAGCTGGGCCAGATTGGGTTTATCAAAGAAGATGATATTTCTTAAATTACAGCATAGGAGAGCCTGGTCTTTAAAGTTCACACCTCCAATTATTCCAAGGTGGAGCACTGATACAGGGATTAACACAGCATTTAGACTTCAAGTACTTGCAACCTGGGCAATTTCTGTCCAAATGCAGATTTAAACCTTGGTAAATCTCTCATCTCACTTGTGTGATGTAATGTGAGTAATTTGCAGATATTTCCCTGTATTCCCTTTTTTTTTTCCCCTTCAGAATTAGGGGTGTTCAATGAAATTATGAGAAGACACAATTAACTTTGTTTTTCATGTTCAGTCTTGAAATTACAGGTAATCATGTCAGGGATGTCTGACTGACAGGTATTCAGAGTATGTAGCCTCTGCTTGATCTTCTCTAGTCACTTCCTTTTACTGCAATGCAAGTATGTTAGATTATGGAGAAATCTATGACCTCTAGCTTTTAAGTCTTACATTTTCTTCTAGAAAAATATATCTAAGGTTAAAATTTCATTGCAGCTGCCAGTATTTCTTAAGTTATTTCTCTGTTTGACATGGTTTCCCAGGGACTTGCTTGGGTCTTGAGGTAGAATAGATTCAGATTAAGGTTGGATTTGTTCTAATAAAATGTGCAGAAACATAATTTGTGACAGTTTCTGTCTTAAAGATTTATCAGCCCCATTAACTGCTTATGCTCACTGACACAACCATCTCAAGCACTTAGAGACAAGAGGTTGCTCGTGAGGTTTGAAGGACTCTGGTTGCTACATTTGCCTTCCCTTATCATCATCCAACCTTCCTGTGCTTAAAGGTTGTTCTGAGCACAGAATAAATTGAAATGCCTGAGAGTCCGGCCTCAGCAATGGCTTTAAGCTAATCCACTGCCATGGATCTGGGATCTGTCTTACCATACAGCAGTGTATAACATTCCTGCCTATCTTTCAACAGCTTGGTATGGAAGGATATAAATTTTAGTGCTGCTACTACTGAAACATAAGAAATCCTTAAGAATCCTGTGGCCACATTCCTTTTTCTAGCTACTGCTTTTCGAGGGAGATACTTGTGCCCTTGATGTCCTTTCTCTCTCTCTCTTTTCTTTTTTCTTCTCTTTCTCTCTTTTCTCTCTTTCACTGTGATACACATGGAAGATGCTTAAAGGGCATTTGTTACTTTGCTTGTGACATACACAAAAGGACTGCATGGTAACTTGCCTGAAACAAGAAGAAAATAGGAATGGAAAGAAAATTTGAGATGGAAGATGGAGCGAGAGGTGTGTATATTTGTACTCATAATGATAAGATTATCCAGAGGGGGGGAAAAAGTGGTTTATGAGTGTCAGTGGTTCTAAAAAAAGTGGATTCTTCTCATTCCAGTCCCAATCTACTGATTACAGAAATTTGCTTCAGGCTTCCTTTTTAAGAACTTCCTTTTTAAGGCCACCATTGCCACATCTGTAAGGATCCCTCAGAAATTTTGCACTGTAAGGTCTTATTTTATTCTGAAACCTGCTGACAGGCATAGAAATAACTGTCCCAGCGTCAATGAGTTTTGGATGAGACCCTTACAGCATCAGTCTCTAAAAATGTGACAAGAGGTACCAAGGCACCCTCTAGTATGTTTTATTCTCTTACGCATGACTTTATATAATAAAAATGAATGTATTTTCACTGGACTGCAAGAAGGGTTTGTTTCTGAGAGGTTAGTTCTAAAATTGTATATGACTATGTTATCTAAAAATATTTGCAAATGGGAATCATCTAAACCTTGAAGATGCTTCCTGTGTGCCCTACAGAAAATCAAGGATGAGAAAGTAAAGCAGCCTATGAGATCACCTACCATCTTCTGTATAAAACTGTGTTGATGCTTGTGTCTGACACAAGAGAAACAGTATTGTGAGATAAGCCACCTGCATTACAGAGGCTTGATGTTTAACACAGACCATATCTTCAAAGTTTTTCACAATTAGACAGCATAATTCCTCATTCATTGGCATTCCTTTGATGCAGTTGACAATAGTTGGGCATGTAATTAATTTACACTTAAATTTTAATTGTCACTTGCATTTTATTTGGTCCTCCTAATAACCCAGTCATGTCATTTTGCTGTGCAAAACATAAGCTTTGATGAGGATAGAAGTCTGCAATTATGGGAATGCATAGGGATAGAAATGTACTGCTGGTGGTCTCCCTGTATGGTCTGTTGGAGTCAATCTCAAAAGTCCAATTAGATCAAGCTTTTATGAGTTTCCAGCAACATTTCTACTGACTGACAAACAGGCCACACCCTCTCAATCAGACTACAAGTCAATGCAATTGTGAGTTTTCATGCATTGTGTTTCTAAATTAAATAAATAAATATTTGGAAGCAGGGCTCAAATGAACCAAATGACAGCATTTGCAATCTTCACCATTTTAATTTCACCCATTTTCCTGAGTGAATTTTTGCACTGTGCCTGTTGATAGGCTCTGTTTGTGCTTAGATTTTTAGTGAGTGATGGATGCACCAGGCAGATGAAAAATTGTGTTCTGGGATGTTAAGTGGCATTAAATCTGCTTTGAACATTTTCACATAAAAATTGTTTTTAATTAAAATATAGTTAATAAGTAATACAATAATATATTGTATAATAATATATCCTATAATATATACTACAATATTTTAAAAGGGAAAATATTTTAATGTTAATAGTTTTAATTTTTATATTAGTCCGTAAAAACTTTTGTGAGGAGCACAGACCATGTGTCTGAGTATCTCTAAAGACAGATGATGGAAAATGTTTAGCAAAAAGAATCTCAGAAACTTGAATTTTTTCTATGTGCATCCATTTAACAAGAAAAAACAGTAGAAATGGCTGTAGAGCTTTTCTGTGCAGGGTCTCCACCAAGATGGGAGTCATATATGGGGATGTTTCCTATGGACAAAAAGTTAGCATTAAAGTGAATCTTTCCTATATGTTTAAATTTGTTTGCCATGCCACATATTAGAAATTAAACAGAATTTTAAGGGGAGTTGTCTCTTCAGTCTGAAACTCTCAAACAGTCTATGTTTTGCTTTTCAGTGAAGGAAATGTGGTGTTTTTGTGAAATAAGCACACTGAATTCCTCAAATAAGTTTTCTCTTTCACTGCCTCACCACAAGTCCATTTTAAGTGATAAAGGAAATTAAAATATATTTCGGTATAGTTTTTTTTTTTCTTGGATTATGAATCATTCAAGTTAAGGTAAAATCTTCAGTTAGTGACAAGTACAGGGCTCCCATATATTATTTCAGTGGTATATCACGGTAATATTCTTTTACGTGGAGAGGGGGGAACATTTCCAGCTCATAATTTAGTCCCTTTTCTTTTTTTTTGCCAGTTCTCTGTGGATCGTGGGAATAGTAGATTTCAAAATTACTCATGTATCACTTTCTGTTCATCTCTGCTGCTGTTTTTGTTCAATCTTTTGGTAGCCTTTGCATACTCTTAAAATACTTCCTTTTCCATATAATTCTCCACGTTTATTTCCATCTTATTCTTTATCTAGCCCAAAGCATCCATCCTACTGCACCCCTTCTCTCTGCTTGATTGTGCCTTGCCATTGTACCAGTCGTGGTCTGTATCTGACATTTTCAGATTGCAGTTTATCCTTCCTTTTAAAGATAGCTGCTTGGCAGAGACTACAAAGAGCTCCCCAGGTGTTCTAGGTTCACTGTGGAAAATGGTTTCACACGGTTGTTGTAGATTCCCATGATGTTAAAACAGTTGAGTGAATGAGTAGGAAACTGAATCTTTCATGGCTGATGTAGCTTTCAGAGCTGCTCTGCCTGCTGTGTCCCGTGGTACCTGGTAACGTGAGATCACTTGCTCATTGAGTTTGGGGTGATTTATTGTCTTAGACACACCATCCTGCTTCCTTCTGCAGGGCTTTGGAGTAGAAACTTGGGTTTAACCCGTGTTAGACCTACAATGGCAGTGGTTTTAGTGCATAACCGCTGCATTTGGACTAGACAAGCATTGCCAGTGTAGTGTGTGGATACTACAGCCTTCTGTAAACCATCCCTCAGGTCTGGTTTATGTGCAAATCACAAGTTTTACTTTTGCAAATGGTTCCAATTTTTGTGCGAGTGATCAAAGGGTTGCAGCACAACAGGATCACTTATTCCAGAGATGTATCTGGATCAAAGGTTAACATTTTTTGCATGGAGTATTCATTTTTAGCTTTGGTTGAACACTGTACAGTTTAGCTGGGAGCAGTGGTCAGGGTTATGTTATCATTTAAGGAATGAACAAGCAGAGAATCATGGCACATGGCTTAGCAAGGCCAGGTGGAAATGGTGGTGAAACTAAATCAGACAGAAAGGAAGCTGCTTCAAAGAGATGATGCAGCAAAGGTGATGTGGGACACACAGAAATTTTGGTAACTGGGAGAAGGGAAGAGCATCTCTGTCCAAGAAACACAAGCCATAAGGCCAGAGCTTTGCAGAACCCAGAGCCTGGCTCACTCAGACCTGTGGAGGCTGTGCTGGAGTTTCAGCTGGGCAGGGACCTGCCCCTCCATCAGCCCCGCTGCGTGAGCTCTCTGGGGTGAGCAAGCGCTGCCCGGAGCGGGTGTGCAGCTGCCCCGGGCCGCTGGAGCAGCGGCCACTGCCTGCCTGGCTGTGTGGCAGCCCTTGCTTAGCACTGTCCCCCGGTCCCCTTCGGGGCTCTCTGGCTCACAGCTGGTGGCCTCTTTGGCCTTGTTAGGTGCACACCCAGATCTTTGCCCAAGCACTCGCTTGGTGGCCTTTCTCTGAGGGAGCTATGGTTCCTCCCTTACATCTCAAGTGACTTGTTTCAATAAATGGTTTGAATGTGGAGATTAAAATACAAGATGTGACAGTTTAGTGAACTGAACCACACTACTTCATTATTATTTTTTTGTCTGCTTGGAGTGTTTAGCCCTGGAGAGCACATTGCTACACCATGCAGAGTTATTATCTTACACTGCACTAATTTCTAGTTTGACTTCATAGGGATTTTGACATTAGATGGTATCCTTATGTGCTACAGAAAAAGCAGTCTCTGCTTCTTTTCTCAAGCATGTCCTGATGTTGCTGGGCAATCATTAGCTTAAATTTCATTTGCAAATAAATAAATAAATAAAACCTCTGATTAATAAGAAATTGATGTGTGTACATGTCTGTTCTTTTAAACCCTCATAACTCAGCCAAATGAAAACAGATTTTCACTGAACTACCAAAAGGCACATGTCCAACCTAGAAAGTGCATTTAATAACTTCCCCCCTTCTGCTGCCTTTTTTTTACATTGACATTAATCTCCTGTGCACATTTGGAATTTGGAATGGAGTCATTTTCTAGCTGCAGTGCTTCCAATTTTAAATATTCTGTTTCCTTTCAGTTTTTCCAAGCAATTCAAAGATTAGTAACACTGTAAAACATCTAAAAGCATGCTGGAAGTTTCCTGCTGCTTCAAGTGTTGTGTTATGTTATCTTTGGAATAATTTTAAGGTCCCACTGGTGTAGTATAACAAGTTATTATGTCATGGAGCTTATTAGTATGCCTATGGGAAACATTAATTCACACTGACATCATACTACATTTTTCAATAAATCAGGGGATTTTTAAAAAAATTTTTGGTTTTAAGAAATAATGATTTTGTTGGGTTTTTTTTTAATGAAGATAAACCTGATCAGATTATTTTTTATCCGTGTTGGGACATGAACTGAATGGCTTGGAGGATGTGCGTCACTATCTCAGAAATGACCTCTGCATTGTTGCAGGGAATGGAAAGAGCAGGGGTTTGGGTGGTTTGAAATCTTTATTTTTCTAGTGTATAGGTGTTATTATAAAAGACTTTCTACTCTGCGATTAGCACAGCAGGCTTAAATTGCCTGGGCTCTGGTCATTATTATTTCTGTAATCCCAAAAGTTTATGATATTATTCAGGATCTAAAAAATGACAAAGTAGGCTTAAATTTGGTAAGGATTTAATGTGTGATGCATTTCTTTTGGAGCTGAAAAGTCAGTTTTTGTTGACACAGAGAGCTGAAAAATGACCACAGACCACAAAGGTCCTGAAGCGTTGCCAGGGAAAATGTATAAAAAGGGAAATGCCCTTACTGTGCTGTCTGTATGCAATTGATTTTATTCCCATTTCCCAGATATACTGTTACTTAGAAAAAATAAAAACAAAACTATTTAAGCCATTAATTTGCCCATGGATCATGAATTAAACTAAGAATTGAATATAACTTCTATAGGATAGTTAAATTATTATTCTATTGAGGCATCTGCATTTTACAGGCATTAATTGACTACCCAGATACATAACTGCAATTGCAATTGTGTAGTTGGAGAGCGAGAGGCAGAGCTTTTCTTATGGGTACCACACAGGCTTCTGCAGTTGCAGAATGACCAGAGTTCACTCCCCCTTGGGCTCAGATTGCCTGTGAGAGTACAGGCAGTTTTTCTGTTTTCAGTACATCACAAGGAGAGAGGGGGCATGCTGGAAATTTGGGCCTCCAGGGGCATTTCAGATGGAATAAATTCACTGTAGAGCAATGTTTTGTGTGGGGGATATAATTCTTGGTGAGTGCTGCTCCCCATATTCAGATTGTGAAAGCTCTCAGTGTTTCTAAATATAAGGCCGTCTGTGACAAGTGTGAGTGTGTTCCATGAATAATGTTGATCCATGCTCTAAAAAATACTTTATAGGAAATGTTTTTGGCATATCAGCCTTTCACTGCAGCAGAGCCAGGGGTGTTACCTTCAGATTAAGCAGAGTGCTTGTGGGGTTAAAAGACTCCAGTTTTGGTTTCAGGGCTCTTGGACCGGGTGGCTGGTGTGAGAAGATATCTGTTTGCAGTCAACAGGATAGACACACTTAGGCAAGATATACCCATGATGTTAACTTTTTCTAAATTAAGTCACAATAGTAAGACTAACCTCACGCTCATGTGACAAAGCAAAATCTGAGTGATTGTGTAAAGCCACTCACATGAAACTGCAGGGTGGAAATTCAGTAGGAAGCTGGAATCTTTAGATTTTGGTAGCATGTGTTTAAAGCAAAGGACAAAATACTGAAACTTATGAAGAGCCTTCAGAGAGCAATGTTGCATAGACAGAGGTGTTTTTCTCTTGGTGGTGAACTCTAGGCTGGGTGTCACATAAGAATATGTCCCTTGCCTAGGATGACCAACTGTGTTTACTTTCAGTTCTTTTCCATCTAATTAACAGTGATGAAATTTCAGATATTTTAAGGTATGTAGTGTGATCCCGATCCCTTCCTCTGCTCTGTGAACTGTTCTGGCTCATGGATATTCTATAGTTAATTCTCCTATCTGGAAGAGGGAGTTTGCACAAAAGCACTTTCTGTAGTGTTTGCTGGCTAAACCTGGGGGAAAAAAGTAGTGCTGGATGTCTCTACCAAATTACATTAATTAGAATTACTTTTTCTTAAAGTAGTTAGCGCCAAATAATTTTATGTGACTCCTTCTTCTGCCCTCCAAAAAATGAGTGGTTAATATTTTTCTTAATATGATACCTTTTGATCATTTTCACAAGGATGTGGCAATTTCTGATATCAAAGTTAAGAAAGGCTTAACGAATTAAATAAATCATTAAAAAATGCAAACATTAGCTATAAAAGTGACAAGCATATTATCTTAGTGAGGTTTCTGAGTCATTGGGAGCAGAAAGGCAGTGATTTATATTCTGGGCTTATTTGCTGGTCTTGTCCATAAATGCAAGGGGTGCCAAAAGTCCCACTGCTGTTCCCTGGCAGCAGCCCCAGAGCCCAGAGCAGGGTGCTGCTCACAGAAATACAGCGTGGGAAATCACAGCCCTGCCCTGGCCCAGCGTCTGCGCAGGGGAGGAGGCACCCAAAGGCACTGGTTATGGTGAGCGGGATCTCCCAGGAGGAACAGGGCAGCATGAAAGTGGATTAAGGCTGCAAAGCAGCCCAGGAGAGGCACCTTCTATTTTTCTATTTTTGTGGATTCCCTTGATGCCATTTCCCATTACGCTTCTGTTTTCCATACGTATATTTTTATGGAAGACTTACAGTCTCCTTGCTGGAATTCGCTTTGTTTTCTTTGGGTGAAGCAGACTCCGAAACCTCAGTCCTTTAATTGTAGGAGTGCTCAGGTGCTGGGGCATATTGAATGGCCAAATATTGTGTCAAGGGGAAGGAACAATTATAATTGTTAGGTTATGAATGCAGTGTTTGTGGAAGTATGTACTTCAGCAACAGTAGCAGAAGTTAAACAGCCGGCACTAAAATACTAAAGAAAGATGATGAATATACATTTATCTGACAGGAAGATCCATGAAAGTACAAAGCAACTCAATTTTATGAAAATAAAAAGATGTATTTCTTCTTTACTAACCTAGATCAGAAGAATTATCATGCATTATATTAAGCAATTTATACCAAAATTTGCCAGTCAGTTTGGAAGTAAGTTTAAACACGAGTCAGCATCAAGCTATGATGTTTTTTAATGTATGTCAGCCTTACTTTATTCTGAAAAATTAACTGGCTATATAATGATTTACATATTTTAAAAGTAATTGCAACACTGCATGTGAATAAAATGCATAAAATATAGTTTTACTGAGTTTCTCCTGTAGACAATGCAAAGAAAAAAACAATGTGAATGATACACAAGAATGTTATTTCTTTCTAAAACAAAAGGTAAAATGGAATATCACACTTCTGATTTGTATCCATCATTTCTGACAAATACTAGAAGCCCAGAGAAACAATGGTCAAAATAAATGGTCAATGTCAGGCCCTAAGTATGGCACACTAAATCTGCACACACAGGTCATAGTGTTATTCTTTTTTCCTAGGGATATGTCTGTATGTGGCAAAGAAGTAAAGATCAAACCCCATAAAATACATCATTTATATGCCACTGTGTTATAGAACAGCATGGACATCCTTAATGAGAACTGCTGCTAAAAGAATATTTCCATGAGTTTGTTTCCAGGCACACTGTGGCAAAGAGGAGCTGTCCTCTGGGAATTAAATAGTAATAAAAATGTTGGGGGGAGGTGGGCAGCAGAGGTTAAGAACAAAAAAGAACAAACATGATACTTGAATTTTTTCCCTTCTACCAGTTCATTATCCTTTGCAACATATTAAGGTACAGAATTTGCAAAATGTACGTGGAGAGCTTTCTACTGCTTATTTTTTTTTAATCTCTGAAGTCCAACGGTGATGATGAAGGTAGCTGTGACATTTGCAATTTTCCATGCACCAGCCCATTCCATTTTCTTCCCTGGTGCCACTTACATGGTACAGTAAGCCTCCAGCATTGACAATAATTATAGCCTGAATAAAATGAAGAAGGTAATATGAACAAAGCTCTGCTGTAATTGCCTTTTCATTATTTGCTAACAGTTAGTTCTTCAGTCACAGGGAAAAAATTACACAGTAATTGGTTGACAATAGGAAGCTAAAGCTAAATTCCAGAACTATGATATTTTTGCGTGTTGGTCTTTTAGACCTTTTATTCATATTTTGATTAAACAGCTAGAGCATTAAAGTGAAATATAAATGTAGCCTTGGTTCAGATTCCATAACATTAGTTTCCACCCCACACAATTTTCATTCAGTTTTGAATTTTAAGCTATCACATATGGCAGCTCTGTAAATATTGTAGCCTATTGACTTTGAAATACAGATTTGCAACTCTCATTCATTTAGTTTAACAGCAGCAAAGAATCCCTTTCACCTTAATGCTTAAAAAAGGTGTCCACTGTGACTATGAGCAAACAATTTAATAGTGCAGCTCTGCCTTATTTGAGATACTGAGGTGGAAGAATGCCAGTCTGAATGGATATTTTATTTTTGGGGGTTTTAACCAACAAAAAATCTTTAGTAACCCATGTGATTTTGGGTTACAAAGCAATGTGATCCGTCCCTACACGGTGATCTGAGCAGGGGCACCCTCTCAAGGACATACACAGGATCTGTGACCCCACAATGCGCAACTGTTGCTGATGAGTCTCAAGGATCCATGGGAAAAATTGCTTCTGGTATTTGTCTGGTGAAGCCTTTAAAAGGGAGCAGAAACCAAGGACTGAACTCAGTATATTTACTTCATCAGACATTTAATTAGAGCAATGTTTCCCTATAAAGCATAATTATTAGTGTTTCAGCAAGCAAATTTTTGCCAGTCTCAGGTTGAAACTACAGTGGACTAATTTAGAGCTTCAGCTGGGTCAGAAACTAAAGGAATTATCGTACCTGGTATTCTGGGTCTTTATAAACGCTCAAACTCCAGCAAACTAACTCGTGGAGGAAGAAAAAACCCTGCAGAAGCTGAAACCAAGCAAAATATGAGTTAGAGCACATTTACAATGGAGTCTTTGAAGAGTTTAATTGTGATCAGAGTTGGCTTCCTCTGGCCAGGCCCTGGAGGACGGGCTGTGAGAGGCCGGCCCAGGGCAGTGCCCGCGGGATGGGGAACGCGGCTCTCGGCCCGACCGAAAACGAGCAAAGGGAGCTCCTTCCTGGGCACTTCATGAATATAATCTGCAAGGCAAAGCCGTGCCTTGTTATTCTGGGCCTGATCCAAATGGCAGTGATATCAATGGAAATCTTCCTGCTGGATTCAGCAAACTCTGGATGGGGCCTTCCAAAGCAAAGAGCCGAAGGAAGTGCCGGCAATAAAAAAACGTGCCCCGTCAGCCCCGTGCTGATGTATATTTCATACTTTGCCCTTACTTTTATTTTGAGTCCTAGATCTTTATTATAATCAGTCAGAGTCCTGGCTTTCAAGTTGTGAATGGGCATCATAATTATCTAATGCAACTACTCCAGAAATCAGATTAGTAATTAGCTGAACCAAACTGATTGGTGTGACTTCCTGAATGCATCTCTTTAATGTTGAACATTTGCTTTGTGCTTGAAAGATTTGTTTGTGTGTTTCTTGTATGTGATGAGAGCTTTTCTGTAATTAGCTCCTGGGGGACAGCATATTCTAACAGTTAAAGAATAATTGCAGCCCTATGAAATGTGAAATGGCTTGGGCTGGCTTTTGTTGCAGCTTAATTGTATGCAACAAGTACAGGAGGCTTTTCATTTCACATCATGATAGTAAAGATGTAGCTTTCATAAATAAAGAAAGGAATTTTGTACAGTGGTAAATAGTCTCTAATGTGTTAATTTTGCAGAAAAAAACAAAACAAACAAAGCACATTTGAGAATTCTCAGTGTTATTGAAGTAGATGTTCATCATTGTTTCATTAGCTTGTAGTTTCCATGTATGACTTTAATGAAAAGGAAAAAGGATGAGAAAAATAAGTGTGGCAATAAAAGACAAATGACTTGGTGGTCAGTCTGAAGCAGCTAATTTTCCTTTGAAATAAAAATTTAAATGTTTTTTCTTCTAAAATTTCGTAGGAAGAGAAATTGAGTTTTTTAGGCAGCAGTTACAACAGTGTTCTGGTAAAACTATTTTAATGGAAAAAGAAACCTAGTATTTAACATATTTTTATTGGAATAAAAAGGAGAGAAAAAGTGTTTTTTATTTTCCTCTGTTCATGCATGGGTGTGTTCTTTCCTTGCCTGTAGGATATTGCTGTTGACTGTTCCTAATGATTGCAGCTGTCCCCCTTACCTTGCTGCCTGCTCACAGTCACCAGTGCCACTTGCCTTATTGCTCAGTGGCTGTCAGGGAACTGATTTGGGGGTACCACACTGTGTGTAGCAGGGAGCCCTTGTGTGCTTGCCCTTGCACGTAGGCTGAGTTTGCTGACTGTTAATGTGTCTTGTGCCTAATGCCTACAGATAGGATTGCTGGATGCTACTCACAGGAGGGCATTTGGAATGCAGAAAGTTTTCCATCCGGTACCCAATTTACTAGCCTGATGCATCCATCCTTACCATTCTGCACATCAGAATGATGAGTACTAATTCAATATGTATTGATACCTAATTGATATTGTTCAATTACCAGCACTTTGCTTTGTGATTTTAAGATGAATTATCCCTAGATTAATCATAGCATTCATGCATATTTTTTTCCCTTTAATGAAAAAGACAAAATTGCGTAAGTCTGAGTTTAGGTTAATTATCAAAGCTCTTGAGCCATCCTGGCTATAGACAGCATTGCTGCAGCATATCTACAATGCCTGTCCATTCCTGTGGCTAGTGGCATGTAGCATTTATTTATTTTTTCAGTATAGATGACAGTGATGCCGGAGTCTCATTGTCATCTAGATCTGATAACGGCGAGTCATTTTGATATGGTTCTGGGGTAATCTACAGTGTCAGACTCTCAATGTCATCTTGTCACTACCACTTCTTTCCATAGCATTGCCATAGGCAATAGCTCTGCTGCTGCATTTCCTTCAGGGGTTTCCCTGCGAGGCTACAGATCCTGTGAGGAGTCACCACAGGATTTCTGTGTCCTGGTAATGGGAGGAGAGCAGAACTGTGTCCCCCACAGTGCCCCTGCAATCGGTTCTCTGGCTGGCCTTGGTCATGGCTGAGCTTCACTGAGATGCTTGGTGGGAGACAGGTTCGTGGGATGCTGCTGTTTTCTCTTTGGCAGCATCTCAGGAATTTGATGTGCGAGTCCTCAGCTGCTGCATTCCTCTCAACGGGAAAGGGAGGGTGTCCTGCTCACGCTCTGCCTGCGCTTCCCTGGGGTGTTGAAGCAATTCTGATAAGAAACAAAGTATTTATTTGTCCAACCTTGTGTTTTTACACTGCTCCCCGCAACACAACAGGACCTCAATATAGCTGTTGAATGGCTGTCACTTTTGCCATGGAAAGTTCTTTGGCAGAGGAAGTGAGAGCAGTGGGTGACTTAGTAATGAGATTGAAATTTTGCCTCTTCTAAAGGCTCGCAGGAAATGGCAGTGAAAAACTCTGAATATGTGCTTGCTCTGCACTGTGACCTTGCGTACTGCTACCTTACGTACTTTGTATTCTTCTGTGCAACAGCTGGTCAAAATGGGTTCGAACAGGGCAGCTTTTGTCTGCATCTGACAAGTAGGAATGGCTCAGAAGACAGGTTAATTCAATGAAGAAGTTATTTTTGTTTAGTCACTGGTATTATTAAAACAACATTCTGCAGATAATGTTAACTTAGTCTTTTGTGGGAATTCTACATCTATTTGAAATTTGAAATATCAAAATTATTTTAAAATAATTACCAATTTGCTAAGCAGAAGCCTAGTGTTTGGTGAACAGAAATATTTAACTTGAAAACTTTTTACATGAATTCTGGAGAATATTGCTATGAAAGTGGTTGAAAACGATCTGATATTAACAAGTTTTAGATTGTGTTTAGGATGCTAAAAGTAAACGGGAAAGATTATTATCTTAAAGTAGCTCAGTTATGTGCTTCCTACTGGCTTCTCAGCCTGAAGGATAAGAATATTCACTCTTTTCCTCAAAAGACTAGGAGGAAAATACTCACAAGAGAAGTTAAATGTCTGGAGTGCATTGGGTCTATAGGTGAAAATAATTTTTATTAAATACACCTTGGTATAATTTCCAATGAATGGTCATCTTGGCCAGAAGAACCATGCTTGTGGAAAATTGACTGAAGACTGTACCTAATTCTTTAAAAAGTACAATTCTGCTTATAAATGACTCTGATAATGTGATAGGTGACTTTTCATCAAACAATCTGTAAGAAGAATGAAGTATAAATGAAAAGGGAATTTTTCCCCCATTAAGTGTCTTCCTGACAAAAGGTTATTGACGTGACAGCACTTAATTGCTTGTCATAATATTTTTTTCCTCTGAAACAGTTTGGTTTATTAGTTTCCACAGAGGAGGCAGCACTGGGGGCACAGTTGCACAGTTGAGATGTGGTGGAATCTGCCAAGTCCTTTGCCTCTGGTTCAGTCTAAAACCCTTATCCACTTTGCAGCTGGGTTCAAAAGAGACCACTTGGCAAGTGACTTGTTTAATGTCAGGGAGTATCTTGGTTGACTAAATGCATGTAAAAGCATGAGGATCTCCCAGATCCCTAATTTCATATTTGCATTTAAATAAATAGATACTTGAGAGGACTCAGTGGAGGCTGTTTCACTAGTACAGGACAAAGGTGCAAGTGTTAATTTTATTGACTAGAACAATCTGAAAATTTCATGTTTGGTAGGTTAGTCCAAGCTTCTGTTTTACTGAGTTGCATTGGAGTGGAGGAACAGGATAACAGAAGTGCTCAGTAATGCCACAAGTCAGCAGTTAATTCCAGCGGGTATGAAACAAGAAGATGAATGGAATTTTTCCAAACTTGAATTCCTCAATTAAATAATAACTTCTAGAAGTAGTGTTCACTGGTGGAAAGCCCATAAATCATGAGTATTACTTTTCTTTCCATGTAGTTAGGAGCATAAACAATTGTGTCACTACTATTTTTGAATATTCCCTGACATGAAAATGAATACAGAATTTGGAGTGCACGCTCGAATTGCATTTGACATCTCGTGAAGTCAAGACATGGCCATTAGGGTTCAAACTTGTAGAATAATGTCCAGAATTAATGTCATCCTTTAAAAGGCACCACACTTTTTCCTGCTAACATAAATGCAGCATAAATGCAAATATGACCAAGAGTCTGATAGCACAACTAGTATAAACTGTTTCTGAGTGCTTACCTATAGGGAAAGCCTTTGTTGCTGGGTGGCTGGGTTGGTAAGTGTGGTACTGAAGTCACTCAGGTAGGTACAGTGAGCTGAGAGCAGCGGTTTTACTGCCCTCCCCTAAGAAGAATAGTTTTATTTGTCTTCTACTTAATCTTTCTAAGCAGAGGGTCCTGGCTAACTGAAGTCAATACAAATCTTACCATTGACTTCAATAGGTTTTGAGTACGTTCTTTAAGTCTTAATATTTGTTACATTTTGACATGAGTATATTTGCACTCAGAAGGTGGCAAGCAAACTTGGATTTTTTCTTATGTTTTGTAGTGCTTATTTTGCTGTGCTCTTAAGGCATCCTAACAATTATTCCTTCCTGTGCACGGAGCATCCATATGATTTGTGTTTCTTTTCAGTACTTAAAACTAATCTTTGTTTTCTCAGGCTTTTAGGTGGGACACTTACCTTAATCCTCTTATGTTTGTATGCCTTGAAGTGATGGCGCTTTGTATGATTTAGGATTTCAAGAGCCTGACTTAGAATCTTGAGGTCAGCTTGACCTTCTTTGTTGGGTGGTATTTTTTTTCACTACCACAATTGTGAGTAATTCTCAGAAGTTTTGCTAAGTTTGCAGCCCTAGTTTGTTTTATTTTCTCCCCTCACCCCCCAACACATGCACACAATTATTTCTTTTTTATTTCTTTTTCTTTTTTTGGACTTATTACTTGCCTGTGATATGAGGTTTTTCAGCAATTAAAAATAGCCACCCTTTCTTAGCATCGTCTTACTTTGAATCTTTATCCTTTTCCTTGCTAAGGGCTAAAGTTTTACTATGCTAAGCAAGGACATAATATTCTCATTTTGTACTTCCTAATATTGGGTTATTTCTGTTTCATTGGTTTATTGAATTGGCCTTTAGTGGATTTTTTTTTTCTTTAATCTGATCCTTTTAAGGAAAAATAGCATTTTCATTGGAAGTTAAGAAAGCAGAGGGCATTGATCATTTCCTAAATCAACTACGACATTATCATTTTGTGTGTGTGTGTTTGATTTGTCCAACTTATTAGTTACGACTTCACTCAAATTTTTACCTTTTTGGCTGATAACCCAGTCTTAGGTTTTTATAATACCAGAATATAGTCAGCTAAGACAAATTGATTCAGACAGTTGTCACAGAAGTATTTAGCTAAAATTACTTCAAAAGTTTTACACTGCTTGACATTACAGTACTGTCTTTGAAGTGTATACCCTGAAAAATATTTGTTATTAACAATTCCAGACAGGTGTTTCACCAAAGACATGTGAAGATGTGTAGAAGAGGAGATTAATATTTTGCAGTAGGTTTAGCCTCTGGAGGAAATATTTGTCTTACTCATTTGAAATTCCACTTGTCACTTCACCAAAAGCTTTGTTTGCAGTCAGGGGGTTTTTTCTGAACAAGTGAAATGAAACTGTATTTGGTCATAAGAATTAGCACAACATATGCTTGGGTGATATTTAAGTAGCTGCTCTGAGATAATTGTAAGGCAATCTTTTGCAGGCTATAGTTCTGCTTTTACAATACTTAAAGCAGGGGTACGTAATAATCATGTTGGGATTAAATAGAAAGAAAGAGCAAGAAAGAGCTACGTTAATGCTGCTGTGGTATTCTGGTGAGGTGGTGTCAAACAAATTGCTATGTGTTTTTAGCAGGTCAAATTGAAAGTTAATTGTGAGCTACCAGTGATAAAGGTGAGACAGGTTTGAATACCCATTTTTGGGTGGGGTATTCTACTACCTCCTTAAAATTTGAATTTTCAGTGCAGAGGTGTTAGCCATCTGGGAACACTCTCCGCTGATGCCACATTTGTTGGTGATGGGCTTAGATTTTTCTTCCAAGCAAAACGTGTAACATTTAGGTCAGTTATTTAATTCCTGCCATGCCCTGCTGCTTGGGGGAGAATGTCCTCTGATTCCCATCGGTGAGCAGTCCTCATCCTCTGCTTATGCGACAGGCTTTGTGCTGGCTGAAGAGCCTGCTCCGGCACGGGGACAAGGTGTGGCTGATGCGTCCCAGATAAACCATCACACAAAAAGGCACTGTGTCGCTGAATGGGATTCCAGTGTAGCTCTTTAATTTCATCTCTTGGAAATGTTTCTCCTCTTTCATCCAACTGCCTTTATCTTAACTTCTGATCTGAGGAAAGCAGCAGCCTTTCAAATTGAACAAACCGTGTTTCAAATAGGCTCTTCTGCTTGTGACAAGATGTACCTCATTTTCTCTGCAAGCCCTCAGCAAGGTCACACCTTTTTAATTTATTTTCTGTAAGAAAAATCTAGTTGCATGATAGAACAAGGCCAGATCTAGCTAGAGGTCATTTCTTGAACTAGTCATAAAGTAGAATAGGATTAGAACCACTTAATATCCCAGAACTTAGCAAGCATAGTTCTATTAAAATATATTTGTGTTTACAAATCAACATAAATATCTGCTTAAAGTTGGGACCAATTCAATTATAATAACGAGAATATTTTAGATTTTTTTTTTCCTGCTTTTTACTGTGAGAGTGACCTTTCTTTTCCTTGCTTCCTTTTTTTTTCAAATTTTTTTTTTGTTTCTTTGTTTGTTTTGTTTTGATATGTCCTAGACACAAAATCCCAAACACCACCACATGGCATCATAACTTGCATTAAGTTTTTGTATTTCTAAAATTAAGTAATTCTGTTTCTTCTAGAAATACTCATATTTTGTGCAAATATATATTTCATTAATATGTATTAATACATGTGTTAATCACACATGTTTAATAGATATTTTATTTGTTCAGCAGCAGGAAAATACCACTCTGGATGCCATCTGTATGTTGTCCTGGAAACTGGCCCAGGTGTCTTTCTGAAAGATTAGTTTCTGGCCTCATCCTTAGACACATTGCTTCTTTGAAGAGCATATATTCAACAACAGGGTAGTGCTTTTTCAACCGAAATTTTACAGCCAGTATTTGTTAGCTCGCTCGTGTTTCCCAGACAGTCACTTCCCATAAGCCTATCTCTTTTCTTCCATACTTTCAAATACCAGCTGTTGGTTTGCAGCATCACTTTCCACAGGCTGGCGTTGTTTCAACAAGTGGTGTATGAAAGAGAGAGACATTTTGCTGGCAGAGGTGCTGGGGACCCTTGCAGTGGTGACAGGCAGAGCGTAGGTCCTGCTCAGGTCTGGGTATGGGAGTGTCACGGGGCTGCCAGGGCTGCTGGGGGCTCTCCAGGTGCCCTCTCCGCTCAGGTTTTCTTCTCGTCAAGTCCATTATGTCAAAGGCCTAGCTCAACTTCTTCGTTTTACATCGCGGGTGCAACAGACCGAGACATCTCCTCCTAAGTGCTTCCAATCCATTTGACTGACGTCTATGCTCACTATATGTCTGTGTGCTCAAAGTTTGGACGAAAAATATTGAAAAAGGCTATGTGTACATGTGAGGTAGCTGGTTTTCTTAGAGATTTTTTTATATATAATTGATAATGTCACGATTACACTGTGCCCCAGTGCAGCTCAGTCATTCATTCTGGATATGTGTTGAAGTATTCATGCACCACATTTGAATGCTGTGCAAAGGGGTGACCCAAGTGCTCTGAAACTGAGGTAGGGATCAAAGGCATTCTTGAGCTCTGACAATACCGTGCTGTGTACGATGATTAACTTGCAGATTGCTGTGCAGCTCTACCTTACTAAATTCCTCTTGTATGGGTAAAATAATGGTGCTGATTGACATCACCATATGTGCTGAGGATTATTTATTAATAGCTACTAACAGTTTTTGACCACTCAATAGATATCATTATTTTCTGTTGAATATAACTCACATTTTGATTTGTTTGACTAAATTTACACGTACATGGAGACTGCTTGGAAAAATTGCTATAGGCCCACAGTAATTTATCAACATTCTGTCATACTTCAGGGCAAATGGAAGCTTTTTTCTAATAAAATTTATGTATTAAAATAACATGGAGAATTTTTGAATTATGGAATAACACCAAGAGTGTATGTTGAAATAACAAGCCCTCAAATATTAAAGGAATACAGAAAAGGAGAGGGAATATTGCTCTTTTTCCCATTCAAAATTCAAGTGATATAGGATATGTATCCATGTTTTCCTATAAACATAGTTCTGTGCTTAACAGAGTATAATCAAGGACAATTTTGCTTTTGAGGGTTAATTCTTCCACATAGAAGAAATCAGGCTTAAAATAAAAGCTATTGTGAGAATGTCAACTAAACAGAAAGAGTTTAATCTTTTTTTGTGAGACTAGGTTTGGTATTTCAATTCCAAATCAGTAAGATTGCTAAAAAATCTGTGGTCACCTTTCTTCCAGACAGCCTTAGGAGCTCCCACTGCCAGGCAAAGTGCAGTGACTTTGCAGGAATGTCACTGTGACTGGGCTCACATGAACAGTCCAGCTGATCAAAACGAGGAAATTCACCTCTGAGGCTGCATAAGTAAAATTACAGCTGCAAAAAAGCCTTTGCAGAATCCAAGTCTTGGTTGGGTATGGCACAGAGGAAATAACTATGAGATTCCATCATTCTGTTTCAGAGCTTCAGTTCAGAGTGCAATGGCACTAAAGTTAGAGATGTTTGAAAAATGATTGTTTAAAAGGCTGTCTCTAAAATATTTTTACACTTTTCTTTCCAAGAAGAACATGATTTTATTCACTGTCTTCACTGCTTGAGCTTCTCACTCTATGCTTGTTGTTCTATGCATCTGATGTCTCTAGATAGGTCTTTTTAGTAATCTGAAAGTCAAGTGGCTACACTGGCATTATTAGATAATATATGATAGATAGATAGATAGATAATATATGATCTTCTATTATTTCTTGCACTGAGATGAGACCATCTGTTGTCTTAGAACTACCCACATTTCTGAAGAAATTTTACAAATTACTGCATGGAGGAAAAGAGAACATTCTTGCTACCTGAAATGTGTTGAATGGTGTATATGCTTCTTTTTTTATCCTTTAAAAAATAAGTGTGAAAATAATTTTAATGAAAAGCCCTCTAGAATGGGGAAAAAAAGACATTATAAGTATGACTTAATTGCTTCACTGAAACTGTTTCTCAGTATCCTCTACAGCTGGCAAAACTACCACACATTTCTCTTGGTTAATAAAACCTGTGACATGTTTATGATAGAAATAACAGTTGCACAGAGCAACAGTGGTATTAGGGATTCCTAATGGCCTCTTTAAAACACAAATGGTTTACTTGGGAACAATTTGATTTTTTTTTTTTTTTATTCAGAAGCTCTTCTTCCTTCAAAACAGTTTCCTATTTCAAATTGCAAAAGATAGAATGATTTGTACAAGCTGTTCTATATTATTTGGGTAGACTATGAAAAAAACATGAAAGCCTAAAAAAGATCAAAAGTTTGTTTATACCACCAGCTTATTTCTAGTCAAAAATAATTTGACAGATCTCTGTCAACTGAAAATTGCTTTAGCCAAACTTATCCCCATTTCTACAATACTTTAGATATTATAGTTGAATTAACTACTGATGTATTTCATAATTTATTCCTGCTTCCTGGTAATGCAATGTTTTGACACTATTAATCAGTACTTGAATAATTGTTAGTAAGAGATTGTATGAGAATATGAGGAACTTCTTTCAACAGAAACTTCAATGTTTTCCAAGTTGATTCAGGTCAAGGAAGTTCAAGAAACTAAGTACTAACATTTACTGTAGGTGCAGAAATAAACAACTTTTCAGTATAGGTACAAAGAAAATCATTAATAAAACAAGAATTAGATGTGAATAGTAGTATTTATCTTACCTAATATTATGTACCTTAAAATTGAGTATGTAACCAATGATACAAGGTTTCCTTTACAGTCAAACAGTAGGAAGACTTACTTCCACAGGGCAAAATTTCAGGTGCCTCAGACAAATTATAGTTCAATTTTACAGGTGCTTGTCTTTATTGACTTGGATGTGAGAGGGACTGGTAAGGCTAAATACTCAAATTTTAAATTACTGACATAGATGAGATTAATTCTATTTGCAATTCATGATGTAATAACAACAACATATTTGGATTAATTAATGATTATTTGTTCGTTATGATTAAATCAGTGAAAAGCAGAAATAAAATGCAGGGAGATTGTTCTGCAGAAAATGGCAGAAATAAGAGCACAGGTTTGAAAACTTTGTAATTATATAGATAAGAATAGGTTTTGAAAAGGAAAAAACATTGAACATAAACAGAGATAAGCTGTTGTGTTCTCAGATTTGTGTCCAACTTTGAATTTGCCAAATTTGTGATGAGAGAGATTAATGCTTTTGAAATGTATAGGAAAATTGCTTCAGGATCTCATTGTACCATCCAAAGGCAGTGTCTTAGCCTAATAGAAGATGGCACAGTTCATTGGGCTGGGCTAATTTTACCCTCAGAACATCTGTGGATTTCTGCTGGAAGTGGGATACTGTGCTCCAAGACACCTGCACAGGGCATAGAACAGGATGAGGAATGTTTGCTGTGGCTTTTCAAGTCCTGTGGAAGGATTGTATGTAGGTGAACAGGTGAGTCTGAAGAAATCTGTTCTATAATCTTGATTAACATAATTTAGATTTCATGGACTTTTTCTTAATACGAAAGGTCAAGGTGGATAGAATCAAAGAAGTGTTAATATATGAAGCCAAATGGTGTCGTGACTCCTAAAATACAGTAGTTGCAGGCACTGAAACCATACTGAATGATTAACTTTCAGAACTATATAATGCTATTGCTTGAGAGTCTGGGTAATCTGCATTACTGTCCCTCAGGTGTATTGGTTTGAGATAGGATAGGATCCAAATCAGACCTTGATTTCTAATCAATACCAGACCATAAGAGCAATATCTCAGACTGATGCTGCATATCTGAAAGGTGTCACTCATCGTGTATTTTTGATGTACGTTGTGGGTATTGGTTTCCCCACTGCAGTAACAAATTCTCTAAAAAATCAAAATAATGACTCATTTTGTTGCAGCCTGTGTGAAAGTGTATTTCTGTATATTCCCCTACACCCCCTAAACAAAGTAACAGAACCTACATGGGCATCCCACAGGAACTCTTCCTGGTCATCATGATGCTTTTAACTGACCAAAAGGAAAAACTATTCTGGCTATTAAGACAGTGTGGGAAATCCAGTAGTTATCATTCTTGTGAGGGTGGGGATTGGAAAATGTAGAACTACCCTGTGGTATTTCATCAATGTTTTATATAGCAACATATTTCACAAGAAAGTTTTATTTACTGAGGCGATTAAGAAGCAAACCTTCCTGTTCTGTATTTGGCATTCTGTCCTGGAACGAAACGCCCATGGCAAGTTATGGTCTATTTTAAAATAGAGAATGTAAATTGGAAGAGAGTGCAGCACACACCTGCTCATCTCCAATCAGATAGGCAAGCAGTATGCAAACTGCAAGCAGCTGTAGCAAAGAAAAAAACCAAATCAGGACATTCTCTACTTCCATACAGAGAAGGAACTAAAGCAAATAGAGGAAAGGCACAAAAGCCCTTGTATTTCATCCTTTTTCACATAAAAGACACCCTTTTGTCTTTTATGGCAAAGGGTGGTGGCAAAAATGAGCATTGTAAAACTGATTCTCACAGTTTTGTGTGACAGTGGTGGGACACAGAGAGTCCACAATTTTAGGATCCAGGTCCATTTGCTGGTGCTTGTTAAAAGATCTTTTTTTTTTCAAAGTTCAGATAGCGAGAAGGATTGGTACTGTTTGATAATTACATTGTACAGAAAAACTTGAGTTTCTTGATAGCTTATTTCTTTGATTTGCAGACATTGTGATTATTGCATTTTGGCTGTGATCCAGTCTTTTCATGCAGCTTTAGAAGCAGTGAAATTAAAGCTCCAAATTATCTATTTGTTAATAATGGAGAGATTCAGCTTCTCCATGGCTTTCTTTGGAATGGTTATTGCCTTTCATCATGATAAATGCTGTGTTCTGGTTGCATCATTGGTGAATATTAAGCTCCAGTTGCTGTTTATTTAGTGAGTGCAAAGAAATGTTTATGTTCATCGTTAATTCCAGATAATTATTGCTATTAGCTTGTTTCATGTGTTCTGCAGGCAGTTGTTACACTAACAGATAGACACAGCCATTCATACAAACAATTGCTTGCCTACCTTGTAAAATGAGAAGGATTTGTCCTCCCATTCTAGTATTATCTGTAGTTTTATACATCTTAACATTTTATGCAACTGCTTTGTTTACCCATTTATTTAATGGAATACAGGCAGATGCCAAATCTGCTTTACTTATTTTGGAGTCCTGAAATTGATTGTTTTATATAGCAAAATGTGTAAATTTTTTATGCAAGTTTCTCATTCTCAATAACATTTACAGAAGAAACATCCATCCATGCAATTTTCTTTAAATCACATTTGTAGTCCTGAAAATTTTGTCTTATAGAAGTTATTCCCAATAAATGCTTTGATGCAACTGAACTGTGTGGGAAAACTGATGCTGACTGCTCTCCAGTTCTTTTCTCCAAGCAGTTGAAAGGTTTTGCAATGATAATTTTGCTTACAATCTCCTTTGTTGCATCCTGTAAAACACAACAGTCTGGGAGGGATCAGTGCACCAGGTTGCACCAGGTGCGAAAATGAAACACATTGCATTTCTTCAGGCGTCCTGTATTTTACATCGGTAATTAATCTGTACACACGTTAGTAAAGAGAATGAAGTTACTTTGGCAGTGTTCAGTAAGAGCCAAAGCTACACCTCCAAATATTTCTTGTAAATCTGTGATGATCTATTTTCAAAGATCAGCCTGGGAGTCTTGTTCGCCTGTGTGTTCATGGGACAAGTGTTTAACTCTTGGCTCCCTCGTCTCTGCTTTGCTTGTAGAACAGCACTTGCTGGGTCCTTGCTGTGCACCCATCCCAGCTCCTCTGCTTTCCCACAGAGACCCTCTGCTGTGGATTGCAGCCATGCCTCTGCCACTACAGGTTAAATTCAATATTTTTCATCATGGCTCCTTCCAAGCGAGCTCCAAACTGGCCTCTTTCTTGCTCTTTCATCCAGAATTTATGAAGCTGTTTCCAAAGCTAAATTCACGTACAAAGGCTTGTGTAATGCACTTAGGCTGCTGCAGATGTGAGGTTAACTTTTAATTTATTTCAAACATGTTACAACTGACACGTACTTGTCTGAAGCTGTAGTAGCTGTTAACACTTTATGCCTTGCAAAACTCTCTAGGTTGCATCTGGAATCACAGCAGAAATACAAGGGTCCCTACTCTGTCCCATCTCTGTCCCATTCCTCCTGAGCTATGACAGAAGGTCTTGTCTTGATATTTATGCTGAAGACTAACAACTGATTTGTAGTTCTGGCTGAAAAGACTTCTTTTTTTTTCCTTTTTTTTTTTTTTTCATCATGTTTTGGGCATTGCTTAGTCAAGTTTTTAGATGTGAGTAAATTAAGGATGTGTTTGTTTATTGTTTTTGAAGGGCGGGAATACAGGAGAAAAAAAATATTTTTAAAATTGTGTCAATACTAGAACTTGAGAGAAACATATTCTCTTTAATGGTATTTCCTCTCCTTCTCTCTTGAACTCTGTCACAGATGGATCAAATGAGCAACATCATAATTATAATCATCTTTCTTTAGTAGCATGAATCTTGAGGAACTCAAAAGTTCCTCTAAAGAAACAAGTGAGTAAAAGAACATAACCAGTGTGCAAACAGGGTCACATTAAAAATCCCCACAAAACCCAAACCTGACATGTTTTATGCATTTGGTTATTGACTAAATTAATGTATTATGATTTCATTTCCATTTTAAATAAAATACCTAAATGCATAGCAATTCCTGGCAAGCTGAGAAAGGTAAATAAAAAGAATTGATTAGCAAGAGGTGGGGTTTTTTAAATGAAGTTTGTCAAAGCAGGTCAGGTTGAACTATGCAATATTCATTCATATTTCAGCAGTCAGCTCTCATTATGTGGTGTAAACTAATCTAGATCTCTCCATCTGGCAGTTGTGAGGAGAAGGAGACAAGTAGTCAAGAACATGATCAATCAGCTGCAGCCCAGTTAAGTACTTCACTGTAATTAAACTTGAACAGCATTAAAAATTACATGCAGTAATTGAAGAGAGGTGATTTCCAGTGTAGTACCTTTAGCTTGTTTGGTGAGTATGTATTTTTGTGAATATATAAATATTGCTCTTGGGCTTAATGCCCACATAGGAGTTGATACGCCGAGTAGGTCATCGGATCACTCAGTGGTGTAAATCTGCCCAGTTGCTGTGATTTCAGTGGTGATACATTAGTGCAGGGTGGCTCGGGACCTTGCCAAGTCCATAAATATGAATGCCATTCTGTATGTTACACCAGCTGTGTAAATCCAAACTGTTAACATCATTACTGTGTATTTATCACTGCCAGACTAAGAAAGCTGTGAAGAAACAGTTATGGTTGAAAGCAGTTAATTAATTAGCTTAAAGGCAAGATTGTGGCTTAGCTTAATGCAGCTGTGTAGGCAGGCACAGGCTGCAATGCACCTTTTTCCCTCTGTCCTGGCTGTCCTTGGGTGTCCCCATGTTTACTCCACCGTGGCTATGCAACATGTGAAAAAAATCTTATAGCTTGGGCTTATTAAAAAGTAGACATTTTAAAAATTAATTATTGCCTAAAATATGTAAGGGGAGTATGTGTGTGGAGATTTTTCCCCAGGAATCAATTTTTTTTTTTTCAGACCAGCCATCATTTTTCTTACATTTGTGGGCTGGGTGCAAGGGGCAGGGGGCAAGTCCTGGAACACAAGGTTTTGTGGGGAGTTATTGGCTTATATTCCATATCTAGAAAGTACCTTAGAGATGGATCAGAAGGAGAAATTGGGTAGTATCTACCTAGGCAAGGAAAGCTGAAGAGGCCACATTTCTTTCTTCTCAAAAGTGATGTGGAGCTGAAGTGTCTCTGCAGCAGCTGAGGACAGCCATTCTCGTGACTGGAGCATCCACGTAGCTATCTAATTTTAGTTTCCCATATAGTCATTCAGTAAAATGTCAAAAACCTGAGTTTGGGTTGCTGTATTTCACTGGAATAGTTTTAGACATCTGGGCTAAAGGGCATCCATAAATGACTGCAGTGTTTTATGTATGTATCTCTTGCGTGGAATGAGCCTTTGAGCCCTACATGATTTCAGGCATCACAAATGGCCACTTTGATATTATCTTCTGTCTGGAAATCCATGTTTCAGCACTAAGCTATCACATTTTGTATTAAAAAAAAAAACCCAACATTTTGCCACCAGAGTTAGGTTCAAAATGGCACCATCAGATGAGTGCTAAGGTTGTATCTTTGCCTGTCATACCAGATGTAACACTTGTCAAATAACACAGATGACCCTTAAGTATCTTCCATGGATCTCGGGTCTAGAGGGCAGGTTAAAGTACTGAATATCTTTTCAGAAAAAGTATTTTCTACTTATTATTTTTTACTGAACCAATCAACCCACTATCAGAACAACCTAAAGACAGAACAAAAGCAAAACCCAGGAAAAGACGCTACTTCTGTTCTTTTTGTTAAAAATAAATCCAAGACACATGCTTTTGTCTTGGCAGGTTTATTTCAAGACTAATACCATGCTGTCATTGTGTTTCCTATCCATTAAAAAAAAGGCAAATAAGTGTCAGACAAAAGGGAAATGTTAATTAAGAAGTTCTATTTATATATATCATGTTTAACTTGTAGGGCTGCTAAATATTTCCAGACTGAAACAGACCCTGATCTTGCAGTATTATAGTGTCTGAATCACAAAATGAACAACAATATGTTTACAAAGCACCCTTAATCATAGGCAAACAGAGATCATATTGCTTTAGTATTTTTATGAGGAAAGGAATTTAGACTTTATTATTATTATTATTATTATTATTATTTCCTATAGTAAATATAAGCTTTTCAGTATAACAAGGATATTTCCCCCTTTGGTCATAAGTAAATATTGTTCTTTTACAATATGTGTATTCACTTGTGGGGTCACAGAGGAGAAGGGAGGATGCTAAGCTACAAAGCAGCCATCTGAGCATTTGGCAGAAAACTATCAATGCAGAGAATAATAATATCTAGCCCTAGGTATTCGTAAATTATACACAAGCAATTTACATATAATTTATGATTCTAAGTCTCATTTTATTACAAAATTTGCAGTTGTGATTGTAGAAACACCGCAGTTGCATTGGTGGGAGAGGGATATTTTGTGTGTCTCTGTTTGAACCACATGGCTGGGCAGTTTCTCCCCCTCCTCATCACAGCACAGGATGATGTGTTTTCCCCACCGGTGTTTCTCCCCTATGGGCACATGAGAGGCCTCTCCTTGGGACCCTTTTATTTACATAACTTTACAGTCTGCTTTCCCTGCTGGGACATTCCCCTTTGGATCAGTCAGTGCTGCTCCTTCATTAGGAGATCACATTTGAATTGCATGTGTCATAATAGCTATATGACAATTTTTTTCCCCCCTTCATTCCCAAAGATCATGGAAGTGAGATGGTGGGAGCCATACTGTAACACAGGTATCTGTCAGAGGAGGCTTGCATGTATTGTTCCAAGCCCTAAGAGCAGGAGTGGTGGGTACAGTGAGCAGTGGAGGAGCTGGAGGGACTGCCTGCTGCACCTCCTCCCCTTCTGCCAGGATGGGACTGTTCAGGCCTTGCTGCTCAGCTTCAGTCATCCCTGCTCTTGGGTTCTTTATACTTTTCCCCTTAGAGCTGCAGTATTTTCAACCTTTACTGTTGTTGAGGAAGGGAGGGAAGTATCTGTAGAGACTGTCACAGGCAGTGTGAAGTCTTGAGGCACTTCAGATTTGTTTGAAAGACTTATTTTTGTCTTTCCCAATGCCTGATTATTTACATAGACGGGCTTCTGTTTGGGTCACTCCTTTTCACTTGCATTTTCTTCCATAGGCTATTTGTGTTCTTCTTTCACACTAGCATGTGTGAGTAGAGCAACAAGTCTGTCAGGGTGGCACAGGTATGCCTGGAAGGTGTGTGCTGTTGGCTACTGTGCTGGCACTGGTTGGCTTCAGGGAGTGCCCCCATCACCTGGACACCAGATCCTGGTGTCCCCGGAGCCCTGTGGCCTCTGCTGACACTTCAGGGGGGTCAGGCCATGATGGAAGGGGTTGGGCAAGTGTGGTTTGCTGAGAGCAGTGACTCTGGGCTCCATGCTGTTCTTGAGAGACACGAACGAGGCCTCGAAGCTCTCTGGATCATCCAGCCAGCAACGCTGCAAGGTGCTGGAAGGGCCCACCTTCCATGGAGGGGGCTGTGAGTGGAAGGTGTGCTTCCCCCTGCCCGTGCCTCGACTCCAGCACCTCAAATCATTTTCTCCACAGATTAGGAAGGCCCATGCAGCCATAACACGGAGAGAACATTTCCTTGACTTGCCACATGGTACAAATGCTCTGTGGTGGTGCCAGGTGCGTTGTCCTCCACAGTGGCTGACATTTAGCATTAGTGATTTAGACCCTTATGGAGGCTGGCAGAGCCAGACAAGTGAGATACTCAAACATGCAAATCGTGTCTGATCTAAGTTGAAGGTTACTGTTTGGTAAATAAACTGAGATCAAATCCAAGTGATTGGCCTTGAACTGACGCCTCTGTAGATGTTTTTATAAGCAAAGAAATAAAAATTAAAATGAAGATACGGCTCATAGATTTGATGAAATTATTATCTAGCAAATACTTTGCAAATGGGATGTTTGGTATAGGTAACAAAGGTGCATATTGAAGATTTAAGTCTATAGATAAAGACTGAAACATCTGTTTGTGCTGCCATTACTGTTCCTGAGCTCCATCTTAGCATCCATCCCAGCAAACCTTCTCACAACAAAATTGTGTTCCAAGGGAACACTTCTGCTTTGTCCTCTTTGGCGTTCACTTCTTTCAACTGACACCACGCTCCTTGGTCAAGCCATGTCAGAGAGAACTTTGTGTTAATAGCTGTCTAACTGCTTTTCGTGTTAGGATGATTTCTTTGCAAGCCTGGAAACCCGTCAGGGTTGTGTTAAGGCACATTCCACTGGAGGCGTGTCATGACTGTTACTAGCCTGGGGTTGATTCCTCTGCAGGAGTTTGCCAGGACCGTGATAGGGATTCCATTGTGTGCATTTAAGAATCAGTAATACCACAAATCCAGGAATGGTCTGTTGGAGGACCATGTCCGGGATCAGAGTTGCCCCAACTGTCTCTTCATTGTAGGTTTCTTCTAAGGTAAAGAAAATCCTTTATACCTACTGTTTAGTGCCCTGCTGGAAAATTTTCTTTATTGAAAAGCTTGACTAAGTATTCATGTTTCTGGCAAGACAATCAAAACTTCAGGCATCAGGACAAGTTGTGTCATTGTAGAACTTCCTGCCATAAACTAGGGGAATTTTTAGGCTGCTCCACTTACCATCATACCATTTTGTCACATTCCTGAGGACTCCAAAGATGAAGACTTTGACTTAATCACCTTTCATTTTTTTCCATATGAAAGGTCTAGCATTCTGTCATGGATTGCTCATGAAAATTTTATAAAATCTTACAGTTGTGTTACTTACACAAAATCTTACAAAAATCATGTGTTGTGGTCATATTGACTCACGATTTGTATTCTGGGGTGCATTTTGCTGGGATTGGCGTCTATAAGAATCAAACCAAAGGAACAGTTGCTGATAGAGCTAATTAACTTAATGGGTTACTTACACTGAATAACAGATGCCTTCCGATTTCAGGGGTCTTTAAAACAAACCTTTGAATGTTTTGTGTTTGTGAGAGCCATTGGAGGGTGGCATTTGTTGCCACCTTGCAAGGCAGCTGGAGACAAAGACCAGAAGTCATCTGCTGAGCACTCAGGTGCTTGGGGCAGGGAGATGCTGGCCATCCCAAGGGCATTGCCAGTGAGGTGACACAGGAATGATGATGATTGTGCCATGGAATTCTGAATTCATTTTGTACTTGAACTACTGACCACAAATCCTGCCACCTCAGTGTGATCAGAGTTCACCTTCACATCAGTGGTTGACCTCACCTAAAGCAGGTGAATAAAACAGAGGTAGTTTATTTTGACTATGTTTTTACACTGATCTACAATGTGTTAACTTTCCCTAACTGAACAAGTACAGTAGTTTTTTATCAATCTTCGTGTTAGGAATATGTTATTAATATACAATATATAGTATATATTAACATATCTATATGTTAATATATTGTTAATAATATACATTCTGGGAAATTCTGAACACAGAGTTCTACTGCCATAGTTTGTATTAATAGGATGTTAACCATATCTATGCTGTTCAAACTATCACACCATAAACTAGAGGGAGACACAGCTGCATTGTTTTAGACTCTTTGCTGTTTCAACAAGAGAAAAATCTGAAATGAAAACAGTTCTGACAGCCTGGAAGCTCATGCTGTTGTTATTAATGGGCTCTTTGGTAATAGAAGCTGAATTTAGTGTGCCAGATGCACCACAGCCATAGAGGGAGGATGCAGGTCTGGCCTTGTAAAGGGGACAGAAAGGGTGCACTGGAACTTACTAGCACAATGAAAAACCCACAGCCTAAGAGGTCAGCTGCTCAGGTCTGATTAGTGTAATTTTAGCTTTGGTTTTGCTTTCTATGTTAAAAACTGCCCCTACTTCCTTATCTTTCCAGTTTTCAAAATATATCCATCTAACCAGTTTATATTCTTATTTATCCTTTTGCCTTCCAACTCTTCTTACCTTGTGTTTACCTCTTCTGCCAAGAACCTTAGAATTAAAAATGGCCTCAGAGTAGCCTGAAATCAAACAAGACCTTTCCTCTGGAGTGCTTGGAAAGGTAGAGCTGGTACTTTTGTGATGGGACTCTGTTGATTCAGGAGTTCCTCTGGGGATGAAGTGAAAACACAAACCCCAAACCCACTGAACCAAAACCTTCATCTTAAAACTGTTGAAACTTTAATACGTAAGAAGTTTAGTTTTCAGAGTCAATACTCTAATAATAATGTTAGGAGAGACTTGCTGTTGTAGCAAAAATATGGTGGTGTGCTGGCATTGTGTATGTTTAAATGCAAGTGTTTACTTTTAACTGTCGTTTTCCCATTCTATAAAGGGGAATGCCAGTGCTTTGTCTACAAGCCATATAAAGAGAATAAAAAAGTCTAGTCATCTGAACAAGTAAAGGCAGTTTCTCTTTACAGTGTTTATTGCAGCTTTCTTTTTTCTTTTTCCTTCCTCCCCTTGCTCTTTGATGAGTCCCAGTGAGGACAGCACAGCATTTGCTGCCTGTAGTCTCAGCCAAGGACAAAAGGGGTGAATATTACAGTGCAGTTGCTTGTGTGCCCACCTCTTCATCTGTAACCAGGTTCCTCACTTCTCTCTTCTGAGCCCACTACTGTGTGGTTTCCTCTGGTGTAGACTAGTTATAAGCATGAATAAGGGCTGCTTATTCCAACCTAGTTGCAGATTTACATCTTGCTGCTAGCTGAGCCACCTTTTCATTCTTTTTTTTCTTTTTCTTTTCCTTTTCTTTTTTTAAAAAAAAATTATTTAATACCATCAAACATAAGCAGCTGTTGCATTTAGCCCTTTCTCAGGTAAAGGCAAACCTTCCACATGCTACTGTCTCATGATAGCCACCCCAGCATTGCCACACAGCAGGGTGCCAGGGTGCTCCTAGCACCTAGGAGCATCTATCCCACAGAACTTAGCTGGAGAAGTTACCACAATAAACTACCTAGACACATTTGCTTCTTTACTTTTGCAAAGATGGTCAAAATCAGAATGTAACTGAGCACCTAAAGCTTGGTACATAATGTGTTTAAAGCCCAGCAAGTGTCATTGCCTTCATTTTATAATTTGGAAATAGAAAAATGATGCATCTATCCTAACCTTAGTCTCCTGCATCACCACACTCACAAAACTCGTCTTCTTCATGCATTGTATGATTTTGTAGCCTATGGCAGACACCCTGATTATGCTGCTAGTTTGTGTCAGTTGTCTGAGCAACTGTTGGCTTGTCTTCCCTCTAGAATGCTTTCTTTTGGCAGTGGAGAAGAGATGGAGCTGCAGCAGGACAGGGAGCTGGGAATAGGAATTACTGACCTGACAAGGCAGGAGGAAAGAAGGAAGAAGGCAGCATGGCTTCTTGAAGATCAGCAGATACTTTGGGGCTGGAGCAGACAGTGTCCAGAGAGGCTGACAAAGAGAGGTGATAGCAGAGAAGGCTGGTGGTCCTGGAAGGGGAGTGATGGCAATTGTCAGCGTAGACGTGACCTGAGTGATTTGCCTGGAGTGGTGCAGCAGCTTCATGGCAAAGAGGATTGAACACATCCCAGGTGTGCAGTGGCACGCTGGCACAACCATTTGTGTGTGCATTTGTGCAGCATATCTAAACTTTGCTTTTGTGCTGCCGAAAATCACATTTAACTTGATTAAATGGGTATGTATTCTTTCATTTTAGAATCCAGTAGGTCAGGCAGATGACTTAAGGCTGGGGATGGAGCATATTTTCAAGGGTATCTTAAGCACAGGAAAAATTGTTTGTGTTAATAATGATTTCAGCCACATGGGCAGTAGAACATTCCTTTATTAGGAAGGAAAGTCACCTTTCTCTTTCAAAGGGGTTCAGTTGATCTGTGGTACAGTGGGTCACACAAACTCACAGTCCATCATGGAAACATTAGGACTCCTTCAAGGTAAGACAGGCAGTTCTGCAGACACTGACAGGAGCAATGCTGACAATAGTCAGGAGTCTGGTTAGTAATGGAATCTTGCAGTCAGCTTTTTGTAGCCTTTAAATAAGTGAGGATCTCCATAGCACTCTGGGTGATGGAGGAGTGTTGGGGCTATGGAACAAAACATCCGTTCTTCATGGGACAATTTTCTTATGTGTTCATTTGCATTTAAAATTGGAGTTGAAAATAAGGCTTTTAGAAACTTTTAATTTCTATTTAATTATGAGAATTTAACTTCAGGGTCTCTATCTGATTTTAAAGAATAATTAAAATTAAGTATGGCTGGAGTGATTTTTCACAGTTTTCCTGCCTGTCCTTTAGGACTTAAAGTAACAGTAAATTATTTGTGGCTGGGGGTGATCTATATGTAAATTCCATTAAGAATGGAATTTTGTTATAGAGAAATTCAGATTATGAAAATGACATTGCTGCCTTGAACGTCAGTAGCTAATAAATGCATTGGTTGTTACCATTACTTCTCCTAATGTCCTCAATTAAAATGATTTAAAATAGTACAATAGATAAGCAAGATCAATTAATTTTATAAGATGATCAAAGGAATGTAGTTCTGCATTGTAAACGCTCTAAATGTGATAATGGCTTTATCAGGCGGGAAAATAATTTGAAGTAGCTTAAACCTTATTCATTTTAGCTCAAGGGGCTTTTATTTGTAGCTATCAAATGGTCTTTTGTATTTGCTAAGGTAGAATTTTCAGATTCTGTGCATTAATTTTACAGAGTAAATTTCAGACATTTTTGAAAGTACCCAAAAAAATTCTCAGAGGGCTGTGATTACAGGATCCTGTTTAATCAAAGAGAACTTGATTATATTGATGTTCTGAGCAGGAGTAGGTTGTTTGCATTTGCAGTTTTTGAGAAGGTTATTTTTAGATTGCTTTACTGCAGCGGCATTTGCTTTACCAAGCTGTATGAAGCATCAGTTGGGACACTGTGCCCAGCTTTAACTTCCCTGTGACTGGCATTCTACGTAAGTGGTTAATTATATGGAATTTTTTTTGCTATTTAATGTTAAGTCTGTACATTTGGAAATTAAATATCTGGATGGTACGATGAGAATACATTTGTGGATGGCACATCTAAGAGTGGCTTTGAAACCATGGATAAGGAAAGTGTCATGTTGGTCAACCCAAGGGGGAGAGAGGTTCACAATCCTGGGAGATTCCCTCCTTCCTTTCTTAATGATCATCCGTCTGCTGTTAGTCAAAGGACTTTGTCCTCACTGTGCCTCATGCTACATACTTAAAAACTTTCTGACTAAAAGAAAGTGCTTGAGAGGTATAAGAAAAAAATTAACTAGATAATCTAAGGCACTAAGAAACACTTGAAGATGACAACAGGCAGTGGTCATCTTCTGAGTTTGGGTACTGTCAAGTCTTGTAGACATTTTGTTGGGAAGCCTCCAATGGAAATATTTTGGCTGCTCTGTCAGCTGTATAACAGTAATCCTCAATATTGTGTCACCTCTCTAGATTTCATTGAGGTTGGTCAAGCATTGGAAAAGCTGCCCAGGAAAGTGGTTGAGTTACCAGTCCCTGGAAGTATTTAAAAGACATGTAAATGTGGCTCTTAAGGACATGGTTTAGTGGTGGAACTGGCAGTGCTGGGTTAATGGTTAGATAACAATAACTGAACAATATTACAAGTCTTTTCTAACCTGAACAAATGTATGACACTTGTAGTACCTGATTCCTTGAAGATCCTAGAAGGGTGCAAATCATGACTACATCATAGAGATGGTACTTTCTCTTCATGGGATAGGTAAAACATCTGAGGAAATTAGAGGATGTTTTTTAATTTAATAACTTGCAGTTCAGAGTCCCGCTGAATGCATGGGCTCTGCTTGGATATGTGGCATATTTTTCAGTTGTCTAAATGGGTTTCGTGCATGTTTAGCTGTCCTCTCCCTAGAAAGAGAAATAGGAAATGCTGGTGGGGAAAGAGCAGATCAGATGGTGCAACAAAGCACAGAGGTAAAACGGCAGAAGGAAACGTGGGACTGAGAATGAGGGACAGTAGTGTGGGGTAATGAGGATGGATAGAAAGTATCTCTTCAGTGCATGGTGCTAGGAAAGAGAGAGGAGAGTAACAGAGCTAGCGTGAGATGAGAAAAGGAAGAGAAGGGGAGCACAGGCTGTGTTAATCTGCATGTAAAGACGCAGCAGGAGGGACATAAAAAGAAGATATGTTGACATGGCTGCAAGGAACAGAAGTAATCATTGGTGTTATAGATGCATTCTACTATGAAAACAAAAAATGTGCAATTTAAAAAAAAAAAACAAACTTTTCAATCTTAGATTCACTTCAAATTGCAATAGATATAAAAGAGCTTTAGCTATAAAAGTTGAATAATTATATTAAAAGGAAGTAGAAATTTCTACAAAAGCATAAGGAGCTTTTCCTAAAGTCAAGGATAGAGCCAAAAACAAAATCCATATCTCAAAAGTTCAAGATGAGGAGACAGAAAAAGTCTGAAAGCCATAGCATGATGTAATCCCCTGCTCTATTTTTCAAGTTCCACTTGAACCTCAGATTGGTTTCCTTTGCCCCACCCCCCCCTTCATTGGCAGCTGTTTCAGGATCTCACCACTTTCCTGGTTAATGATCTTTTTCTAATTTCCAATTTCCTGGCATTTCTAATTGCTGATTGGTACTTGGTTCTTTCAATTAAGTGATTCTTTTTCCTCCCTAGAGACTAATTTCTTTCACACCTCTCTCCCCACTGTATTTACAGATGTTATCCACCCTGCTTTGTTTTGGTAGGCTAAAAAAGGAGAGAACCTCGCTCTTCTCTGGCTTGTGGCGTTTTTCTTGATCTGCCTTCAGCTGTTCTAGGTAAGAGCCCATTTCTGCAGCACGTGAGTGACTCAGTGAAGATGAGGTTGCCATGCCCTGTATATTGAGATCTGTATGTGCAGTCTCTGAGAGGTACCTTTTTTGTACACTATAGAATCATGTTTGTAATCTAAATCTTGTGCTGCTTTGTCTTTCACTTTGATGTGGCTGACAGGAATGCTTCTGCAAGCTATGATGTAGGTGTACATCGTAAAAGCCTAATAAGACTATGTTCTTAATTTTTTTTTTTATTATAACGGTTAGATACAGCAGCTATAATTGCTTTCTAAACAAAAGTAAAGTGGTTTTGATGTAATGTGCCCTAACAGGGTGTCCATCTATTCCATCCCCACTTGTTCTCTAAGGCCTCTCAGGTCAGCCAAGTCCCTGAGTGTTGAAGCTTCATTCAGAGTGGGAAATGGCTCAGTCCATCCCTGCTCCCCACCCACAGTTTTTCCAGGCCTCTAGCAGAGCCATTTGGAGGGGAAGTGAGGACCCAGCATGGACAGGTGGGAAAAGGGCCCATTGTTTCAGCAGAGAACGTACACAAGGCTTTAGGAATGAGCTAGTTAGGGCTTTGCATTCCCAGATTGTTGAAAGAGAAAATTCCTGTTTTTCTAGTTGCTCCCCAAGACGTTGTATCTATAACTACCTGCCACTTAAAGAACACACACACACAGGTTCTTACAGGGGAAAAAGATGAATTTGCATTTTGAAGCAGGCACACAAGTATATATGGCAAATAAAAAATTCAAGAAAAATGCTTGTTAATATCACATTGTCATAATCTTTGAAAGCTGCCTGACAAATTATCTTTATAACCTGGCCCAGCCTGTATTAAAATCTGGATCAAGAGGAGGAGGTATTGCATGGAAATTGTTGTTTGCTATGTGTGCTTACATTCAGATTAAGCCCTCTAATACAATGGCCAAATGAAATAAGCTTGGGTCAGTCACACAACTCCAGTGAGTGTTTGAGCTGAAATACTGCACTTCATCTGCAGTGTAATTCCATTTGTGCTATTACAAAATTAAATTGAGACTTGAATCTTGTGTTTTAAAAGATTGTGACCATATGCAGCTTGAACAAGGGCCAATTTTTGAAATAGTGCTCTTTTTACACTGTCTTTCTTTTACATTTGTTGAGGGTTTTTTAGGGAGTTGTGGATTTGGGAGTGTTTGTCATTTTTGGGGTTTCTTTTGATGGGTTTCTGTTTGTATTTAGGGGTGTGTCTTTTGATTTGGTTATTTGGTTGTTTTGTTTTTTTTAATCAGAACTGAATGTTGCCAGCATTTAATGAATTGATGTGATCTAAGCTTGGAGTACTTCTCTGTATAATTCAAAATCACCTTTGGGAAAGGAAATGTGGAAAAAACTCAACCAAACAACCCTGTGAAGCCCTAAATGTGTAAAGCATGAAATAATGACACTCCCACTCATATGGGAATGTAAACTAAAACTGCAGAATGTGCTTTTATCAAATCATACTCTTAATTAGGTTTTAGGAGAATGCTTTATAGTCAAGGTTTTGTTGAATAATTTAATTATGAAACAGTACACCTGATTTTCAAACTAAGCCAACTGATACTGCCTGAGATAATCAGCGTGAACAACTGAGTTTTACATACTCCTGTGAAGACAAGTGTTTTTAAGGAGAAAAAGAAACAATTCCCCCCAAAACCCCCTTTTTTATTTTTTGCCTAAAAAGAACTTCACCTTACAAACTTTCTGGAGTGGCCTGGCACGGTGGATTGTGGCATTTGATGAGGGACAACTCAAAGGTGGGTGGTGAAATTAAACTGGCACACAAGATATAAGAGGGGAATTGTGGTTGGTGGTGAAATTCCTTTAATTCAGTTTATTTTTGTTAATTCCCATTCCTGAGTTCATGAGGTTTCAGAGCGACCTGATAGGAATATGACCTCTAGCCTGGCTATTGCTTGTAACCCAAATCCTGAGCTCTACCTGAAAACTCACCCAGCTCAAACAGAGCTTCAACAGAGCCTTACCAATAAGAATAGAAGCAGTGGTGTTTGGTATTTGTGAGGCTTTTGAGATGGACTCAGTGAGGAGCTAGAGCACATCACCCCGTCATAATATATTAAAAGAGATCAGTGTTTCTGAGCAAATAGATTTTATTCTGTTTTGTTGTGGGCTTTGTTTGGGTGGGGGTGTGTGGAGGGAAAGCAGCCAGAGTATACTTTTAACCAGGTGAGTCTGTATTCCCAGGCATGTTCAAACGGTAATGGAGTTTATGTCCTCACTAGGGAAGGCAAATAATGAGTTGGTTGAAGTTTAAACACTAGTGTTTGTTCCTAGAAAGACAATATCCCTAATAAATCAAAATTCAGTACTACAATACTTGCAAAGGATAGTACAAGGCCACATGCATTTTTAGTTCACCTGTCCTTTCTCTCTTGAGCAGTATTGATCAAAGAAAGTCTTTTAAATTAAAAAGGCTTGGGTATTCCTAGAATGCCATTCTGTTCTAGTTCAGTTGTTGATTTGTGTGTTTCTGCCTAATCTGGGACAAAAAAGTCCAATTACAGTTTCATTAATCTTTTCAAGATTTCTCTTGTGTGTACAGGATGGTTGTAAGCATCTTACAACCTGGCGCAGCTGAGTTGTACTCTGGGTTATTCCAAAAGTTTCATAGCTGTATTTTCAACACTTTTTGGCCATATTAAATACACAAGCCCATCACATTTTCCAAGCTTTGCTTGAGCTAGTTAGATTTCAGAGGTTTATCTAGTCATTATTGGTCTTTAAATATAGTCATCATCATAAATGCCCCTCTGTTTCCGTTTGCTCTGCAGAGGTCAAAAGATGAGGTTGGTTTATGAGCTTATTCTGCCATGTGTCACTATCGGCAGCACAATAGAACAGCAGGATGGAGAGGCAGCTCTCACCTCTCCATTTATTACTCTTGTCAACTTGGAAAGGATTTTTTACCTTGTGAAAGGCCCATCAGCAATGAATCAGTGAAGTGAAGACGACAGTTGATTTGTGAATTCAGATTATATAAAGTGACTAGGCTTCAGTGGACTGTGTAGATAAAGCAACTGTCATGATAAGGTGGCATGTGCAATTCCACAAAACCAAATTTATTGCACATTTAAGGAAATCATCCTATTTTAAAATGCCATAAATTTGAAATTGAATATAAGTTATACCCTTGAATTTTGATTTATATTTTGAATATTTTTAATGTGATGCTAAGTAGCATAAATTTAATTCTAGGAGTTTATGCATTCCTTATTTAGGGGTCATTTTGACTTTTCTTCTGAATATGTTATCACATTCCTGATATTTTATTCCAAGCAGAAAAATCACTTTATTTGATATTGAGACTTAATAAACATCAGCAAAGATCAAACTATGATGGCTAGAATAAGACAGGCAAAGTTTATGGAGAAAAGAGAGAGGCCTCCATTTTCTTCCTGTAGACACAAACACACTTATTAGTAGCAAATGCTGTGTTTGTGTCAATATGAGTTTACAGATCATTAGTGGTAGAAATGTCTCTCAGGTGTTTAACAGAGGAAAGTGGATAATTTCATGGCCTCACAGTGCTCGTTCATTTGACCTTTTCTGCATTGTCGATCCTTAGCACTTGTAAGGCTTTGCTTACAATTGCAGATTCCTTCAGCACTCCCAGTTTCTGGACTCTGTTGGGATTTGGGAGTGGCCTCTCGTGCACTTAATCATGGGACTTTTCAGTGGTGTGGTGAAACTCCAGAGCTTTTGTAGAACAGTGCTTTGTTTGGGATGGAATGTCCATGTTGGACCCATGGAGTCTGATGTCACAAAAAGGGGAAAAGGTCCTGGCCCAAGACATAAGAAAATATTGCAAATAACTGCCCTCTTCTTGTGGATATACAATACTGTGGAATATCCATTACCGTTTTCAAGAGCTGCCAAATGCTATAGGATTAGGCAATGAATAAGTAGTCTTTTCAAAATATTTCATGACAGCTTTACATAATAAAGAGTTTTATGTTTGTAACACCTGCTGGACTGGCTCAGATTTGGATGGTCCCTCTGACATTGTTCTGTACCAGATGCTTACAAAAAGGTGCAAAGGAATGGACAGCTATGGAAAAGGTGTCATTTGGGGATTTTCTCCCTAAACCAATGCATCTAGCAATTGGCTTATGCCCTCAACTCTGAGTTTTAGTGTCACTTATAAATGTCTTTTTCCTTTCTGGTCTAACTGTAGATGTTCTTATTATTCACATAAATGTCTAAGCCTTTTTGAATCCTGCTAAGCTGTTGGCTTTAGTAATATCTCGTGACAATGAGTTCCACATGTAAATTTTGTAGTATGTAAAAATACAGTTCAGTGTAGATTTGCTGTCTTTAATTTCACCGAGCACCTTTTTCAAAAGTTGGCACTTTTAAAAACCCAAACCTTCAGAAAGCGCACAGAGCTACAATAATGACTTTAATATGTTTCATTATTTATTTTTCTTCTTGAAGTCATGAAACAAGGAAGTTCACAGGGTCTACAGGCCATCTTAAGACAGACTCTTATTCTCTTACAACACATCTGGGCCTATAATGTCACTTCAGAGAGACGCCTCCTCTCATTTCCCAGTCCCGCAGAGTTTAGCAGGGAGTTTCTGCCTTAGCTCTGCCTGTTTTGTTGATTATTAAATTTAAGTTTCAGCCTGGACTTTAGACAGGAGCATACTTCAAAGAATTGTTGGTTTGCATAAGCGTCCACATGTTTGGACACATACCAAACATATGGGTTTTTCTGAATCGCCTTTGCCCATAAAATGAGATGGACATCTTGAGCAATTAGATTTTTCCTCTGAAATCTTAATATCAGCAAGTCACACTCTTTAGGTAAATGTGAACAAAGATTAGTTTAAAAGTGGGTGTTGTTTACTCAACAGCTTATTTGAAAGTGTTATTTAATTGCTTGTCTGCCTTCCTAGAGGTTAACTACATTTATAGTGGCAAGGATATGACTTGTCATATTTTATTTTTGTATCAATTGGATGCTGAACTGATGTATGTGAATCTGAAAATGAGTCCTTTGGAGATAATTTCTGAAGAGCTATTGTGGCCAGAAATCCCTCCTGTTATGCACCAAATCAACGTTTCCTAAGTATGTTCTAAGCAGAGCTGGGCTCTCTGATGTGGTACAGGCTTCCGACCTTCCAAACAAGGCACTGCTTCCACAGGTTTCCAGGCTCCAGATGGCAATAAAACCTGGGGTAAAACTCTGCCTCCATAGTTTAATGGGAACATTTAAACAGCTTTCTGATTTCTGCATGGTAGCTATGAAAGCATTTTGAAAATCCCACAGTGTCCCAAAACCGCTGTAACTTGCAGCCTTTTCTTGTGTGGTAGCACCAGCTGGAAGGGATCTGGCAGATGTGCTGTGGTTGGCATTATGGTTGCACTCGTGCCTGAGATGGATGCTCTTGTCATCATCCTCATACTCTAACTGTAACTGCACATGCTGGAAAACTGCAGCACAGGAACAGAAGTATGGGTTAGAAAGAAGCTTCAAACACTACAACAACCCTAATAATCCACAGGACTATGAGTGCTCTGTTACTTAGAGGCAAGGAGACAATTGAAGTAAGGAGGAGTATAGAATGAGTTAGAGTCCCTCATACCAGACCAAGGATTTTCAGGTTACCTGAAAAAACGAATCTGTACATTAGATTAGACTGAATTGTTGTGTGGGTTGTTTACTGCACTCGGTAGACTGTAGTGAGTACTGGAGGGACTACTTATCATGTGCATGGTTTTGAAAAGCAAAAAGGATGTGATGAATAGACATCTTTGCACAAACTCTTGTGATAATTTGAAAATTTACAAAGCACTTCAGCCCTTTTCACTAGTTTTTCTTGTTTTTAAACTAAATGGTGGTTATTAAAAGAGAGAAAGGAAAAACAAAGACTGGTCTGCTTTGTGAAGGGCAGTCCATAAACTTGCCCTTAGAGCTCAAAGCATACAAGGGTACAAGTGTTCCAAAGAGCACAGCATCCTTCCGTGTTTGCTCCTTGTGTTTGCAGTACTCAGGTTCTCTCACTCTGACCTACAAGAACAACTGCACCATGCACTGTACAAGGGACCACGAAGCTGCTCTTTGGCCCCAGAGGTTTGCAGCTGGAGTGGCATAGGGACGGCATGGGAGGGGAGGGGGAGAAAATGAAACTGTACTGCTCAGGCTAAAAAGCTGGAAAGTAATTTTTCTCTTCCTGTTGGCATTTTGACAAATCACTTGACAAAAATCTTTGTTTCTTCAAACAAAGTGTGTCTTTTTGTTTCCTTTCCTTTAAATCTCATCTTGTGTTAGAATTGCTCTTCAGCTGAGGCACCGTCCTGTGCTGGAGAGGATAGATAGGGCAGCAGGCTGGATGTTGCCACTAGAGTGTAGGTAAATGAGAAAACACTTGCTTCTCTTTTTAGGGGCTGGCAGCTTTGAAAACTGGCTTTCATGTGAATATCAGAAACTTTATTGCCTTGACTTGGGTGACCTCATCTACTAGAATGAAGTCATTCATTGAGCCAAGAAAGACAAACCTTCGTTCCAGAGAATTAATCAAGTCCATCAAGTGCTCTGCTTACATCTTATCTCCAGCCAGTGAGAGAGCAAGCAGTTAAAAACTTGACAGCCACCAGATAGCCTCCTGTTCTTCATGTTATGCTAACATCAAAAAGGAGCAAAGAGGCTTCCAAAAGCTCAAACTTGCTACTGGATAAGCACAGCTTGACATAATTTCTGACTTGGGGATTACATTGTTTCAAATCAAGGTATTTCTTAGAGAACAAAAACATGGCATTCCAGTGAACTTTAGCTTTTTTTAAAAAAAAACTATTAACTCTGTCAGATAGGAATGCTGAGCACATAATTGCTCACCCTGCCTTTTCATCCCAAGCTATCGCAGAACCCATAAACATTCCAATTAGGCAGCCAATTAAAATGAGAAAGAGCCCTCCTGAATTATACAGCAGTTGGAGGCTGTTCTGCCTTTCTAGTTGTCAGCCAGTGAAAGGTTTTTATTGCATTTGAACTGAAGGAGGTGAAAGAATTAAGTGAAACAGTGATGTTTGAAAGGCCCATGTGAAGGGGCAGCACAGTGATAATAGTTCTCAGCACTAGTGACAGGGAGCCATTAGTAAGCTATGAAAAGCTTTGTTATGCTAAGAGGTGGACATTATAAAAGGTAGAAGAAAGCAGTTACTTATAAATAAAAAGCCCCTTAATTTTGCTATTTTATTACTCTTATGGCATGAACTGTATAATTTCAAAATCTGCTTATTTCATGTGATGTGGGTTTTTAAGGGGTTATTTTTCAGCTCAGCTAGTGCAGAATTTTTTCAGAGTAAATTATTTTGTGCCAAAATGGCATCCATTAAGAAATCAAAGAATGATAGTATGACACAGAGATCCAGTCAGAGAAGGCAAAGGGAAAAGCTAAATATTTTTGATGTTGGATTGAAAACATGTCATTTTGCAAAGGCTGATTATACCATAAAACTTTCTTATTCTCCACAAGGAGGCATGGAATCTTACTCATTCTGTTTATGCACCATAAAAGTCATCCTTGCTGTGCTGGTTTATGCCCTTGATTGCACTGTTCTTGACCTTTGGGTGATGGTTAAAGCAGTTCCATGCACCCTAAATTAACAGTGTGAATTGACCAGGAAACTTATCTTTTCTGAGGCATAACCCGCACCAAATCATAGAGAAAGATCTGTTTTTTCCTAATACTACTTTGCTGTGTTAATATGCCTCTTTCCCCCCCTTATTCTTCACCTGTTACTGCTTTTGGCAAGGTTTTGCTCCATTAGCAGGACCATCGTGGCTGTTTAAGGAGGAATTGAGCAGAGGGGGGTAGTACTTGGACAGATCCTTCCTCTGCCTCAGATCTGTCTGAACAGAAATGCACCAGACGGAGTAAGTTCTATTTTCCTTAGGGCAGGAAAAACTTATTCTATATTCTTCTGTACTCAAATGTTCTTATTTTGCTCAGCCTCAAATAGTGTCCCCTTAAATATGTCTACTTAGTGGCAAATGATATCAATAGATACCACACCTCCCCCTTGCCCCTTTTTTTAATGTGGAATAGTTTCCATGTCCTGTGCTAACTTTTTCAGTCAAGTTTCAGCTCTCTGACCTCTCTACATCTCCTTTTTTCCACAATGCTTTTTGTTTCTTCTTGCATTCCTGCCTCCATTGCTTCCAAGTCCCCATATTTTCTGTTCTCTCCACCAGTATTTACTATTCTGCCATTGTCTGCATAAAGGGATCCTGTGCTGGAGGTCTTGTCTGAGCAGAGCCCAGCTGGGTTTGCTGCCTCCTTCTCACCCCTTTGGTTTCCATTTGTCACCACTGCGCTGCAATGGGGAAGAGTCTGTTGGTTCACCTTTAGTTCTCAGCAAATGCACATGATCCTTATCCAGTGCTCTGACTGCTTCCAGAGCTGTCTGACCAGAGTGGGACCACTCTGGCCCGGGGCAGGAAGGATACTGGCAACGTTCCTGGAGAGAGGAACAGCAATGGCAGCAAAGACAGAGACTGGGTAGGCACCAGAGCCATGAAACTGTGAAATACATATATCCTACAGCTTCTCCATAGGCAGAACATTTGTTATTAGAAATATGTTTTCTGTTAGCTTGGGAAGTATGACTTTTTCTTGTAGAGACAATCTTGTATGTTGAAAGAGCATAAAAAGCAGGAGTCATTCTGTATATAAAATGTTCTAAAGCTTATATGTAAGCACTTTCCCATTTGGATTTGTACATGCATCTCATCAAAGCAGAGCACGAAGAAACTGGATGATATTTTATAGTCTCTGTGGTGCAGAAGGTCAGACTAGGGCTAACACTCCCTTATGGCATGTGCATCTGTGCAAGACATTTAGTTTTCATACTCAAACATGGCAGCATTCCTTTCCCTGTGCTTCGCTTTTGCCAAGTTACCATGTGCACAGCAGTATGGCTGGGCTCTGCAAAAGCTCCATGTGCTGCTATGGGAGGAAGCAAGGTGGCTTTTACTACTAGAGGGAGTAAAGGTGGGCTCATTTGAGCTGTTTCTGAAAGCTTACTCCTCAGCCATCTCATTCATTTCCAGAAACTGACTTCTAGTCTGACCCATAACTCCTGGAAGGTAACAGCAAAGCTTCCAGGGCTTCAGTGGGTCTGGTGAATATGCAGCCACAGCTCTTTGTGTCTCTGTCCCGGCTCTGTGCTGCAGTGGAGAGTGTTCACAGGATTTCCATGGGCAGGTGGAAGGGTATCTGTGTGCAGGCACTGCCCTGGGTCACTTGGGAAAAGGGAAGTGGTGAGGGGTGTAGCTGTGAATATCCCACATTGCTCCTGATGAAGTGGCTGTGTACAGTATGGATGCAGACTCTGAACCTTACTTAAAATAGAGGCTTTGGATTTCAGGGACATCTCACCTCCATATAGGAACAGCAGAAAATTATTTTTAGCTGGTAGAAGGTACTCAAATACAAATTGACAGAATCTCCTGCATTAAAATGGAGTGTTTCTCATGCAAGTAATGTTTCCTAGACCAGTAGCAAGTATTGTTTCCTAGACCAGTATTACCAGAGCAAGTAATGTTTCCTAGACCAGTATTACCAAGATGACCACCACTGGACAATCCATGTGGTTGGAGAAAATATACAACTTCACAACCACCAGGAGAGAGAATCATGGTAAAAAGAGACCACGTGGTTAAAAAAGATGGTGGTAGAAACTACCCAGGTTTGGAAGGCTGGGAAATGATATTGTTAGTTTTGAGATGTGAAATAAGTTTGATCTAAGAAAAATACTGAGTGCTTTTTCACTAGGTAGGAAACATAGTATAGAACAGAAGTTAAATTGGTCACTGGTATTTGAAACTTCAGACAAAAGAGCAAATTCAGCTTGAGCTAGACAACACTGCAGAATAAATTGACTTATAGTGTTCACATGAGCTTCTAACATGTTATTAAAACAGAGTGTTCCTGGCAGCAATCAGATACTTCTGCTACAAATGGACAAGCAGGAGAGAAATTTTACCAGACAAATGGTAACCTGAAATGTAGTTGTAAATTAAGGGAAATGGGAGGAGAAAAATAAAGAAGAGAATGACCACGCAATAATGATACCAAAGACTGAGGCTGTGCAAGTTCACAACATCAAATCAGGATCACAGCCTTCACTGGCTCCTGTTTCAAGGGCAAATAGAAGTTGAACATAGAAATGACCAGTGCTGAGGAGCAGCTTCCCATAGTAGAAAATAAGAGGAAGGGACAGCAGCAGAAAAGTTAATTTCTCAGAACTACCCACACAGGCAGAGTGGGACTGGGAAAGTGACTGTGTGTGACAATCTCTTTGCACTTGACAAACTAATTTTGTAAAAATTCTAAAAAAAGTTAGTGAGTTTTTCTAGAAACAAAGGAAGGAAAATATTTGACGAGCTGTGTTTTAATTGTGGAGCTGCATACATGTCATTTTTAAACATTTTTCTGATTTTTGAACAAAAATGTTCAAATACATTTCAGTAGTTAATTTCACCCAAGTTTTAAATAGGTCTTTTTTTCTGTAGTTAATTTTAATGTCAGGAAACATGAAAAGTCATGATTATTTTGACTATTTAGCCTTGCTTGCTTCTTAATCCTCTAAATTTACTGCAGAGATAATGGGCAGCAGGGATGACATCATGCATATACAGCTGCCTTTTTAAGTGCCAGGGCCAGAGGAACCACTTATAGTAATTAGGAAATCCTTAAACAAGTGTTTGTGAAGTATTGGCTAACCCTCACTGTTTGCTTTTTTCTGGCACCACACTGGAAAGGTTTGACCTTGAATAATTATCTACTCACTGATTTTCTATCTTTTCCAGTTACTGGAGCACACAGGCTACTGGTTGATTGCTTTATTGTGGTGTGATATTTTTTATATTTTAAAATGTAAATAAAATAAAAAGGCCACACTCCCTCTTATTCAAATAAGGATGTGATGAATGTACTGTACTGAGCAGGCCCTAAGGAATATTTCAGAAGGATCAAAGATAAATCGAGTAATATTTGATTAGCTTTCTATAATATTGTGTAAATTAGCAGTGTTTTCACATGCTGTTCTTCAAAACTTCTTCCCATTAATTTTCACTCTTTCTATCTTGTCATTAATTAGGAATCTTCCTACAGTATATTTAGATGTATTTTGACCTTAATTATTATCACCCACTTTTTAATGTTTTCTGTTCTAAATCCAGGAAAAATTGAACAGCTCAAAGAGAATTGTAAGCCACTTGTGAACATTCTGTTCAGCTGACTAAAAAGAAGGTGGTCTAAAACTAGAGGGCAAAGTGTTAAATATAGCATCTTTTGTCTGATTCAGTCACGTTTCAAACTTGTCATTTACACATTTTAAATTCATCTCCTTATTCAGCCTGCATAACACTCAGACTGTGGACCAGTGGATGCAGAAACCCCTGTTCACTAGTGCAGTGAGCCACTACGCCAATTGGTCAAAGTCATTCTTCTCAGAATTATATTAAATCACATGAGAGATACTTTTTTATCAGAAAGGTTATCATATTTTTTATGTGAGATGCAAAAATACATTTGAACATAGGTATAGGGAAAAATTCAAATGAAAACAAAAACAACAAAAAACATCCAGACAAAAAATATCAGCATATGAGTATTTCTTTACAGTGAATTGTATTTGTATTCTCTCATCACTGGATGCTAATTTTTAGGCTAAAATCTATGGTGATATCCTTGTAAAAAAGAGAACATCGTTATTTTTCTAAGAAATTTAACTTTAAAATAAACCTTTTGCTTTCTTCTGACTTGTTTTTAATTGCCACTCTACCTCCCATACTACTGAATGAATTCATATGGCTGTCATTTTTCTTAAAAAAACCCTTATCTTTTAGCCGAATTAAACTGTGTCACATGCAGAATCTTTAAAGGTCTTTCATCTACTGTATTATATATCTAAGAAGCAGCACCACTGTCAAAAAAATCAACTAATTAAGAATGCAGTGCTGAGACATCACCTTAGAGGCAGTGTCTTTTAGGAACAATGCTGCCAACAGAAGGGTCAAGGAAGATGACACCGGCTGCTGCCTGCGTGCTGGGGCTCTCACACAGCCCTGCACACCTCAGGTAGCTCATCCACAGCCTCTGCAATGACTCCGTGGCCTTTGGAAACATTAGCAAGATTAAAACTCTACAGTTTCCCTCCCTAAACTACAAGTTTCTGCTCCCAGAAATTTGTGAGATATTGTTGGAGTTCTTGTGTACAAAATTATATATGACAGCCCTGCACTGCTGGGACAATGAAGTGGCACATTTACTGGGAGGTTCCTAAGGAGTATTGCAGCAAGTTCTGGACAGCCACTGGTGTGTTTCCTTGTCTGATCTGATTACTCAGTCCAGCGGAAGGTGAGCTTGAACCGTTCTGAATTATACTTTGTCAAATCTCAAGACTGACAAAGTGAATCTGACTTACATATGAAAAATGGATAAACTCATGCTTTATTCCTAATGGCAGTTCTTTCTCCAGTGATGACTGTAAGTTCCACTTACTTTGGTTTAGAACACTTGCAACGTAGCTTAAAACAATTTTGAACACATTAAACTGTTAAAATAGAACCAGTTGTGTCTTGAAAAAAAGCCTTGCCTCATCAAAGAACAAGAAAAACTGTGTTTGATGTAAGTTTAGTTAAAGGGAATGTCTGTAGCATGATCTGAAACTTGCTAACCTTGGGCAAAGCTTGCCAGAGAGGAGATACAGAGGTGTGGTGTGGAAACCTGCTGTTGGATGTGGGAGAGCAGCTGGGAAAAACTCTCCTGCTGGCTGAGGTGATGGTGGAAGTCACAGAGGGAAAGTTCTCAAATACAAATCCCTAAATCCTGGGATTCACAATCTTCATGTGGCCTTCTAAGTGAAATTCATTAAAATTTTAAAGTCTCTGAGTTGCTAAATCTCAGGATGCATTTGTAGATGTGCCTTAGTTTGGAAAATAAACCTTTCAGTAGATGGCATCTGGTTTTTCTGCTGCTTTTATTTAATATATTAGCAAATTTATTTTTATAATTATCTAGTTCTGGGTTTTATGTTTTGCACAAGAGCAACCCTAGCAAACAGTATCCAGCTTGGGATTTTGTAAAGATTGTAACACTCATGCATGAACCCCAAGCAAATCATTCTCCTGGCACGTAATAGCTTAATTACAAAATAAAGATTATTTCAAGTAAAACTGAAGTCAATCTATTTCTGGGTTTAAAATTGCTATTTCATAATGTACATCACAATGCATAACAGCACGGGACAGGAAATGACTAATACTTTATCCAATTTAATTTATATCAGTGGGAGCTTAACCTTGATGCCTTGGCCATAATGCAAGTAGAGTTAAGAGCCTTATTTATGCCGAAGTGCAGAGGGGCGCTCAGCAGCACGCCGCGGCCCGAGCTGCTGCAGCCGTGCCTGTGCCGGGCACCCGCTGCGCTCGGGGGACACTGACGCTGCCCAGGCAAAGGGCCACAGCCCCGCAGCGCCCGCCCGGCGCCTCCGCGGGCCTCAGGCAGCCGTGGGCACCTCTCCCTTCCTCAGCCCCTTGCCCCATCTCCTGCACTTGAGGGCCTTCTAGAGGTGCTGGGAGGCGGGACTTGGTGCTTTGCAGATTTAGCCCTGACTGTCATCTTCCCCAGGAAAGGTTCCTGGGAGGCAGCAGGAGAGCTCGTGGTACGCCTTCCCGTTGTCTGCAAGTAGAGAAAATCGGACTTGCTCTTTGGAGAGTTTTTGATACAGGCTCAGGAGCCTGACTCAACATTAAAAAGGCTTGAGTGTTTGCCAGAATGCTAATATAAGTAATTGGAAGAGCTTCTAAGTGGCTTCAAAGTACAAATATTTTAATTACTTGTTGTAAAGATATAATGTACCAAAGGTGAGTGGCGCAGAAATAGGATGTTGTGGCATAGGAGCTCAAGCTTCTTAAACAGGGATATTTTTCTGCCCAGAGCAAGTTTATCTTGGGAAGCAGCAGTAGCTTTCAGGCTTCTGAGTCCATCACAGTTTAGGTACTGAAAAGCAAAGTAGCTCTCCAGATTGTTTTAGTTTGGCTGGTTTTCTGTCTTTTCTACATAAGTTCATGAATAAATTGTCTTTTTAGACCAATCAATCATGTTAACGACTAGCAGGGACCCCTCTTGCCATCTCCCTGATGCATTGAAGGCACACACGTGCTCAGACATGGTGCCACTATGATGGTAGAGGGTGCTCAGAGCTGGAATGATTTCCTTTGGGATATGGATTAAATCCAGTGATAAAATTTCATATGGTCACTAGGCTCTGCCAGTCTAATTGCATTGCTGGGTTGAGTTTATACCTGTTAATTTTAGGTTTGCTTTGTTACTTCAGAGAAGGAAGGAGTGTATGAGAAGAGAAAATTAAACTTAATTTTAGTAGAATAATATGCATAAATTGCATTTTATGTTTGTTATCTCACTACATGCTTGCTGCCACCTGCATGTCCTTAAATATAGTGTATCTCTTAAACCCTCAGCCTCAATCATTCTCTTACTTGCATTGAAATGTTGTTGTGCTGAATTTATCATCTTATTAAGCAGTTGTGGGTGTTTATCTTATTTTGAGGTTATTTAACCATACACATGTGCACACACACCCCCTCCCTGTATTGTGTGCTACTGGAAGTGAGCAAATTGCTCCTTTTTATGGATGAACGGGTGCTGGATGTTTGAGGAGGTCTGGATTTCTCTGTCATCCAGCTGCATGTTCTTTTAAATTGCTTCGTGCAGCTCCAGCAAAGTGATCCTAGGGTGGACTTGAGGCTGAGCTTGATGGCTCAGACTTGCTGACAGCACCTGGCACCGTCTCTTCCTCTGCCCACACCCTGTACGGAGGAGGACACGTGTTGAGATGTGGTGGGGGGCTCTGTCTGCAGAGGGCTGAGCTCTGTGCCAAGAACCACTGTAACCTGCTGTAAATTACAGCATCCCCCAAATTACTCTGATTTGTGCCAGGGTGTATCAGCTGTGTGAGAGCTCTGTGCATCCACAGCCTCCCTCCCTCCACCTCCCTGCACCCACGGCTCTGCTCAGGTTGCAGGCAGCACATTCACCTTCCTACAATCACATCTCTTACAGACTGTCCCCCTTTTGCTGCTGCTTGCTGTGCTCATCCCCTGCAGTTACAGCAGAAGCTGCTGCTTCAGTTGTGTTTTTACAGGGAAGGCCTAAAGCAGAGTAAGACTACACATAAAGGATCCTTCTTTTGATAAATAACCCCAAGTCATTAGAAGCTAGTGTGCAAGAAATGATCTATCAGATGCCCTTTGCCTTTTCCACCATCTGAGAAGAGCTTTTGGCCATCCACGAGGGTGCAGGAATTGTCAGATAGCCCTGCAGTGAGGAACCCACTGGCCAAAGGTTGGAACTCTTTTTTGGCTTTAATTTTTCCATTTCAAGAGATGAAAGGCTTTTGTCTGTAAAGAGTTATCCTCACCTGATTGTTTTGTTAGGTGTTTGTTTCTATTCTGCCCTTGCCCCCTTTAATTCTATAAAATAAGGTGTTGGAGAGCAAGTGGCTTTTAGCAGCCTCGCTGCTGTTTGCCTTCTCAGTCCCCAGCCAGTCCCAGCTGCAGGTTGCTCCTCACCCGGGTCCCAGTACCTCGGACATCCCTGACATTTATTTTGCATTCCAAACTCAAAAGCATTTTACACCTCTAGATATTTTCATAAATTTCCATAAAATACACCAGGCAAAACGCTTTAAAGTATTGCTCCTTGAGAAATTATTATATTTTGCATTTGGTTTATCCTTTAAAAGAGACCTTTTCCTCCACATCCATGTGGTATCATTGATACAATGTACATCGTATCCCTCATATTAATACTCTGATCAATCACTGCTGACAATACAGTGTCTTTGTGTGAGGGGCTGTAGGACAAATGTTTTAGCTTGTGAGAAGAAAATTGTTAGCATTTGAATAGAGAAGAGCACGGGGGAAGGATTAATAGCCTACTTTGATGGATTAGAATGTAGGGAAATTGCTCAATATTAATATGAAAATGTTTGTGAATTGGCTGTGTGGGACTGTCAATGGAAAATGAGGGCCAGTGATTATGTCTCCAAGGCCTTATCAGTTCAGACTTGACTCTCACCAAAGACTTTCACACAAAAGACTGATGAGAGCACTAGAAAATAGCTGAATAAGAGCCCCTACAATAAGCGAGCCATTCAGCCACCAGTGTCACGATGTCAGGTTTTGTGCCCTTTATGTAATATTGTACATCTTTATATTAACATATCTGAATATGGATTTGTAATAAAAGAGGCAAATGAAACTACCTGCTAGACATTTTTATTTCTATAATTTTTTCTTATCTCTGAAATATGACTGGAAAATGAACCAGGGTTAGCCTTAATAAACAACTGTGTCTACAAGGGAGATTTCTTTGTGAGCATTAGGTTAAGGATTTCAAATATGGCTCAGTATTTATTCTTAGAAGAAAAAGGACTGTTTGATGGTCCTGAGAGATGTCGCAGGAGAACTTGTTTCCTATTACCATAGCTTCAAAACAGATCAAACAGACTGTTTCTTCTGTGTCCTGTGCTCTTAATAAGGTTTTAAATGCAGAAGTATGCCTAGTTATAAATGTATTTAACATAATCGGTGGATCTCAAGTAACTTTACATTTTAAATTACACATCCTCTTTTTGTTTTATGTTTTCTACATACTTTGTCTACCCAGGGGCTGAAATAAAGCTATGCATGTTTTGGCTGTTGACATGTAACTTGTGGAACTGGACCTCCAGAAGACACACCCCTACATTGTTAGTGAGCTGTTAGTACAACTTTTTTTTCTATTGCATTAAAATACAATAATTAAAAATTAATTTTATAAATGAAAGGCTATGCTTTTCCCCTGCTATTTTGAATATTACTTTCTTCTTGTTTTTGGTCTCTTATGTCCCTTTTTTTGCTACTCAGTGTCTGATTTAGCTTTGCACATCTTGTGAGCTGATGGCAGACATCAGTCTCTGTGCGGTGACGGTGCCATTGGATCCAAAGTGGCTGAAGTGTCAGCAGGTGTTTCTGGAAAAGCTTGCTGCTCTCAATCACATCCTTGTTACCACCCAATGTTGTGGTAAATCCCTTATAAATTAACAGAATAAACTCTGGGAACTTTGCTTGTTCCAGTGATGAAATCACAAGAGTTCATGGTCGGGTTGAGCCTGCTCACTGTTGGCATGAGGTGGTGGCTAACAGATGTCACCCTCTGAGCTCTGGTACTGCTGGTTTATCCAGACCAATTTCGTTTGATGCAAGAGACCTCCATTAGGTTTAAGGGTTGTATTGTGTGTCCCACAGATCCTTGGAAGAGTTCTGCTTCACTTTTGCAGTTCAGATGATGTCTGTCTTTGTGACCCAGCCCAAGCATCTATTAGAAAGATAATAGAGTAAAGACAACTCCTAAGAGTTACACCACAGTGACGTAATACTCTTAAATGTCTTATGAGCACTTGTCCTTATGGATAAATGCAAAGAAATATGGAAAAAAATAAAAGAAAATCAGAACAGACCGTTTAGTAAATCTTTTGCAAAATCAAAACTATACAGCACAAGATTTTAATGAATTTAAGTTTTTCTTAATATTTAAATTTAGAAGTTGCTTTTGTCTTGGTGGTTGTGGTGGTTTTGGAGAGTGATGACATTTTCCAATTCAGGAATTTTCTTTAAATTTGAGCTCAGCATTCTGTTAAAGAAAATGATATATGTCTATCTATATTAGAGAAAAAATTTTGGTATATAAGCCTGTCTTAAATAGAGAAAGACTCTTTATTTCACAAGACCTTAATAACAAGTGCACAACCTTTTGAAGCTTAGAGTTTTGTACATAATTAGTAATCCAGTTTCCTCTCCTCACTTGTAAATCACAATCTGGTGCAAAGCAACTGTTTGGCACTTGGCTATTTGTAACGTACTGTAGTTAGTGCTAGATCAATAAATCTTTTATAACTTGTGCCAAGTCTCCTCAATGGCTAAAAAAGGAATTTTGTGCACGTTTCAATAAAGACAAAATAGTAGACTAGTGTGTTAAATAGAGTGGTGAGTAAAACAGAGAAAATGCATAGCATCAGCAGTTGTAGGAATGTAATCCACTTTTCAGACATTAGCAGCCAACCAATAAGAAAAGTAAAAAGTTAAAATTTAAGTACCATAGTGTTTCCGAGTTTGACTTGAAAAAAACTCTGTGGGGATTCCTAATAGACACAGAAAATTCACTTGCCCAACTTGTGAGAGCTCACTTTAAATTATACGTGTGCCGCATGAAATAATTAAAGTACAATTACAAGTATCATTACTAACTTAATTTAAGCAGATTCTAATATTTTACAAAAAAATACGTGGATTGTCTGAGTAATTTCATTACATGATATGTGGCAAATGGGCCTTCAGAAGAAAATGGATACCCTTAGTGGGGAAGAGGACCAATCTTATTAAATCTAGAGCTGCAGCAAGTTCAGTCTCTGATTTGAAGCTGTGCTAGTGTTGTCATATTCTAATAAATTCATTCCATTATTACATGTTTTAGCACTTTTATCCACAACATTTTTCTTAGGAAATTTTAAAATCTGATTTACTGTGTTTGACTGTTATAATTATTATTTAAGATTCACTTAAAACCTTGTATAAATTATATCACCTATTAATTAAAATAGTCCATGTATAATTTCACAGAAGAAATGAAACCTAGTACTTTATTTTCATCTCCTGTTCCTCTGCTGCTTTGTCTCCATAGTAGCAATTAGGAACTACATTTTTCTGTTTGTTTAATACTATGTTTGGTAGTGATAAGGATGATTAATGATACTCCCTGAGTAATCCTCTTAGTATATATAACTAAGAATGTATCTGTGTGGACAGATGCAAGTAAACATTAATTTTGCTGCCTGTGCTCATGAGCAGCTTGTGCCAAGCTGGCTGGACCCAAACCAGTGCTAATCTGGAAGGCTTATCACCACTCTCATGTCATGTTATACCTGAACCACATTCAGTGTGGGAAAGTCAGTAAAGATTAGAGATAAGTGAATAAAATTGGAGATAGAGTAAATAAATTAGAAAGTAGATTCATGCCATTATTTAAGACCAGCCCTGAGGTCTCTCTCAATCTGTCCTTAGGGTGTGATGCTTCTTTTTGCAGCCAAAGTTTCTTTTTAACACAGCTAAAGCCTAGGAGGTGAACTGCAGGTGGCTTTTCCCTGCTTTCAGGCTTGCCTTTCCCTCCAGTTGTAGAGCGGGAAAAGGGGAAGATATAAGAAGGCTGGAAGAGCAAATGCAGGACTTTGCAAGTGTGAGGTTCTGCCAGGGAGCTGGGCAGGTTGGATGGCTTTTGGGGGGTCTCTAGCAGAGGCGTGTGGAGTGCAGGTAATCAATCACCCACTGGTCACACCTGCTGTGAGTAGACTGGGAAACATGAACTCCCAATATTCAATGATTTGGTTGTATTTCCTCTCTGGCAGTTGGAACAGTATTTCCAGGCTTCCCTGGACTTGTAGAAGGTCACACTGGCCCTGCTGATTTTGCTCATGCAGCAGAACCTGTGCACAGGGTACCTGCTTGGCTAGCCGGGGCAGCTGGAAGCCTGACAGTAGGAAACAGGTCATAGCTGTGCTGTGGGAGCATTCTTGGTTTCCCCAAAGACTCTCCAGAACAACAGGCCACCAGGTGTCCATCAGAACAGTTTTCCAGCTGACTCAGCACACCCTGGCCTTGGCCAGGTCACAGGCGAGTTTCTTCTTTATAATGAAGAGTGACAATTCCGAAGTTGTTGCACTGTAGCTTTACCAAGGGCTGGGGGACAGCTGTATATCCCTGTTTTCTGTAATGTGTGATTTCTTTGCTTGTTTTGCTGAAGACACCACAGCAAGTGTTTGAAATTTATACCAAAAAGGGAAGGTGATTTTAAAACAGGTGTAATGCAGAGCTTAATTTTGAAGGAAGGATGGTTTTTATAGTTCGGTCTCTCATTGCACTGCTTACTTCCATTTATGGAATGACTCTTGAAGAGAGAAGTGATGACCTTAAAAAAAAATGTAAGGTGATATGTAGATACTGTTTTCCACAGTTAAAGGTCACCTTGACTTTTAATCTTGACTGCCATACTTTTCTTCTCATTAAAATATTTGACAAGAATTCTTTGCATGAACGAACAGCACAGAACACCTTAAGACTACTCAATTTTCACTAGAGCTGTTGCATTGTCATAATAAATAATTGTACTGGCAGCTAAAAATCATTGTCTGGTACACACATTAACAAATAAAATGCTCTTTTATACATTTATTACCTTGAAAAACCTGTTTCATCTCATAAAGGGATTAAGCAACAGCACTGACTATGTTTCTTAGTTTTTTTGGGTTTGAATTTCAAATTCCCTGCAATAGTACAGAAGGAAAAGAATATTTGCCGAACACTTTGATTCCAAACAATTGAATATTTTTCATGATTGACTTTAATGATTAATTTCCTATTATGCAACTCTACTCCCATTCTAGTTTGTCAGCACTTGAAGTGAAATATATTGCTGAACATCTGTTCAAGTATGTCTTGGTCTGATTTCTTTTATAGGAGCCAATCTAAAAATATGGGGCTATTTTAACTTAGAAGCTTTGTTATTCACTATACCCAGATGTCATTCTGAAACAGAACAAACTCAGGTTTAACTGTCATGAAATCTGACATCATAAATTTTATACCACTGAATAATAAGCCAAAATGGAAATCACTATGCATAATGCAGAAAGTCTTGTAACTTGACCTTTACGTAAAAGGAATGATTATATGTAAAAAGAGCCTTGTGAATTAAAAATGTAATTCTTTTCACTCTCTGTAGCTTGAGGGTTGCTATAGGCACTGAGTTTTTATTGTTATTTTTATCCATCTTAAATGAATGTAGTTTCCAGCACTCAGCTGAGAGGACATGCTGAAGTGGAACAAGGCGAAAATAGGTCAGAAAGTGATAGGCCAAGCCACTTCCCTTGGAAAACCACATGTAATCCCAGGCACACTGATGAAGTCTTTAAATTGTGTATATTTGCCTACAGATCGTTAGTCTGTTTTGGGAACATAAGGAACTGGCTGACACTGAGCACCAAAGACCAAAACACCAAATAGTCCAAGTTGCTATGAAAAGCCTCAGTTATGAAATTTGTTTAACATCTCTTGACAAGTGCTATTGTTTGTGAAGTAAGTGTTGAAGATGCTCTTTGCCAGAAAGATTCATTACTGAAAAGTCTTTTGTGTTTTAATTAGACTGTGGTTTAATTGCAATACATTTAGGATGCTGATTGCATGAAGGGAAATATGAGGAATAGATCACACTCATCTCTACTGAGACCTGGGGTCAGTTGGTAAATTGAAAATTGTTACCTAAACTTTTTTACTTTTTTCAGTTCAGTAGTTTTCTTTCAAGACACTAATTTCATTGTATGAATACTGGTGGTAATTGAATAAATGTTTGAATATTGCCACCAAGCTGTGAGACTTGAAGAAACTCGTTTCTAAACCCATGCAGGGAATTTGTTTGACATAATCAGTGCCTTTAGATTCATGATTACAGGAAAAAGAGAACGGGTGTTGACTACCAGAAATCACAAGAGAAAAAGAAATCTTTTTGTTGCATGTCAATGTAACATATCATTCATATTATTTCTTGGCATCGTACATTTCTTCCTAATCTGAAATTAAAAAAGGCATGCTTACTAAAGTCTCAGTCGGCTAAACTGACATTAATATTGGAAATCCCAAGCAGCTTTCTGAAGGAACAAGAGTAGGGAACTAGACTGTGTAACATCTAAGTAAAGACTTAGATGAAATGCTGATTGTTGTCATAAACACTGTCCACTTTGACACATCTTTGCCTAATCCCCTTACACCTTTCCTGAAGGGAACCTTTTCTTTCCTTCCTGTATGGCTTTGCTCCTTTTTAAATTAGAAACATATCGTAACAGTGCTGTTCTGCTGAATGGCTTTCAGATTTAGTGACTAAAACAAAAAAAAAAAAAAAAGAATATGAAAGCTGCAAAGCACTGTCTGACAACACAGTGAGAAGTTAAATCGAAATCAGGTTTTCAAGAAAATCACCAGAGAATCTCTCAATTTGAATTTTATTCACAACATATACCAGCTACCTACTCATAGCTAGTTAGCATTTTGACATGTGCAGATGTTTGCAAGGACAATTGTGCACCAAAAGCGCTGCATTTTATTTCTGGTTGCATTTTCAGAAACTCAGTAGTTGTTTCTGATTAAAACATCCCCAAAATTCATATTTGGGAAGAGATCATCTTCTAAAAACTGCAGATCCTGCTAGGATATCTGGGTCTGTTGACTGAAAGAAGCTATCCATGTCTGAAGTACGTATCTGCAGGTTTCTTCCTAGCAAATGTTTTTGCATATATATGTAGCTTTAAGTCCTTGAGCAGACTGATTAACATCTGTTTGCGTGCTTGAAATGACACCCATGCTTATGGGCTTTTTGAATGAAAATATTAATGTCATTTCTATGACGTGAAGCATTACTGCTTTTTTTTTTTTTTTTGATTCCAAGTTAAGAGGTCTCATTTTTTAATTTCTGAATGGAACATGTAAATACATTTGTTGGAAAGAGCCCAGAGAAACTCTTTGCAAGCCTTTTCCTGCTGAAGCCCAGCAGCAATGCCTCTGCTCTGCCATGCCATGCAATCCTGGATGGCAGCCGAAGGGGCTGTGACAGCGATCCCTAAACTGCCACATATGGCACACAGGCTAAATGAAGTACTGTACATCTTGGTCCTGTCAGATGCTTTCCTTCAGAAACATGTCACTGGATCAAAGTCAAATATGTACTCCTAAGAAGGTTTTTCTTTTTTCCCTGAATAGAACACCATACCATATTAAGGAGCTCTGTAAGTTAAGGGATGGTGACAGAGTTTAGCAGTTCATACCCTTAGAGGAGCCTTGTGAGTAAAGGCAAGCTTTGGGACCTCTCCTCTTCTATATGCCTGATCTTATACCTGTCAACAAATAGGTTATGTTAAGGGTATCTGCAACTGGCCATGCCTCACTGCCATTAAGCAAGGCTAACCTAAGGAAATGATAGCATTTTGTATCTTTTTGAGAAGATTTAAGTCTTCCAACTCATGAGGGAGCTTACTAAAGCAAAAATGGATTTATTAGCAGGTAAATCAAAGAGGTAAAGGAAACTAATAGGTCTGCACACTTGTTTTAGCAGCTACCAGTCGTCTTCTTTTTTAAAAAATATGTCACAATCAGGTATCTTCACTAATTTTACTTTCCCACTGGGCATTGTACTGCTTTCATCTCCATCTGCCAATTCACCGAGGTCAGTCTAAAACTAATCCAAGTCAGTGTTATCACCATCTTGAAAAATATTAATGAATTTTCCATTACTAAGATTGCTACCGAAATACTACTGGTGAATGTTTTCTACATCACAAGACAGTCTGGAGGGAGATATGTATTCATCACCATGGAAACATGAGGTTCATTTTAAGTAGTTTTGAGTTTATTATTAAACCAGCCTCAGTCACAGCTGTTGGTTCTGTTGTGCAACTTTCTTTTCTTAACTGAAGGCACTTTGAGCATAATAATGGCTGGTTCTAAATCCTGAACCTAATATGTCATTTAGCTCTGAAAAATTTATAACATCTAGAAACAGCATCCCACTTGTTGAGCTCACTCCTTGCATTCCAAGAGAGGACCCTGTATGGCTGATTTACTTCTCAAGCACTTTGCCAGTTGTATTTCCCTTGTCTTGGGAAAAATAAGATAACTTCTCTATAATTTCTGGAGCTGGAGCAGTGAGCTCTGTTGTAAGAGACAGATGGAAGTTTATGTGCATAAACTGTCACTTTTAGCCATTGGTAATACCATAATAATCAACTCGAACATGATTTCACCAAAGCCATGGAGTGGTTAAGTTGTATTTCAGCGTTACTACAGGAATAGCTCTTGGCAGAGTCTGATTGTTCTCTTTTTTTTTTTTTTTCCTGCAGATTATTGCTTGTAGGAAGTTTAACTTGGTACAAGAAGAACAACTGGTTGACTGACAGATGTACTAAAAGTTTTGTATAGGGATGTGTATCTTTGATATTTGAAGGCCCAGAAAAACAAAATGTACCTCAAAAATTTGAATTTAAGTGTGAAAAGTATGAGGAGGGTTTTTTAACTAAAAAACCATCTTGGTGTGTTTACAGCCATTAAGAATATAAGAAACAGAAGATAGAAATGGGATTTGATAATGAGAGGCAGCCTCAGCATATATCTTTAAAACATTCAGACTCTTTTTAATGATCCCTTAGTACAACTCCTAGAATCTGAAGGAGAGATTTCCATGCAACCACAGGTCCTTGATGGTTACATTGCTTGTTCACTGCTGACATCAGACACATTCAGAGCAGAAACCTGAAAGGTGAAAGCCTTCATACTCTTCTCCCTAATCTTTTAATCCATTCATATTCTTTGACCTCCTGTATTAGCCCTCCATTATTAAACCCACCTGGGCATTGCTTTCCTCCCCAGAAGAAAGGAGAGCTGTTTATGAAAGTAAAGGTGAAGAGGACTGGTAAAAGAAAATGAATGTTGTGCGTGAAACTACAGAAGTTTCTCTGATAACCTGTGGCTCTTATTTGGGGGGAGACTGAGAGGTGGTTTCTGCATACAAAGTTGTATTTTCCTTTTCAAATATTTTGTTTTGTCTGTTTCTTTGTTGTGGCTATCGATGGTTAGCATCAAGGTCCCCTACAGGCTGAAATGTAGTATTTCCCTTTTGGGGGTTTTCCAGCAGAAAATTTCAGTAGAAAATTTAATTTCACCACCAACAAATAGATGTTGAGAGAGAGGTCCCACCAAAAGGGGCCCATCCTTTGCCAGGTAGAGTTGTCTGTGATCATGGGCTGTCTTGATTTGATGTGACTAACTAATGAGAAAAAACTTTGTGCAAATAACATATTTGGAAAAATTCATTTCAGAACAGACTCATGAATGGCTTTTCCCTAGAAGGGAGCAGTTGAATAACGTCACTACATAGTGGCAGACATTAAATAGAAATATATGTTTGTTAATTTTTCACTTGAGTTTACTTACTCTAGTCAATAATAAACTGGGATTTTGGTAGATGCAGGACTGAATGTAAACACTTCTCATTCTGTTTGTGATAAAAGAGATTATGTATCAATTTTTGGGTACATTTTTCCTGCTAAGATGCTGAGGTGACCACGTAAGGTAGGTTTTCAAGTGACTTCCTTTAAATATGCTTTAAAAGCATCAAGGGAAATTGTATATGTTATGTTTAAATGTTGCTCACACATGTCTGCCCCTCAAAGTCTACAACCTCCCTTAGCCCCTGCACATTTTATACAGCTGCTTTCTCTTCAGCAGGATAAGTGTGCAGTGCCTCTCCTGCACCTGCCTGTTCAACATGGTAGTGTTCCCTCATCACCTTTTGAGCGAGCGGTTGGAGCTCTCCCCGTCTGCTCGAGTGATCCCATGCATCTCCTGCGTGAAGTGTTCAGGGCACGCAGAATCCTGTTTGGCACTTGGTTCCCCCCGTGTCACAGCCCTGAGGCTGCTGCAGTGTTTGTTGACCCATCACATTTGTGGTTGTTTCATGTAGTAGAAATTTCTTACACTCAATTGTGGATTGCCAAAGCTCGGTGCTTTGGGCCGGCAGCATCGAGCAGTGAAAGCCACAGAGACGAGGAGAGGCACAATTTTGGGTGCTGGAGGCAGTGATGTTGCCCATGGGAAGGCAAGGGGTCAGGCTGGGCCATACAGGTGGGCACCGTAGGACAATCCAGTGCAGACACTTCCACATGGGCTGTTGTTCCAGGCTGGTAAACACCACTGATTCAGGTTCATGCCTCATCCTTAGGATGGGAAGTGTGTACCTTCCCATCAGTTAATTTACTGTGAGTGGTAGCAAGGGCTACTCAGCTTAAGCCTGAACAGATGTTGGTATGGTTCACATGAATACCCAGAGCCAGAATACTGCTTACCTCATGCCTCTGTAAAATAACACAGGAGATTTCTAGGAAATGAAAAGCATAGATATAAACAAGTAGTAAGTATGTGGCTGGCACTCCTAATGGGGGGAGCCAATCTACATTTAAAAAGGGCTTTTCTGCTTGTTTAGACAACACCACTTAACCCTGAACAAATATTTAGGTACATTATATTCAGTGGTTTGTTTTTTTTTTTAATGAATGGAGTTATTTGCATATGTATTTTGCTGAAGCTTGAGATTCTCGTCTGCAGAAACATCCCCTTCTGCCATGAGTGAAAGGCCTTTCACTGAGGCACCAGCAGTACTGGTGCTGCTTTTTGTCCTAGGGCTCCCTTCCTGAAATTTTCCAGGTCAAGTTTGTAGTCTCTCCTACAAAGCTTGGTGCCAATAAATCTAATCCTTATTTCATTTGATAAACAGAAGTTGTAGCACTACACGTCTCTGTATTTTGCAGTTGGCTGGGAATCTGCCTTGAGCTTCTCCCACCCTCACCCCTCCCTTCTGCAACTGTCGGGTTATATTTAAATGCCAAAAAACCAGAATTAGTTTTGCACATCAACGCTGACTTATAAGGCTATTTGAAGTTAAAGCTCTTTGCCAGTTTCCATTTTCTTCACAGTGTTCCCTTCCGCTTTGGGTTTGAAGAAGGAGAGAAAAAAAAAGAAAAAGTTATTTAACAAAACTTGATCTGTTTGAAACTGCAAAGTCCAGGCTGTCCTTCCTGTGCTACCACAGACAGCATGAGAAATGAAGGCTGAAGGGCTCGGCCGATTTCAGGAAAAAAATGCCCCAAAAAGGTCAGGAAGAAATGGGAGCCTTTTCATTTTGTGCTCCCCGGGTGATATTCAATAACTCTTTTGGTCTTTATACTGTAGGACGTAGGCTCATTTGCTCAATTTGGGGTGACAGCAGCATGTTTTGTCAGAACATAGCTGGAGTTTTAAATGAGGACGGCATTCTGAGGCAGTAGGAAACATCCTTTATCTTAGCAACAGGAGGGCATGGAAATGCAAGTTTTTTTGGCAGCAGTCGTATAAATCTAGTGTTTTGGAGGGGCTGACCCGGGCTGTGTGGAAGGAGCGCTCAGCTTTCCTTTGACGGTGTGATTTCCTGCTCCACGGTGGAGAACTTGTCTGGACGGGGTCCTGAAGAAAGCCTACATCAATTACTTGAAAGGAAATCAACTCTGTCTCCAAAGGCTTGGCAGCAGGAATATTCATTGTTAAGGGGGTTATAAATACATATATGTATACACGCACACAGCCTAATGAACACTCTTCCATTTTCAAGCATTTGCTGTTACAGTGACATCTACTACCCCTTGTACTTAAACTTCTGTCAGGGCTGCCTTTGTGTAAGGCTTTTTCCAAGGGTCTTATAACTTTCCTAAAGAAAAAATACTTGGGCTTCAACAGAAAATACAGGGTCTTCACTTAGAAGGCTTATTTTCAGATAAAATAAGGTTAGTTTTGTTTTTCAACACTTTCACATTGTCAGAAATAAATAAGAAGAAATCTTTTCTCAACTGAGAATGTTAATTTTTTTTTTTTCCTTGTTCACTGAGGTCAAGTATATTCTAATTTATTTCCCCTTGAATTTTTTTTTTCTTTCAAGGCACTGCCATCAATGTAAGCATCTTTGGGTAGTTTAGAAAATATAAAAATGATTAAGTGATATCTCTTTGGAAAGCTGCTGCTGTGTAGTAACTCTTCAGCAGCTGTTACATCTTTTGTGTCAATAATCCTTAAATTAAAGAGTCATTAAGCACTCAGTTACATGATAGATCGTAATGGCTCAGTGTAAACCTATTGTGTAAATCTGTAGAGGGAAGCCTTTTGTTTGCGCAAAGCATAATTCTGAGCCAGAGGAGTGCCTAAATATGTATGTACATGGGACATTCTCATGCCTCATCCATGACTCATTAGAGTTTGTTTTGTAGAAAATTGATACGTTTCTGCTTTTTATTCTTTTCTATTTAAGCAAAAAAACCCCACATACAGCTTTAATGTTTTTTGTGGTTCTTTGACCCTTTTGGATCAAAGCTCTAAAACTTTCTTACTTTTTTTCTTCTTTCCATAGTGCCCAGCACAGGGGTTGGGACCTGGCTGTGCTTTGTGCTTTGTTGTGTTGCCATACAAATGGAATATTGTATGGCGATACGACGCCAAAAGAAACGAGAGTGAAGTCACCCTGAAAGGAGGAAGGGCTGGAGTAGGCAGTGCTTGTTTGGGATGAGGGAAAATCAAAACATTTGCTGGGAAATGACATGTGAAATGGTGGGAGACCTTGAGCCGTGTGCTGGTGAGAGGTCCTGCCTGTGCTGGCAGGGTGGTGGCTCCTTGCTGGTGGGGGCTCCGTGCTCCCTTGGAGGGCACAAGTGATTAAGGGCACAAGTTGTGATGTGCTGTGTCGATCTGCCCTCGCGTGCCTGAGCCTCGTGCCAGCTGCCCATCCTGCCGGCCTGTCCCAGCAGGAGCATGGCAAGGTGTGTGCCATGGCCAGCCAGGCTGGCTGAGGTGAGGCAGGGCAGTGGGAACGCGCCAGACAGCTCTGCCTGCCCCACCAAGTGGCCTCATATCTGTGCATTTCCTCCCATCTCCATCCTCTCATACGTATTTCAAAACTATCCCAGACCGTATATGCCTTGGAGAAAGATTAATTTTCAATGTAACACCCACAGAGAAATTCATGTCCAAAATATGTTCTTCTTGTGCCAAAATGAGAACAATAAATGACTAGGAAGAAGGGAAAATACATTTCCAGACTAGACAGAACCCACCTCCTGTCCTCTCCTAAGCAAAACCACATTGCTGTTGCTGTTTGGTTCCTGCAGATATTAGGGAGAGAAAATGTCAACAAGGAGTGGGCCTCACCAGTGCGTAGACTGGTGGTGGAGTGAGGGAAATGTTGCATTGCTCTTCTACAGGAATTTTCAAGTGATCTGAGGACACCTTGTGAAGGCAAGGGGTCAGTGCCTCAAGCAAGGAGCAGTGAATTGCCCAAGTAGGTTCGCGTTCAAGTCCTGTTGGTGGTTGGGAGTCGAAGATGGGCTGCAGCAGAAGCCAATTTCAACACTTGGTGGAGACAGGCCCAAGACATGACTGTGGCAAGGCACAGAGCCTGGCACCAGGGTGGTGTGTAGGAGTGGGCTGGCTCCTGGGAAGGGCAGGGTTTTCCTGGCTCCTGCATTTTCAGGGTGCTGTCTGCTCTGGGGGCTTTCCCAGCCTGCCCTCCCAGCAGGGGCAGAACCCTGGGAGGATGGGCAGGGGTCTGCAGGAGCTCTCAGAGGAGAAACACCCTGCTTTGCAGAAAAGACTGGCATGTGTCTGAAACTGGTTTCACTCTTCAAATCATTGTATAAAAATAAATCGTGACTGCCTACACTTTAAAACTGGAGATTAAGGAGAAGGAAGCCAGGGAAGAAATCTCTGTAGGTTTCAAAGTGGCAGAGCCAGGAATGGCAGCCCCTCATCCTGACTTCCAGTTCCCTGCTTTCTTCCTGCTTGCTCCGTTCTGGGAGCACTGATGAAGACAGCTCCACCAGTGCTGGTTAGACAGAATTCTACGGACTAGATCCAAACCTCGTTTTTGGCCAGAATTGTTAAATGACAGCCTATCTGTAATATTTCCATTTTGCAGATATATCCATGTTCATGACAGGATCACCATGGGATACTCATGGGATGCTATTTTCTAGTCTTNAGTATCCTTTGGTGGTTTTTTTTTTTTTTTTTTTTTTTTTTTTTTTTTTTTTAACTGGGAAAGGAAAACTCATTTGTTTTTACTGTTTTACAGGGAGGCTTTTAACTGGTGGTTGGGACTTTTTGATGGTAGTTGGTTTTTTTTTTTTTTTTCAATATGCAGAGAAGTGTTGCTTTACCCCAGCATCTGTTTTAAGTTAGTTCTTGACCTAGTAAAAAAACTTCATTCATTACATGGACAAATTGCTGATATCCAAATATTTTATTTGATTAATTGACTGAAGGCAAATTTTCTTCAAAATACTGCAGTTTTACTTTAAAAGGAGTACTACAAATTGCAAGTGGATTTTGAGTAATCAGAATGTTTAGACAAGCAAAGTTTCCATACTTTTTTATTAATATGTTTATCACATGCATAGTTTAGCTTACAGAGACTCTCTGTAATCATAATTTATGTAAATATGAATTTTATTTTTTGTAACACCTCTAAAATAATCACTCTTCTTGCCATTAGTGCTCTCTCCATTAGACACTTAATTTCCACTTCGTTTTTCAATAGGAGTTGCTGTGACTCCTTGAAAAGCATGAAATCTCTAAATGACGAAATCCAAGCACTCTGCTTTGAGCCCCCGATGCTGAGGAAACTATTTGAATACACGAAATTAGAAAAACATACACAGAATAGTTGTTTAAAATTCACAGCTGTCAACATGGAGTGTTTTGTGTGAGAGAAAGAATGTCGGGAAGGCTGAGTTCCCCAACTCTCCACAGATGGATTGGCTCTCCCTGCCTTCTCCCTGGGCATTGTCTGGAGGCTGCTACCGGGATCCATTTGCATGGCAGCACAAAGGTCCTCTGTTGGAGCCCCTGCCCAGCATCTCCCCAGGCTTTCCCTTTCAAGGGGCCTTCCTGGCCACAGTGGCACAGTTTTTCCTGTGCTGCTCTTTAGGAACAGACAGAAATCTGATGTTTTCCCTAAGGTTGCAGCACAGAGTGCAGGTTTCAGTTAGAATGAAGCTGCTGGAAGATATGGGGGCTCTGGAGTTATTGAAGATAAGCAGTGTTTTGGAGCAACAGTAGTTGTTTATAAGAATAAAGTTATCGGGGGTATTAGGATTGCCAGCTTTTTATTTATGCTGTATGACACGACAGAAATGGTATCACTGAACATCAAGTATCAGAATATGTAATTTTGTATGCTAATTATAGCCTGAATTTCCCACCAACACTGAGGAAAATGCATTATTTATCATTTTATTCTGCTTCAAAAGTCATAAAGCACCTTTAAAAACAAACAACTGAATAAACCTGATTACAAATGTCTCTGAAAATCTGACATATTATAATTAAACTTTTAGGTGAAAGTACAGCTATATTTTTTTTATAAATGTTATCTTCTAATAATAATAAATTACAGTCAATTTTTCTTCTTCCTGCCTATTTCAGTAATGTTCTGTGGCTTGTATAGCAATAGGGGTTCTGCACAGAGTAAATCTAGGGCACTGGGATTACCTTCTGCAAATCTTAGGGTAGAAATTTGTAGAGAAACTGAGCTCTGCCTTCTCCATTTTTTTGCAGAGACGCCAACTTCTATTACAATAGCCAGAGGTTTGTCAGCATTTCCAAAGGGCTGTTTTCAGAGATTTACACCTTGTTGTAGGCTGAAACTTGGCAAACAGGCTTGCATGCCTGAAGGGATTTAGTGTTTAACATGTCTGAATATTAACATGATTAAGCAAAAATTGGATGACTTTATTAACCATAACTTGATTAAAGGGTGATTAGTCATTTTTATGTTTGAGAATAACAGCCTTCTGCATTTAGTACAGCAGAAAGGAGTTTTTGCTGCTCAGGGTTTTTTGCTTTTGTTCAGAGCACATTTGGTTTCCAGCAGTGCATCCTGCATGCAGGGAGCAAAGCTTGAGCTCAGATTAAAACCTGACACACGTATTTTTTACACATATATCACCCCACCCACATGAAATGGATCCAAAGAGATTTTTCATATTTTCAAGCCTCAAGACTTGCCTAATATAGATAAATTTTCTCAAAAAGGAGAAAGGTTTGCATAAGCAAAGTATTTTCCTCAGCTTGCAGATGCTTATGCAAATACGCAATAACATCCACAGCGGTGACTTTGAGAAGTGCAGCCCTGAAGGGAGCTGAAGAAAGAGCCCAGGCTGCTGCCCTGACCTCTGTACTGGGAAGGTTTTTCACTAAATAAAGTAAATTATATCTGGTACTGCAGCAATTGGCATTACTAGTCAGGGTGCAGAAAAATAGTCGTGTTCTCGTGAAAAAGGTTGGGGTTTTTTTATCTGATGGCAAAGTTGATCCATTTTAATCATAATATATTTTGCACAAGATACCTGTGGACTGCATGGCTCCTACCTCAGTGACAGCAAGGGATGTTTTTCCATTAGCTTCAAGCGCACCAATCATGCTGCTTTTTTTGTTTTCAGTGTCAGGAGACAGAGGTTAATAAAGATCTTCAGAGACATAGCAAAGCAACAACAAGTCAATACAAAACTTGAAAGACACTCACTCTCTTAAAATATGACATAAAAATGTTGCAGTTAAAGCCTAGTGAAATTATGGTTTCAGTGGTTAAAACCAGACTAATTTAGAATCTCAATCTCAAGAAATAAACATGAGTAATTTAATAAAATAACTGCTGAGAAAGACACTATTGATAAATTTTATCATTACATGTGCCATTGAATTTTAATTAGAATTTAGCTATCTTACATAGCAATTAACTCAAATGAGAATTCTACACAAACTGCTCTAGAAGAGGAGTGTTCATATATGCTAATGACTACTATGCATGATTAAACATTGAGAAAATAAACTCCAAATGTATGCTAATAAATGGCAAAATTTACTGTGTAGAATTAATATCTAACAGAGGAATGGAGAGATGTTTCAAAGAATGTGTGTATATTGTTTAAGTCAGCACATTAAATTTCAAAACTTAGGGCCCTGCAAATGGTGCTGCTGCAGTCGCTCTCCTCACAGGAGCAGCTCTGCTGGGATAATGGACCTACCTACACCAGCACCTTCCCACCCTCAGTTTGGAAAGCTGAGCTCTTGTGAAATTAGTGAACCTTGGAAAATACAATTTTGTTTTGTATTTCCCACTTAAAGATTGTATATATTTAATCCACTGTTATGATTTCCCAAAAAAAGTATCTGTGGTCTTATTCCTGAATCTTTTTTGTGTTTCAGATGGATTCCAAGAAGGGTAAAGTAAGAACTAATCTTTCACATCCCGGTTTATTATTACAGGTAGCACCATCAGATTCTGATTAATTAAATGGTGATTACTTAGCCATGTCAGTCAGGAGCTGACACCAGACCTCAGTTTTTGGTCTGTGGCTTTTTTTGTTAGTTTTCTTTTTTTTTGTGTGTGTGTGTGTGCTGTAGGCTCTCGCTAAGGATGTTAAAATGTGATGGGAGAGAGGATTGTACCCACAAATCTCCTCTATTCTTGCTCAGCACTAATCATATTCAACAGGCAGGAAAAGAGTTGCTGTGCAGCTCTGTCATATATTTGCTTGAAGGGAGAATTTTGTGAAGTGAAGCAGGGTGGAATGACTGTTTTCTAATGTATGTTGGACAAGAAAAATTAATCTGTGCATGGTACTTGTTTTGGCTGTGCTTCAGAAAGCATCTCTTGTGATGTCACCTGTAAATAGCCAAGAACTTTGACATCGACTCTGTGTGAAGCTGTTTAAATAAGTGCCTCATTTATAGAATCCTGCTGCCTGCAAAATGGCTCCAATGGTGTTGTTATCCCTATGCCTGAGGGGAAAGTTAAATAATGAAACCCCAAAGAGTCTCTAAGTGGGGAGAAGGGGCACAGGAGGAAGAAGGAAGGGAAAGCTAATCTGTAACAGTTCAACCTCATCTTATCTCCTGATTATAGGACTCAGTAGTTAGAAAAACCTAGCATAAAGCCAGAGACACAAAACCATTAAATAAATAGTTTCTGCTTGAAACTAAGCATGCGATGCTTTGTAGCTGGACACCTTCAGTATTCTGAAAGCAATTGAAATGTTAGCTCTGGCTTTGTTAATTATTTGTGATGAGATTTTTATAGACTCTGAAGATCTAGAGAGACAGTATTGTGCCATACTGAGGCCCTGCATAATGCTTGCACCTCTACCATAGGTCAGGCTTGCTTCTGAAATATTACCCCTGTCTGATTGCCCTGCAGACCAGTGGTGCTGATCCAGCAATGTTTGCTGTCATATTCTGGAAAAGAGCTTTTGAGGACTGTTTTGAAAAACATCGTCCAGCAGATATTGCAGCTTACACATATTACAGTCCATGTTTTTGTGTGTGATCTTGCTCTTGCCTAGCAAAGTATCCATTTGGAACCATTCTGCTCAGTTATTCACTCTGGTGCATCTGAAGGTGTGTACCCACCATACTCACCATTTCGCAGTTAATGTGCATATTTAAGCTGGTAGTTATACTTGAAACCCGAGACAACTCAAAATGAATGGATTGAGAAATACAGGTATAGTGCTCTGTATTCATGGAATGGTTTAAGCTGATTTTTCTGCAAAGCAGTCCCAAGGGTTGTTAGATTTGAAGGGTTTTTTTTCTAAAGAGATATTTATAAATACAGTATCTCTAAAGAGATATTTATAAATATATGTGCATATAAATTTTACTCCAAGGCCAGTGCCTTTATTTTCGTTTGCTGTTGTGAAAACTCTCTCTGTAGCTCATCTGCATTCATCCCAAGGAAGTTTTGGCCAAAAACGCTGCTGTACAGATGCTCTTACACAGTCCTACTGTTAATGTGCAGAAAAATATTAATTGTGTGTGACTAAGGATAGTATATTTTTGATCCTGTATATTACAGCACTAACATTTACTTCCCTTAGCGCCACCCTTAGTTATGTGTATTATTTAACAAAGTCCTAGTTCAGTAAATTTGGGAGGAAAAAGAAGTGAATCTTCCTTCTTTTGTTGTACAAAGATTCTGGTTAGATCAAGGCATCCTTTGGGATCAGTTTTTGCCCTAGTGTGGGCAGTTCGCCTAAAGTTGTGCACTTTAAATAGACATGTCCAAACCAATGATTAAATGCTAAACTATCTTTTCTATAGATTAAATACAGGTCCATGGAAACTTTGCTTGCATTTCTATTGTTCTTGATATAATTTCTGATGGATTTCGTCAGTGGTTTCCAATAAAGTCTTAAGGACTAGCACTAAATTCCTAAATGTGTCAAACAACCACTGTGGAAGATGAACTTTTTTGTTATTATGGAACACATTCTGCTGTTCGCTGTGGTTTTAGGATGTTATCCCTTCAGTTTTAACTTATTGATATGCTAAGAAAGCACTTATTTGCCCCAGTTTCCCTCATCAAGAAGACAAAATGTTTCCCAGTGCAAGACCATAGCAGCCTGTTATCTAAAGTTTCATGCTCTGTAAGCAATAGAATTACCAGTGTGTACTTGCCAAGTAGCTCCAGAATGACAGTTTACAAGCATCAGGTCAAGTAATCAAAATGTTATAGTGGATATTTGCTACAAATGTAAATATATCAAGTATCTTTAATTGTGTTGTTTGCGGTTAAAGTAACCCAATGCCATCTTATCTGGAGGTTATCGTCTGAACGTTTTGAGTAAACCTATAATAATATTTATTTTTGTTTTATGTGATGAACGAGTCTTAAAACTAAATCTGGTGAATTGAGTTGTATTTCTGAGGAGCTAACTACCACTACTTGACTGCTGTTGTAAAACTTTATTAGGCAATACATCTGACCTCAAATTGGAAATTTGTGTTAGAACCAGTTTAGGGAATCATATAGCTCTGTTGTTAATTTTATATTTGTCTAATAAAACACAGCAGGAAGTACAGTTGCTAAAGCAACTGATGGTAGCTGCTAGTCCTGGTTTTAACTACTGTTTTCTACCACGTACATGCACAGGATAGGAGAAAAATAAATAGAACTTAGACTACTTTTTTTTTTTTGCTAGCAAATTGCTGTTCAATACTTTGTGGCTAATTCTAGGGAGGAGGTTAATATCGTTATTACCAAGTATATATTTGTAATGAAAAATGTGCATCATCATGATTTTAAGGATACAGTGGGGGGGGATATATTATGTAATTTTCTGGACTGTATTAGGAACACCATTCAGTTTTTAATGATGTTACTTCACCAGACTTTATTTTGGGGAATGAGCGTGTTAAAAATGGGATAAAGGATATTGGTGAACATTAATGTAGTTACAGGAGTGACAGAATCTGAAGAGGAAGATTTGAAGGCTGAAGAACATCAAATTAAGCATGCCAGAGAAATCCCATGCCAAAACACAGAATGAACTGGTAAATCATACTGCAGATCTAGTAACATAGGTTTGTTATGTGGAGAGAGGACTACTATAAATCCAGAATAAGCACTGCAGCATCAGTACTTAAAAACACAGGAGAGGAGTAGAAGGGATTTGAGAAACTGCAGGGTTTTGAGTCAGACCTCAGTAGTAAACCAGATTAAAATAATCATAAAGAAAACATGGTTGAAAGCATTGGATTAAATGCAAACTAGGAAGTGTGTTTACCCATGGTAGAGCAAGCCAACTTAACCTGATTTTTTTTTTTTTTTTGGGAGGGAACTGAATTAGATCAAATCTGTTTGTAATTCAGTAATGCATGGTATGTTGTCCCCTGAGAAATATGGAGTAAGACTGGTAAGGATGAAAATTGGAACAGGCTCTGTAAGGTGAGCAAAGAATAAGTTAATGATGGATGTGGAGCACATCACCCCAGTATCAAAGATCTCCAGCCATAAGATGATTGGAATGGGAGGAAATAACACCATGCAGGGCATATTTGTCACATACACAAAAGCTCTCACCCATACTGGCTTGAGGTGGATGTTTCTGGTTTGGGCTTCCTGCTCTTAGATAGCTTGGCTTGATCTTGGGAGGCTTCAATCTGCTCCAAGCAGGTTTCAAGGAAGTGTTTCTTCCACAGAATTTTGTAACCTCCACCCAATTCATCTTTGTATTTTCTCTCAAATTGTCAGTATTGACTACATTTGTCCTTTTCTTTAGAGTGGTGTCCAGCCCTGCTCAGTTAGAGCAGTGAACCATGATTTTCTTTTTTGTGGGTGTTTAAAAGGAGCTACTATACATTAGTGAGCTCTGGTTATGGCTTATCCTGAGCCATCTTTACATCAGTTCTTGTCCAGATTATCACCACTCTCATTTTAACAGCCCCTTGGCTCTTGTGACACGAGTGCTGTTTGGCTGCCATATTGACCACTAGAAACAACCTCTCCATTCACATATTCACAGTTTGCTGCCTGCTTTCTCTGCATTTCCACTTTGTGCATGCTCAGCAGTCCTGAATTCCAAGGCTGTCTTCATTCATTAACTCCTTCCTTCAGTCATTCATTCTCGCAGACTCAGAAGTGTAACTGGAGATGCCAAGCCATGCTGGACATGTTCTTCACAGAACCTCAGTCCATTTGAAATGACTAATTTTTTTATCAAGTGAATCAATGCGCAAATTGGCAGTAGAAGTGTGGAGTCTATTCTCACTTTAGCCTTTCTGAGGTCAGCAGGCAATATTAACAGGGCTTGTTTAATTTATGTTATTTACTAGAAGGCTTTCTTGTCCTTGTTGCTGTTTAGGAAATGAAGATACACACACACAGACATATTAAATTAAGAGTGTTGGAAAGAATGCTCCATAAATTTTTCAGCTATTTTTGGGATTTTTGATTCCTTTCTTTTTCATTTGTTCAGATTTAATTCTATTTTTAAAAAGCTTGGTCTTTACACAAAGGAAAAAAAAAAAAAAAGAGAGGAAGGAGAAGTGTACATTGACACACTAAGTGAAAAACCTCAAGAAAAATTACAGTAAATTAAAATTTATTTCCCAAGGGACAGAACATATTTCAGTGGGATGAAGGAAGAAACTAATAGACTTTCTATGAACAGCCATTTTTATTTAAAGAATAAGCTTTCAGGCAAATATAATTCTGCAGTCTCCTGAGGATAGCCTTTTTTCTTGTTAGGAATAATACCAATTAAACAGTGCACAATTAAAAGCACTGAAAGTTTGTCAGTGTATATTTTCCATGGAGCTGTGCTTTCTATTGTGTTGTTGCTTGCTTAATATGCTTTATGGTGCTGGTTTTAGCAGGAGCTGCATCTGTGCTGCCAGTCTGCAGACAGTAATTAGTTAACACTGCCAAACATAAATGAATTGTGTCTGCTAATCTGAAGCACTTCCTAACAAATCAAACCTTTTAGGGGTATTTTACAATTTTCAAAGTATAAAATTTGACATTCTGGGTTTTTCTCACCTGTTGCTTTCTCCTGAGTATGTTTTGGAGGGGGTGAAGGGGTTTTTTTTATTTAAGTCCAGATCATATCCATGATCTTGCACAGCACACTCAGACCAACCACACAACTGAGAAGGCAGTGCTGCAGAGGATGTGTGAGAGGGAGCAGGCAAGTTAAGGGAAGAACTTAAAACAGCTGTGCTGCCAAAGAGGATGTAGAAGGAAATGTTATGCCCAGGAAAGGCTTTGCAGGTTCGCATGTTCATCGTGGACTGAGGAACAATCGGGGGGTTTTTTGCAACCATTACAATTCCACCCTCAGCTTCTACTGACACTTTTGTGTAGGTTCTGTCTGTCTTCAGTTCAGCTCTGTTCAGCATGGCTTGGCTGCCACCTTGTCCCCTTCAGCCTCTTTTCCTGCTCTGTAGTTTATAGTTACTTTTGATCCCTCATGCTTTTTGAGTTGACAGCAGCCATATTGATATTAGATGAGTAGTTATTAATCCACTCTGGGATCCCTATCTGTTGTATTTCTTGGCCCTAATAAAGGGGTTTCTGCTTGAAAATCAGGGAATTTCATTTAGGGTACAGGTAATTATATGAAATTTACTTCAGTATTTCATTCTTATTATTAAAGTTCCTTCCATTTTTCAAAGAAAATCTACTTGGTCTGATTTATGATGGCAGACTCAAGTTGTGGGGGCAAAAAGAAAAGACATTTTTGTTCATTCTAACCAAATGGTTCTCAATCATTGAAAACTTCAGTTGCATTAGCACTGAGGGTACCATCATTTTTCATAGATCTCCTTGAAAATCCATTTCTCACACACACATACACACAAAAGATGATTTCAACAGTTACATGTTTAGAAAGTTGAATGAAAATACTCCATAGCTAATCTTGACAGTTCCAAGCTGGAGAAAAGCCAGGGCCCCAGAACAACACACAGCGAGCGCATTTGTAATAGAATCCAGAAATCAATACACATGACCAGATTTTCCAGTCCACCACGCTTATTTTGCAAAGGCAGCAGAGGTCTGGACGGGAGCATTCCCCATGTCAAGGAGACTCTGACGGCCAGAAGCCGGTGACCATGGGGTCGCTGCCTCGCATGCCAGTTGTCTTATCCCCTCACAGGGAAGTGAGGGACAGCATCAGCAGAGGAAGAGCTCTTCTTTAACTTCTTATTTAACTGGAGATGTGCCTCATGGGAGGGGGGAGTGATGGGGAAGCAGTGCCTGTATTAGGAAGAGTCACAGAAACTTGAGTTCCTCAGAAAGCTTTGTGAGGTGGTTGTTACCATTCCTCCCTGCTGGAATAACCCATGTGGATTTTTGCTTCCACATTACTTTCCAAAGTTGACATATTTTGGCAGTAAAATTTGCTGACTTTTCTGAACATCCAGCAGCCCAGCTGGAAGAGCTGCAAGATGGTTGTTGTGCATGCACTGACACAGTATTGTGTGAATTTGGGGAACATTGGGTTTGACAGACCCGTGAGGGACAAGTGCTCACATGGACTGGAATAGGCCTTTCAGACTGACCAAAGTCTGAAGGATCCCTGTAGTGCTGGCTCCCCTCCTTGCTCATATGCTGCCTAAAGGTCTTAGGGAATCTTCTGTTGGAGTTTTCATGAAAGAGAAGAAATTTTATACAATGACAAAGAGTTTGGGAAAAACACTCCTGCAGAAGGCAGCCCTTCTTTTTCATTTACTTGTCTAGACAGCCAGGATGCTTTGCCTTGGACTGCGCAGTTTTGATGGATTTTAATCCCCAAGCTATTTTTGATTCCTGGTCACATTTATGGCATATACAGTCAGCTTTTTTTTTCTCCTTCAAGATGCATGCATCCATAGACTTGAATGGGTGTAGGAAAGATAAATGGCTAAGGGAAAAGGAAATTAGCCTGAATGTTCTTAAAGCAGGAGCAAGGAGACTACATAAAGGCAGACTGTGTGACAGAGATAAAAACTAAATGAAAATTAAGGCTCAAGAGGATGCCTGGCTGATGGGGGGAAGGAAGTCCAAATATTTTCAGATAATACCCAAAAGATGAAATGTAAAAAATGCTCCATTAAATCCCATTTCCCCCTTACTTTGATATTTTAATTTCCCATTTCACTTTCTTTCATAATTTCCTTCTACCATTCCAATGCTACTCAGTCTGTAGTGAAAACCTACTGTTGCAAATCATTTTCCCACAGACCCATCCTTTAGCCCAGTAACATTCAGTGTCTGTCCAGTTAGATTTTGATATGTATCAGAATACAGAGCTGGCAGAAGGGTTCACTTCCCTTTCTAAGATTGAAGTTGGAAATTTGGATGTGGGCAGTCAAAACAGTGAGAAGCACGTGTTCTTCAGAAAATGGCAAAACCGGGATGTGCAAAATGCACACATACTCTACATCATCATGCAGCACTTAAGTATCTCTACAAACAGCATCAGTTGTTTAATTACTTTCATTTTGTTGCAAGTTTCTTATGCACAATGATAATTTGTCCACTCAGATTTATGTTATTGCAGGCTTCAGTCCAGTAAAGCACTTAAGGACTCGATTAACTTTAAGCACATAAGTAGTCCCATTGCTGGATTGGGGCCATAATAGAGGAAAAGAATGTTTCATGAGAAATTGTGCTTTTCAGGGGTAGGTGGGTGTGTTTTTTGTTTTGTTTAAAGTGTCAACAGCACAGTTTATTTAGCTGCCTTTTAGACAGTAATCTTATTAGCAAAATTGGCAGGATTAAGAGGCTATTAAACGAAATCTGTATGTTTTCACATCAGTTAAAATCTGCACTGTATTCCCTTGGAATACAACAACTCTGTTGTGGAATAACTGGATTTTAATGTAACCAAGTCACTTAAGATTGCATTAAAATGCATTTATTAAATCTCTTGGCCGCTCTAGACTGGTGGGTTGGAAGTTGAAAATGCAGAGAGGCTTTTCTGACTTTGAAAGAGTATTTTGTAGGGTTTCTTGCAGTTTTCCTTCATCAATCAAACCACATTTGTTTACCAAGGAACATGTAGTCCCTGTTAATTTTATGGACATTCTGCTGGGTCCAGAACGAAGCCATCTGTCCCCAAAGGTGGCTGGGGTGAGCAGTCTGTCCATCATGTTGGTGTACTCCAGACGGTGAGGACAATGGACATCGTCAGTTTGGCTGCTTTGTTTTCTTAATGCAGGCAGAAAACTCACCACAGCAGTTCTGTCCCTCTATTTCCTGCACCTTATCACTTTCAGATATCCATTTTTACCATGAAAAAGCCAGTAATGAATAAGATTAATTTTATTTGTATGTGGAAACCTCAGTGCTCTTAATGAAAAAAAAAAAACAACTTTATTAAAACCACGGATTTAAACTCCAGCAGCAAAACAAAGCAGACACCAGAGTTTTAAAACTAAGAATAATAAGGTCTGCTCTGTCCCCTTAAAAATAAGCAAAATCAAATCTCCCCAAGGAAGAAAGAATGTCTCTAACTGTGTCATACACTTATTTGATGGAAAGGTTTCTGGTACTAATAGAATAAATAACCTGTTTGCTCACAATTCACTTGTATTAACATTTCTGGCAGTGATTTCCTTTTCACGTTTGTTAAAATACAAAGTTTTATATAGGTGCTGTTGTGTTTGTACTAGAAATTTGCTTACTCTGACAGCTGATATATTTGTAATTGTGGTAGAATACTGGCTTCAGTACTTGGCCCCACTCCTTTGATATAAACAGGTGACTCCTAACATTTATTGATGGTTTGGGGGATGGTTTGATGGAAAAAGTTGAATCATTGCGAAGTAATTCCTCAGGTCTTCTGAAGTTTATTATTGACTGCTTTGATCTTTGTTCTGCAGATGTAGAAATAACATTGCCTACAATCTGTAGGTGTTCTCTGCGCTTTTTCAACTAATTGTTTTGTGCATCTGACAAGATGCAAATTTACCCAGATCTGTCTACAAAGAGGCTTCTCTCCTGCCTGCTCTTTTTGTGTAGAGAATCAAAAAACACTATTTTTACCTGCTTCTAAAAATTGATTCTGAGTGTGTCTTTTGACATGCCTGCCTGCCTTCACTGCTCCCAGCCATCACCAGCTACCTGCCTGTGCTGCAGCATCCATCCTGGCTGGCTTGTGGGACTGAGCCAGGAAGGACAACAGCTCAAGGTGGAAAAGAGCATTCCAAAGTGGGGAATTCCCCTGCTTGTACACCAGACATGGAGTGTCACATACTGCTAATGCATTTCTTACACAGTGATTTACAGGGTGGTGGGCACAGCCTTGTGATTGCATAGACACACTCACTCTACATTTTAAACCAGACAAACCTGGGCATCAGTAACAAAGTAGCTGCAGTGGCCTGGAAGCTGGGGAAATATGGAGGTAGTCAGCTTGAGGTGAGTTCTGCAATACAATAACTCTTATCCGAGCTACTTAATTTTAAAAAGTGCCAATACCCCAATACTAGACAGTGCAATTGATGAGTTTTGAATGCTAACAATATTGGATGCTTCTTCCTTACATACGGACTTAAGAGGTAAATAGCTTCTCAGCCTCCTCAAGTATCATTTTACCTTTTTGTAGGCTGCTCCTCATGCCCTAATACATTTACACAACTCTTATTTGTGAGGAGAATGTTTCTGAATCCTCAGGAGAATCAGAATCTCTCATCACTTTTACATCCAAATTTAATTTAATTGCATTGCTCAGGTTTTTTTGATGTTGGATCCTTTTCAGCAACCCTCTCACTTAACAAAGCTGAATTTTCACTCAAATTTGATGTGAAAAATGCTTGAATAAGGAGTACCATGAGGACTCAGTTCTCATCCTTCTAAGTCATTAATAGTTATTAACTTGATTTCCAAAAGTGCTGAGCACCTAAGGCTCTTAGAAGAGATTAGCACAGGAACTGCTGATACTAAATTCCTCCTCTGGAGAGTACACACTCCCTCAAAGTCATTGGAAGGGGCTGGGCATAAGGAAGCCACTTCCATTCTATGCTCCCCTTCCAGACTGCTCAGTGCCATGAGGAACAGAGATAGGACGACTGTCAACAGAACAGGTGTGATTTCTTGCATACTGGGAAATCTGCAGAGGGGCTGTCACTCAGGCAGGGTGACTCTGATATCACTGATGGCACCGAATGCTTCCCTGCACACCGTTCAGAACCTGGCAGCTCCTCATCCCATATTCATGGCAGATCATAGCACAGCTCAGTTCTTAGGGGTTAGGATGCATCTGTTCCTTTAAACAGAGGAAATACAAATTGGAAATAGAGATCCCTAACCGAGGAGAAATATTCCAGAAAGATTTGACTGTGTAGCATTTAGTATTGGTACGTTTTCATTAAATATAAATTTCAAAACTACTGGGTTTGGATGTGTAATAATGGTTATTGCTGCTTATAGCCTGTAGTTGTGTGTTAGAGTTCAGAACTCTTTCCTGGAAGTTTGATGATATGACGAGACTGGTGGTACTTCTGGCATCCCAGCTCTGGTGAAATAAATTAACAAAACTCACACTGGTTTTGTTTAGATCACAAAATTCATGTTGATTTTGGCAGTGGCAGAAATTTAGTGCATAACAGAGGCTACCTAAAATAGAAAAGCCAACCCCTTTTTTGTATTTAACTACAAATTCCATGCTGGATTTCCCTCATTTTTTGCCGCTTGTTTTACTTTTGCTAGTAATAAATTGGACCCATAAATAACTACACCCCAAATTAAGTTAATTTCCAAATGATTTTAATATAACTTTCATCAGAAATATAGTTTTCAGAAGCTTGTTATAATGTAAAATATGTTTACCTAAATAAACATTAACGTGTGTATTCATACGTATGTCTGTGCACATATATATGCTTAAAAGTATATAATGAACCTAGATATTAGGGGTTCTTCTTAGAAAAGAATGTCACAATATATTCAAGGTGCAGTAATGTATTACTTTTTTTATTGCTTTAAAAAGCCTTGAATTCTTGTAGAATATGGTTTAGTGGGTCAAACATCCCCTTTCCTCTCATTTATCAGCCTTTTGATCTTGTGTCAGGTCTAAGTGTTGGCATGCTCAGGCCATAACAGTGTGCTGCAAGATCACAAAAAGGCATAGTTATATCTTTAAAAACTTATGGGCATCCTGGTGCTACATCCCAGCATAGCTTAGCAGATGTGGTATTCAGTTCCCCCAAGTCTTCACTACCCCTTTGTCTATTATTTTTTTTATAGTTTTGTTCTGCATTCCTTCCACTCAACCTCAAGTGGATGGAAGCCTGTTAGTTTATTACTTACATATGTCTGCACCCTTTTACCTCAGCAGGGAAAGACAAAATATCGAGGAGGACTGCAGGTTTGGGATGGTCAACTAATCCTTCCCCACCTTGAACTAATCGCCAGGCTGATGTGTTATTGTGCTGAGCTCTGTTCTTCAGTGCATTGCCAGTGGGGTTTCAATTTGTAGAAGCATAAACAGATACTAAAGTAAAAAGAATGGTGCAGTGATTTGTTAGCAGAGTTCAGATCAAATTATCACAGCGGTCCCCTGCTGACAGTCCTAACAATTACCTCCTTTTTCTTGGTCTTTCAAATGTTTTCTGTTTCACTTAGGTCTTGGTAAATAGTGTGCTTCTCACTGTGCTTTATTTATTTACCTACAAAAGGAAAAAATTGAAACTTCAGCTTTCATTCAAATGTCTTTATGTCTATATATTTTGTCCTAACTTAGATGTGTTAATAATATTTTGTTTTCTTTTTTTTTAAAAAAAATAAGTATATAGGCAAGGTAACTAAAGATGGCTTCAGCTTTCTAAGGCATACCTGCTTTTATAACATTTTCTACCTCTTTTATAACTTTGATTATGGTAGTACAGATCTTGAAATTTGAAAACTTTTGAGAAGAGCAGCTACTAAATAGGAAATGAATAGAATGTTGTATACATTTAGCCAATATTAAGAGTTTAAAGCATTTGAGTCCTGTTTTGAAATCAAATTGGGTGTGTGTCAGTAGATATTATTCCCTTTTTGCAGAATATAGGCAGTTGATGTTGTGTAAAAGTTGTCTAGAATTAACTTAAACATTTGCTTCCACTCTTCTTTTTTCTCTTTCCTATTTTCAATTCTTGACTTTCACTCTTGCATAGTTACATTTGTCCGCTTCTTACAATTCTAGTGGGACTGATTTATCATCATTTGCTAACATATCTGTCTCAAAATCTGAGCTTTGATCAGCTTGTATTTTATAACTTACATCTGTTCTATGTTTAACCTTTTGTAATGCTGTTTCTCAAAAATATTATCTAGTTTAACAAAAGAATCATGTTAGTCTAAGCATTTTGTTAAACCTACCTAAAGGGAAAAAATCCTACATACCTGTCTATTTTGTTGTATTTTTGTTACTGTTTCACAGTCTCTTTTTCATTAAATCTATAAATCTGTCACACTAATTTTTCCTGTGGTTGCTGCTGAATTATAAACTTCACCTTCCTGTTCCTTCTCTACCTCTTTTTTTCCCACAATTCCAGCTTGTGCTTCACAGCAGCATCGCTGCTCTGGCCTGTTTGCTGCTGCAGGATCCAGCTCCAGCTTATAAAAAAGTAAACGTGGTGATTAAAAGTGCTCCCACAGTGGGCAGCAGGGGACAGCAGGAAGCTTCTTGGTTTTGAATAAAATGACTAAAACTTAAAATTCTGTCTGGGACTAAGTGACGTTAATCCTCCCACCACGATGAGTCCTTGCAGTGAGATAGATGAGCAGTAGGTTTGGTGAAGCACAGAGACACATCTGCATGTTCTGCTGCTACCTAATCTGTCTTCAGGAGAGGAGGTTCCATTTAAAGGGCCTTACCTCGAGACTGGCTCTGTCTTGGGTCAGACTGGGTAATACTGGGACAAGACTGAGAGATGTGTGACAGCTTTAGAAAGCTGTCAGCTGTTCCCCAGCTTCTAAATAAATGAACCTTGCCTAGCACTGAGCAGGCTACTAAAACTGATGAAATAATGAAATGTTTTTCCTTGGGATTTTTTTGTCATGCTCTGATGTAACGGGGAAAGTCAGCGCTGCTCTGCCTGGCTTCTGAGGGAATCACAGCCATTGTGTAGGGGCCATCAGCAAGGTGACACTGCCCAGGAGCCTCAGGGAGAAATGCTCTTGGAGCCAGAGCAGCCTCTGACTTGTTCTGCACCAGTGTGGCCACACCAGTTGCCTGAAAATAGCCTCAGCCATTCTCCAGCAGCTAAGAAGCTTTGAAGTCCTTCTGGCTAAGTCCACAGCCACAGATAGTAAATGCACTAACAGCTTGATCCTGACTGTATTGGTGTCTGGGTGAATCTGGCCTGAGGGCCCAATCAGAGAAGAAATACCCACAGAAATCTAAGTAATTCCAACTCACATGTCTTGCCAAAGCAGTAGACAATTTTAATACAAATGGAAATTTTATTGGCATAGGGGCTAAACTCAGTCTTGGCATAAGTGGATTCGGGAGAGCTATACTTGCTTGTAGCAGAGCAAATTTTGGCTTCGGGAGTGAAGATATAAAGCACTGAGAAGCTATATATTTTGAGCCAGCAAGGACATTACAAAAGGCAGAAGGATAACTGGTATGACATCACTTCCTTCTCAAAGATTATGAGCTATGGAAAAAGATTAATTACTTTTGCTGAAAAAAAGCTTAGAAAACTTGGGCAGGTACATTGAATGTATTGAGTGGATCAGCAACCACAAATACACCTGTGTACTGATTAATTAGAAACAAAAAACAAAGCATGGCCTGTCAGGTAGAAAGTAGCATATACAGTATAACCAGTGTATTTGGAGTATGTTTGCATAAAAGAAAAAAAAAGTAGGATGACAGTCAATAACAGGAGCAGTTAATGAATAAAAGGCAGTGGTAGAGTTGGAATAGAATAGCAACATTTACTGCTCTTTGTCATTTGAGCCACTTCTCAAGAAAGGCATGCAGCACTGCCCCTGCTTGTAAGTAGGGAGATGAAGTGGCAGAGCCAGGAACTGAATTCATTTTTTCTGGAACCCTTCCAGTACTGTAAATATAAGACTAATGAGATGGTAGTAGACTATTCTCCTGTACCCAAATTCCCCTGCTATAGGTCTACATAGAAGATATTAATCCTATTTCATTGGTTTTTATCCTGGGAACTTACAAGGTTCTGTTCTGCATGATTTAATCATCCACTCTTGCCAGAATGTTAAAATTTTTATAGGGAAATTCTTCTATGGAGTTCCTGTTTACTTCTACACTATTCTTTCTAAGAAGATGTAAATATCAAGATAATTATACCAGACAGAATAGAAACAAACCGCTTTCCATTCTCAAATTGGCATTTAAAGGTGTTGAGCATTTTACCTTATCTCTAGTAAGTTGCCTGGTTAATTAATTTTATGTTTCGAATGTGCACCAGCTACAGGCAGACCAGAACCACATTTTCCTCTACAACAACCACAGCTGACTTGTGGTTTGCATGTTGATTTTTAATTTGGTAGCATCCCTTCATATACCTTCTCCTTTGAAGAAGGCAATAGAGAAGTACTGACTAAAAGTTACAGAACATATCCTTTGCTCAAAGGAGCTTACAAGATATTAATCATTGAAAAATGCAGAAGCCTATTAAAGATAAAAAACATAAACAAGTGTAAGGCACTTCTTAAAGTCTTTGACAAAGGTCTCAGGTGTAGAGGGGTTAAAGCGATATCTTGTTCCTCTAAATATTTCGACAGACAGAATTTTGATTGCACTATCTATTAAAAAAATTGCTTTGAACCTTCCGCCAATGCAGACCACTTGTGCTTTCTCAAACCAACAAAGGTTCGGTCAACAGATAAGAATTTCTGACCGTGGAAGGGCAGCTGCTTTCCTTTCATCTTTCTGCTGGTGTGTATATGAAATGTTTGCTTAGCCTGGCCCTGCTATCATGAGGACTTTTTTTTCCCTTAATCCTTCCTCTAATTTGAATCCTACACCCAGTCTGCAAATAAGACAGGAAGAAATTTAGATTTCAGCAGTGCAGGGTAATCCTGCTGGATGCTGAGCACTTCAGCCCCAGTTCAGCACAATACCTAGTCTTATCTGACTATACATATGCTTATCTGTAAGCCTAAACTTAAGCATATGATTAAATGCTCTGATTGATTAGGACTAATGATCCTCGCTGAAGTACTAAGCCCTGTGCGAGAAGTTTGTTTTACAGGCAATTTTGCTGTTGTTTTTCTTCTATTGTTATTTCTCACCAGAGGAGGTAATTAAGGAAGTGTTTGTTTTAAGAGCACCAGAGCAATTTCTGTAATTTTTTTATCTGATTCTTGAAAATTCACTTGTGACCAGTCTTGTGTTTATTAGTGGTTTATTACATATTTTTCTTCAAAAACAAACATGATTTCTAAAAATTGTGTCAATGATATCCAGGTATGTCTCTTCCTTCTCAAGAAGCCTAATCTATGTGCAATGTTAATGAGAAAAATATTAAGACAAAATGCGTAAAATTGCTTTCTAGAAAGGTTCAATCTATATGTAAATATAGGGTTGAATACAAGAAAACTGACTAACAGTATCCTGAAGGAAAGATGGTATTCACGTAGACTGGATCATTATAAATGTATGCTTTCAGATGCTGCCTACTTTAACATTATATGGCTTCCTAATGACAAAAAAAAATTGTTTTATTTTACTTCCTTCTTGCCTCTTTCAGCCTGTCTCTCTCTCTTGCTTTTTTAGCCAGCTAGGCCTGGTGGAGTGAGTAGTATGATTAAATTGGGAAGTTTGAGTTGCTGGTTTTTGTTTGACATCTGGAAAGGCTGAGTGTTAGGCAGTAACAGGTCACCTAATGATTTATGAGATTTTGACTGCCAAAGATATTTAGTAAGGATCTCTTGTCTGCATGCCACATTGCTTGAAACAGTGTGGAAATCAAAGCTTGAAGGATACGTTTGAACAGGGAAAAAGCTGTCTTTCCTGGGACGTTGCCTTCACAAGTGAGTTTCCTCAGGCAGACTCTGGGCAGGAGACTATCAAGTCCTTCTGTCTGTGCCTTGAAATGACAGTGCACTGGCTGGTGCTTTGAGCACCAATTCCTGAATACCCAGTTCAGTGGCATCAGACTAGGAGACAGTAATGAAGGATAACAGCTTCTCACGTTTTATCCACAAGGAGAGGGAATTCTTCTGGATGGATTTGTTATGAGCAAAGTGTCTCACTGTCCTGCCTGTGTCATCCTGACCACCACAGTAAAGCTTACAAAATAAGGAATGGAGGGAGTTTGGAGACATGTGAAGGACAAGGCAGCAGTCGAACCTTACATTTTCTGAGGGCTGAGGAGATCTATTTTCCCTCGCAGGATTCCATTAAATTTTCTTAGCATTAAACTGCAAGTATTTTAAGCTACTGCCCTCTGGAAGAGAATCCATGTGCTTTCATGACACTCAAACTTTGATCCTAAGTTGCTGTAAAGCTCCAGTTCAGCAAAATGCTTGTGTGTGCTTGATTTTAAATACATGAATACTTACAGTGACAGAATGGTCAAGAGCAGCATGAAGTCTACTTTTCTTCACAGCTAAGCCAGTGTGTAACTTATGAGTAGGTTGTATTATCAGTCTAGGGCACCTATTTCTATACAACCCTGCCTTGGAAATGCATTCCCTGGAACTGGTGGGATTTAAGTCCATACTTAATTTAGGAAGAGCAGGGGAAAGAATGAATATGCTTGATTTATATGCAGTTTATCTTCTGGTGGCCTAAATAACTTCTCACATCCTTATTCAAGCTCTTAGGCTGTTTAAATGTTTTTCCTTTCCAAGACTTTTCTGGGAACACTCTGTTGTTTCTTTCATAAAGACATTCTGCTGTGCCTTTCAGATTTGTTTAACATCTATGCAATTAATGAATAGTGGCTGAGGTCTTCTTTCCTCATCTTTTATTGATTGAGGAATTTTTGTGCATCTTGTGTAAAAACACTACTCTGTTGCTACAGGTTTTTGCTCCAATGTTTATGCCACACATAAAAGTCTATGTGTGGCTATTTCCCAGATTTACATAAATAATGAAATCTGAGCTAGTACTTTCAATATTGAAAATTTGTATTATTCAAAGACAAAATCACTAGCTGGGAGTTCAGAGAGAATGCAGGTCATCTTGTGCTGCTGACTCTGACGTCTGTGGATGACCACCTCTGTGACAGATAGGCCTGGATTTTTTCACAGGGGTAAATTTTGAATAATAGTCTTGATCTGGTACCAGTGAAACCAACAAGAGCTTGGTAATTCACTTCAGACCATGCAGAATCACAAACAATTGGGAAAAAAAAAATTAGGAAACCCAAATGTTTTAGAATTAAGTCTCCACAAAATAAAAGTATTTCACTGGGTTTTTTGTTGTTGGGGTTTTTGGTTTTTTGAGGTTTTTTTTAATGATCCTTTGGTACCACTAAGCTTTCTCTGTAAGGAAGACAAGAGATCTGCCATGGTTTTCTTTGCTTATTTTCCTTAATAATGAATTTTTCATAGGAAAATTAATGTTTTTGTGTTATATTTATCTGTTGTCAAGGCTACTGTTGATGATACAGCATGGCTGCTATCTGCCGTGTAAGGAGATTCTGCTGTTTATGTGTCAACAGCAACTGTAAGCCCTGTAGCCTGATTTCCTGTATTACAAAGGTCACAGTACTTGATGAGGGTCACAGGAGGGACCCCATAATAGCTCTATGTATACAGGAGCAAAATACCAAGGGGAAAAATTATCATCACGAGTATTAGTCAAGAGTGTGTTTAGCCCATGCTGGTGTTTCGATTACTTAACGCATGGTTGTACCAGCAGGTCTGTAGTTCCAGTGATGGTAAACCTTTAGGAGAAGGATTGGGTGGGGGTGCTCTCTCTCAAGGGTTTGTAGTTCTCTCTATAAATCCTCACCCACATGGTGGGACACGGCCCATTTAATCACGGTGGGAAAATGTGAAATGCTTCCATTATTATCTCCAGACTTGTTGCATTTACTCACCAAGTCATGCATGCTCTCCCTAAGTGTTAGGGTTTGAAATAAGTTTAATTTCCATGATCACAAGACAGCATTTTGTTACTTTTGCAACATTTCAGTTGCTGAGATGCATTTTGATTATGCTGATCAAAGAGTCATTGAGCATTGGAAGTTCATATTGGCTGTGATTCTGCCTGACGTATTTTGCACTATGTCATGTCTAACTCTTTGTGATGATTAAACATTCATTTGCACCCGACTGGGGGTGCCTGACAGTCTTACATCATAAAGCACTTTATTCAGTGCAAATTAGGATTCAGTACACTCCTCTGTGGGGGATTTTCCCACTAATGACATATGTAAATAACACTCTTTCATTCTGATATTAAGGGGAAAGGTACAGAAGCATGCAGATCTCCTAATGAATCTGTGTTATACCTCAGATGAAAGGAAAACAAAGTGGTTTTCAGATGTTAATTTTGTTATCTGCACACACTGTGCTCTCCTCTACTCCCCCAAAGTTGAGATTCACAGAATCAGATTTATAGAGCCTTTATGTTCACAAAGCCAGTTTGTCAGAGAGGTACCCATGCATGCACACTTTCCGTGACAATATGGAATCCCTTCCTTCCGTGAAGAAAAGGAAGAAATACAGCCATATTATTCAAATGCAAACCCTAATATATTGGGCCCTTCTTTGTGTGCATGTAAAACTTCTTTTGCCTGCTTTTGCTATAGTAGCATAACACACAGTTTTAGCTAACAAAGCCTGCTGGCTTCTGTCACTGTTATACTGGTATTTTTATGGCAGCATGCTTATATGCAGTGTAAGAGGTGGCCCTTGTTGTCTACCCTGCCTTGGATTTATTTCATAACATTAATTTGCTTGGTTTTAAGAGAGCCACAGCAGAAACATTTGGGTCTTAATGTTTTGTGACTGAGTTTTGTTCATTTTCTTTGGCCTTTCATTCCTGGAGGGCTTTCCTTAGGTTTGTTTTCCCGTGGGCTTCCACAGAGCCAGGGCCCCACGGCGGCATCTCCTGGCTCTGTGCTCAGCCCATCCACGCCTGGGCAGCTCCAGGTCGGGCCCTGGTCTCATCAGGACTCAGCAAAGGGTTTGTCAAAGTCAGCAGCAAAACTGTTTTGGCTGCATTGGGCAAAAATAAGCCCTGATCCCCCTAATGTGACTGTGTTGCTCCCCAGCTGTGCTGAGGCAGCCAATCAGTGAGAGGAGGGGACGCTCCTGAGAGGAGGGGACACTCCTGACTCTTTTATTTATTTCACCTTAAAAGAGTTCGTGTTCTGTGTGAGCTTTGTCGTTTCCTTCTTGTGAATTGGAGAAAAGCAATAAGGTCACTTTGAATAAAAGGGGGTTTTTTCCTTTCTCTTTTAGCCAAGATTTAGATGTTTGCATTAAAAAAAAAAAGAACAACCAGCAGTTTAGTGCTGTTGACCACTTAACCACTACAGCCAGAGTAGTTGTGAATGATACTCTTTTTTTTTTTTTTTTTTTTTTTTTTCTGTGAGGAATGAGTGGTGTTCCTTCAAATTTGTGTTGAGCTAAACTCGATGCAGACGTTGGCTGTAAATGGGTCAGGCAGTCATTGAAGTGAGCAGTTGGCCACATTTGTGCTAACTCTAGTATTTTTGGTTTTTGCCAGAGGAAAAAGAATTCTAATTTCTATCAGTCTAAATTGTGCTGGGCAGCATTATCAGCTGGAAAGACCCCTCTGATTTGACAGGCCCCACTGTATGATGATTAATTACTACTCAGCTTCATTGGACTTTTCTAATTTCCTTTTGCCACTAGCTGTAGGCTACAAGCGATAAGTACTGCTCTTATTATTTTGTGCAAAGGAAAATGTCTATTACTGCTCTGTCCTACAAGTAATCAGAATAAAAAGACAGCTGATTGGAAAACCTGTGAGGATCATTCTGTCTTTATTTATCCTACCCTTGCTTTATTCCTGTGCTGCTTCTACACAGAAGTTGTTTTACACAGTTGCCTGTCAAAATAAGAAGATAAAATCATAAGCTCTATCAAAGTAGTTGACATTTTGAAATTTGTATAATGATTTCATGGGAATTAATCCTCAATCTCCAAATAAATCCTTCTCAAAATGCTAATATAACTAGGAATCTTATACCACAGAGTGTAAAACAATTCTTAATCTTCCTTTTTTATTTTACCATAAATTTATTACATTAGTAGGCTGTCTTGTTGAGGAAAATTATAGCATTATTACCAAGTGCAAGAAGAGTAAGTACTTTACATAACACATTACAATAATGATTTTATTGAGACACTGAATGCTCTGAAGTATACCAAGAAGAAGGTATGCTACTAAGAACTTGTCAAGGACTTCACTGCTAGAGATAAAAATCGATGCTGGCAACTCTTAAATCTTTGTTCTAAAGAATCTTTTCAAATCATTAGGCAAATTCCAGGGAACTAATTCCAGAAGAGCCATCTGAGTTGCTTCTATGCATTTAAGAGATAGCATAGAATTTACTTTCAGGGTGAGGATATTAAATGTATGCTGGCTAACAGCAAGCCACATCTGCACAGTGTGTGGGAATGCTGTGCCAGGATAGAGGTGTGTATAATTCTAGTGAAGTTATGTGCTGTCTGGACAAATTACCTAAAGATGCAACTTCTTACCTGTAGGTTTAGCTGGAGCTTCAGTTTAAAAGTTGACTTGGTCATATCTGACAGGGCTGGATGTAGTTATCTGCAGCAGATCTATTTGCAGAATGTTTTCCCACTTAGGGATTTAGAAATAAATGGAACCCTTGATTCTAAAAATCTGTGCCACCCTAGGAAAGGGACCTAACTAATCTGTTTCAGATGCACCTGAATGTTACTCCACTTTTTATACTACTTTTGTGAAAGGACAGAATGTTCTTGTACACAGGAGAAGGCACTTGAAAAGTCTTTAAGGGAATTGCATTTATCTATTTTCCGTAAGACTTCTTGTTCTGGCTGATTCAAAAAGGTTTCTTCTGATTATGTCCTTCCTGCACTTTTTGCATGCAGTTAGAACCTCAGGAGCTTACATGGTCAGGTCTGCACAGCTTCCACAAGATCGAGGGAGTCAGGAGATAAGTGTGAAGCTGCAGCTGTTTTGGGCTTTGATTCTGTTTTTAAACTGAAATGAAAGAGGTTAGCGAGATGCCCCTCTTTAAAAAAAAAATTACAACCCAGTTGCTTAGAGACCTGAAATGGTGTGGGAGGCTCTTGTCCTGAAGCACCTTCCATCAAGAGTGCACAGCACTTATCAGACCATCCTTTCTGAGGATGTAAATTCCAGGCCTAATGCAGTCTTTGTAAATATGGATGGCCTTTGTCTGCAAGATGTATACTGCTAGCAAGGGGGAGAGAAGGCATATTTGCATGCAACTTTCACATCTGCTGCTGAACCCAAGAGCCTGATTAGTATCTGCATTCCTTTCCCCAAATAAACAGAGCACCAAATGGCTTGCAGATCTCCCAGAACTCCTCTTCCCCTGTCCCCATCCCTTTCTAGCCTCTCCTTAGGCCTCTGCAGGGTGACATTCAATGACTGGTGAGAAGACAAGAGGTGCCATGTCCATCTGCTTTTCCCTGGTCACTGCAGGGACAGAAACTGAGCTCTGGACAGAAGGGCTGGGATGTTGACTGATGGTGGCTGATCCAGTGCAAGGATTCCAGACCACTGACAGGGAACTGGTTTGGCTAGCACATGCTCAGCATACCATGATTCAGGACATTGAGCAGATTCAGGACATTTTTTTCCCAGATGTAATTACTTTCATTTTTGTTTAGCAGCCAATGAAAGTAAATGTATTGGCAATGTATGGGCAGTATAGATGCCAGTGCTGTTTTGCTTGACACAACCACAGCATTGTTAATCACTGCAAAGTGCTTGTGATATTGCTACCAGACTGGTAGCACTGCTTCAATGTAGTTAATCTAAAAGGGACTGGATTATATTATTTTCTCCCACTTTATCCCCTTCAGAATCTGGTGATTATTGTTCTCTTGGTTTAGGGTAGCCCACCCTCAACAGGAGGGAACAAGGAGCTGAGTGAAAAAAGTATTGTAGTTCAGGCCCCTGTACTACAGTGAAAAATACCTTGTTTGACTGTTGAAATTATATATTCTTATTGCTAGCAAATCAGAGGTTAATGAATATCTCAACAGGTATTGTGAAGCACTCTTTAGCTGCTAATGTTTCCAGTGGAAATACCATGTTCTGGACCTGGCTGCAGTATAAAGCAGAGCATACTTCTCCAGCAGCTGTAATTTTGGTATCCTGTTCCATCGTTATCTTCTGAATAGGATAGCACATTCAGAGTTTGTTCATTCATTTAAAAGAGTAATAACTGCTTTGTAGAGATCTGGATGACTGAGGTACATATATACATTAAAGAGCTAATCTTGGGGTCATCAACAACTATTAAGCAAACTGGCTTCTTTTAGCAAATAAGATGGAACATTCATCTACTGTTGACAGACACAAATTTTCTCCTGGGTTCATGGATGAGTCACTGTGCAGTTTTGTCCTGCCATCTGTATCTTTGTATACTTAAACAAAGTTGGGTGCGTTCCAGAGAAGTGTCAAAAAGCAACACCAAGCACAGTGATAACAAGGCAGGCAAAATTTCTGCATCCCTTTGACAAAAGGGTCTGCCCCAAGCACTAACAGTTCCCACAGGGGGTGGGAAGGAAGCGGGGACTGTCCCTCCTGCCTAGCCTGGCTCTGCAGCTGCAGGAAAGGAGATGTGCTGCTCTAGCAGCTCAGGAGCCCCAGGGAGCTCACAGCCCCTGCAGGCACAGGGGCTTGTGTTTCTCCAGTGCAGTGTTGGTCTCAGCACCACCAGCACCTGCTAAAGCTGCTACTGAAACCTCCTCTTGAGCTTCAGTGAGTTCATAGTGTTCAAGGTCAGGCAGGGAATAAGTCTATGTCAGAAATAAGAAAAAGAAGGTAGGCACCAGGTAGGCCTGGTGATGCCTTCCAGACTGCTTTGCTGTTCTATCAATATATTAATAGATTAAAAAATATTCTCCTTTACTACATATAAAAGTAGGAACTTCCAGCTCTTTCTAGGATATTGCTTCTACTTTTCTACACAGCTATTTGCCACAAACCTTATTTTCCTGCTGATCAGTAAAATAGTGGATGTTGTAGTCTTATTGACGCAAGAGGATAAAAAGCATCCTAAAATTAACTGCTCTTTAGGGGAAAAAAATAAAACCTTGGTAGGTATGTTGGAGAAACAGGAATTCTCAATATTATTATTTATTTGAAGTGAATGACTTTTGAAATACGTGGTAATTCAGTAAAACCTATGCAATATTTTTTGTCATATGCATGCCACATAATTATAAGTATAGAATTTATTCATTTAATTTGGACTATTTCAGAAAGTCAAATATATAATGGTGCAACTGCTTTGTTCTTTTTCTAATAAAAGGTAGGAGCTTTTGAGTGTTATTAGACTGAGATAAGCTTGGCTTCTGTATAGCACAATTTTGTATGTCTCAACTAGCAAAAGCCTTTGAAGTCCTATGAATCTTTCTGCTTGTTAATTCTTCCATTTGTTTGATTTTTGGTACAAAGAAAATGAAAGAATATGATGAGATTATGGCATTTTAAGTCAATATTTATTAAAAAATCAATCTCGATGAAAATCTGCCCATCCCTCTAATTAGATGAGGCAACTTGAGGTTGATTTTTAATTGCAAAAGTAATTACACGGAGCAGATAGCCAGTGACATTTGATTATCTAGGTGATTGATTAAAAAGCCTAGCTCACAGAGCAGATTGTCAGCCAGGGGAATCGAGACAAAAGAGCAAATTAAAAAAGTTGTCCTGTTAGTAATCACAAAATTCAAGGATGAAATTACAAAGCTAAACACCTCCAATCCACATCATCTTCATCACTCAACTGTCTGCAGCATGCCTGAGCTCAGAAAGGGGTGATAAAGAAATGGATTACTTTTAAAAGGATGGAGTATTCACGAAATATAAAAATAAAAGAGCAAAAGCACTGCTGAGAATAGGGGCTTCAACCACACAAGCAAAGAAATAAAAATGTCTCTAAATTGTGACAGTTCAATTTCCCTATGCGCTTATGAAAGCTCATTAAAATCAAGCAGAGTTAGTCAAATTAAATATGTTGGGTAGCAAAATATGTGTTTAGTGACAAATCTGAATGATTATTTAAGAATTTAGTCAGGGTGATGCCTTCTTCCTCCAATATATGTATTTCACAGTGGATATTCACATAATTTTCTAATATTTTGAATTTTTTTAATATCATTTTAACTGATTGAGAGCTGTAACTGGAATGGGTACCATTGATACCTTTAAGTAATGAATGTTATAAAATGTTCATGAAATTTGTATATAAGGCAATGTGAATAAAGCAGGAAAGAGAGTGAAAATTGTGTCTGCTTATAATATCCCATTTTGTATTTAGTTTTATGATGCTTGCCTCCTTGGGCAGTGCTGTTCTTGTAAGTTGGTCCAATGACTTGATGAGCTACAAATGCGGTGTGTGACATCCCTGGGCATGGCAGGAGGGTGGAACTAGATTGTCTTTAAGGTCCCTTCCGACCTAAGCCTTTCTATGGTTTTGTGACTCTAAGAAATTGTGGAATAGATCCTTACAACAGATTTTGATATCTGTAGCATGATGTACAGAGTGCTTCCATTGACTCTGGAGGCTTTGTATCAAGTTCAGTGTGTGCCTTTTCAATTTTTTTTTCTTTTAACCTTGACAAGGTACTGTTGTGTTTTGTCTGAATTGTCAGATTGTTTTGGCCAAATAGTCTTCAGCAGAATCATTCCAGGCAGCTCAAAATGGTATTAAAGCCTGAAACTCATTCATGAACAATAACTGCATTTTCTGAAACACCACGTGACTTCTTGGTATCATTCTCCTGTCATTTGAACAAGTGTCTGGCATTTTCTATATCTCTGATATCTGAAAAGTTGTGCCATAGCAAGGGCTGAGATTGAACAGCAATTAATTTCAGGTAATGAAACAAGAAAATATGCAGAGAATTTTAGAATCTATTTTATTAGAATAAAACATCCCAGTAGAGAGGAGGAAGGCAGTGGAATTTTCTAAGTATCCTATCTAAAGTCAATTAATGTAAAGCCCATTGGCCTTCAGAGTCCTTGAGAGTTGAGCTGCTGCCAGCTGGTAGCAAGTGGTGGGTTCACCATGGTGGGTGTCAGCATCAGAGCCTTCATCTGCTGTCAGATGTGAAATCTGCAGTCAGTCAGTGAAATCTTTCTGATCCAGTTATTAATTCCATGGAAACGGCCTGGTTTCCTTCTTCTGTAGTGTTGTCACTGAGAAAAAGAAATGATTACTAGACTGTTGGATTTGTTAAATGCCAGTTCTGTATTGTTCTTTTTTGAGGCTCTATTACCTGTCACCCATCAAAATGTAATCTGACAGAGTAAAAAAATTCAATATTTAAAAGGTGCTACTTGGATATTACAACACTGTGCAGGTTTCCAGGTTCCTGATAGGACTTTTGCATAAAAGCACATGAACATTGAAAGAGAGATGGATATAGGCCTTGGTGTGTTTCTAGATCCCTGACTTAAAAAAACCCCAACCAACCAACCAACACCATACCAAAAACTCAAAACCACACCAAAACCCCCAAAACAAAACCCCCACAAACAAAACAAAAAGCCCAAACAACAATAACAACAAAAACCCTGTAAAAAATGCAGGAAAGTCAAATTATTAAATAATGACAGTGTTGAGTGCTTTGGAAATACATAATTGCTCAAGAGAGTAATTTGAACAGGGAAGTGCCATAGAAAACTGGTCTCCATTTCCAGTGCAACCAAAGGGGTGAGGATGTTTTTTTGTAAACATTGCCACAATAGTCTTGGTTTCTCTTTCAGCACTTTGAAGAGTTTGAGTGAAAACAGCAGAAATAATTTTCTTCAAGAGCAAATGCCTTTTTATTTAACAAAGAAAATATTTTTAAAATTACAGATTTTGGTAATTTGAATGCTTTCTGCAAACAATCTCATCTCCCTGCTATTTCTGAAACTCAAAGTCACAGAATAAACTCAATCTTGCCCCTTAGAGCTCTGTTAAGTCTAATAGTAATACTAATACCTCTGTTTGTGATGTTTAATGTATCACTGTAGACACAGAGTCTTTCTTTGCAAGGTTAATATTCTTGACACGATTGTATTTACAATTGTCTCTTTTTCTTACATGGAAGCCACCTCACAAAAATGGAATTTTGCATTGTATGGACATGGAACCCTCATCCCAGTTTTCCAAAACAGCTGCTTTGGGTGATGTAATGTCTATGTTTTTTCTCATCAGTTTTCAGTCCTCCTGAGTCTGAGTACTTCTATTTTTGCCTTTGCCTGCATTAAACAAGAAATTCAGATGTTGGTAATTAACTGGAGTTCCCCTGCTGCCAGACCAAATTCAGTTCCAAAAAGCCCTGTATATTGCTACTTCTGCATTTGTTAACAATGTCCAGACAACAGGTCTGCAATTAGATTCCCATCTGTTAGGCTGAGCATTTAGCATAGCCAATGGATGCAAATGCACTTGGGTCCCTCAGTGGAGTGGATCCTTAACTAGCAGTATTATATTTGAAAAGAAATTTTGCAGTTCATGATAGGGAAGAAGATGAGACTTTTAATAATAGAGCAGCTCTAAAATGTTTAAATGAAAAAATACAATACTGTTTCCACATATGATGGTTTCTCCAACAAATCTGAAAATATATTCAAATATTCCATTGTTTTCCTCAATGTCTTGAATGCTGCATTAGACTGAAGGGGAAAATGCTAACTTTAGATGTTAGATATATTGTTTACTGCATAAAATAATGCTGTATGATTATATAAATGTTAGAATTCTGCACCAATTATTTTTTGAGACTCTTAAAGGAATGCTTCAAAATGTTAAATATTTTTGCAGGATAAAATGAAGGAGGTAGAGGGATGCATTTTTAGAAATTCTTGTGTTTAATCTCAGACTGCAATTTTGTATCAGTTCTAACGGCGTTATAATAAGGGATAATCCTACCAAGTCCATAGGCTGTGTGTTGGAGGATTAGCTAAATCTTGCATATTTAAATGTTTCATTTTCTCCTGGTATGTCTGTATAATAGACAGTAAAACCCACTTAAACTAATACCTGTTGAAGGGCTGAAACAGTAAGGAAAAAAACCTTTGTGCAAACTCAGATTTTCTTTGAGTATTCATTGTATTACGCTTTTGCCTTTTCAGAATTTGCAAATCAAAAACTAAATATTATATATAGTATATGAATATAAAGTTTAAAGGGCTTTTTTCTTACACATTAAAAATGTAATAATCCTGATGTGAAATGGGTTTGCATTTTATATTATTTATTTAAATTAATTTATTTATGGCTCAGAACAAAGAAAATTCTAAACTAATAGTAAAATATACCTTTGTAAAGTAATACTTGCAATTATTTTGGTGCCTTACCAAAGCAGGAGAATGGGTTTTGGTGGAGTTTACTACATACAGAATTCAAATCTACACAGATTCATTTTTTATTATGGCTTTTTTCTCTTTGTGTAGTGGTAATGAGCATTTCAAGTGGTGGTGGGACTTTGCTCAGATAGAGTTTTATCATAGTTGTAAATGGGATCTGGACTGCACTCCGAATTTCTTAGCAGAGCAAGCACTAGGGTGACAGGGAGAATCCCAAAGGTACAAAACCAATTGTTGATGTTACAAATTAAGTTAAAAAAATGTTTCTAAGGTAATCATCAACATATTGTTTCTGGGTTTGGGATTTCCTTGTTCTCCATGACAAGTTCATCATTATATCCAAAGTACTGAGGAGATTGTTTAAGAGCACAGAGCACCAGCCTGGCAGAGTGAAAATGGGCATGTTCATATTTCATCTTCTCAGTGCAGAGCAGTGCACTGGCCAACAGTTGCATTGGTAAAGTACATTCTTCCTTCATAAAACAACCTGGATTTCCCAGGATAGAGTAAAGCTTTGAGCAATCAGTGTCCTGTTGGTTCATGGCTAGAGCATTCCCTTTCCAAGAGAGTCTGAGAAGTCTCTTTATGGCTAAAGGTTCTGCGAATGGCCCTGCTGTGGGGAGGAGATGGAGCTTTGGTTGTTGCTGGCAGGCTCAAGAGCAGTGTCAGCAGGGCAGTGCTGCTCTCCCTGTGTGAGCACAGCTCTCTTTGCTTGTTTGCTTGGGGTGAGATGGAAATGTGCCCTGCACTGCAGAACCAGCTATGACTTTTGCATTTAATAGAAGTTAATGGATTTAGAGATTATTTTGGGGGGGACTTCCCTTCGAGAAACATTGCATCCATTTGTTTCAATTTAGCCAGCGGTGTGGGATTGCTCAGGATGAGATGTATGCTGCTTGTCACCGTGACAAAAGTGGAGATCTTTGCCTCTGTGGGATTCGACTTTTCAGGGTCTGACAGAAGATGTGCGGGATCAGAATTCCCTGCCAGGCAAGCTGTTGGTTCAAGTGTACCACAGACAGGGTGGGAGCTTGTGATTGCCTGGTCCATAGCCTGCTAATCTTCCAGATTAGTCTGTGCTTTCCCCTCTGGGGGCTAGCAGGCCATCAACAGAAAGCAAGAGCAATCCATTGCTCTTTCACTGACAATAAACAGAGAGTGACAGCAGCTAGAAACCTTGTTGGTAGTGCTACAGAGATCTGGGAGTGTGTGTGAGTGTGGTGTTCTAGTTGGTCACTTTTCTCTTGCCCTTCTTAAACAGAAAATTATTTGTATGCACAGATGGACAAACTGTGTATGGGAAGGTGGGACTGCAAGAGCATAGGTGCATGAAGAGGTTCTCCTAGCTGGAAAAGTCTGGTCTGCTGCTTCTTTTCTTGGCTTATGCTTATTCTGTGATGCCATTAGTGCCTCTCCCTAGCAGCAAACTGGAGCCATCCTCTGGTGCTTGTGCCTTCAGGAAGCTTTGGCTTAGGTGGACACATGTGATGAGGCTCAGCTCACAGGGCTCAGGGCAGTACCATGGGCTGACCTGCTCAAACAGCTGGTGGTGAAGAGGTTCCAGCATGGGGAGCCTCTGCTGTCAGCTGGTGCAAAGGACCGGGGCAGGAGGTGAGGCTTTGCTCTGATGGAGGCTGTAGGACGGGGGGCAGGAGGTGAGGCTTTGCTCTGATGGAGGCTGTAGGACTGGGGGCAGGAGGTGAGGCTTTGCTCTGATGGAGGCTGTAGGACGCGGGGCAGGAGGTGAGGCTTTGCTCTCATGTCTGGGCTTGCAGCGGGGGGCTTGCCT